>OY813000.1:52792287-53349787 GCA_963681545.1 Germaria angustata | reverse complement strand
AATTACTTGCTGGCTCAAATGCACTTTAATAAATTCAGTTTTTGGAATTTCACACAATTTGGCCATTAAATAAAGTCGAATTGCATAAATTAAATTACTAGCTCAAAAACAAATTATTTAAGCAATTTTTTTGCATTCCTTTCCGCTTTTTTCAAATTCAGCTGCTGGATAGTCATGATTTTCACCTTATTTGTATTTATCATTTTAATTTGTATAAATATTTGTAGATAAATACTTTTACCCGTCTATATACAACAAATGAATGCCCTGCAGTCAATAGCCTACAAACAAAATAATTCGCATTACACAAAAGTTAAATTTTATGAAAAGTGCCAGTTAAAAGTTCATTATTTTATTTTTAATGATGTCCCCATCAAAAACAAAGAAGGCAGTATTTCACACCCTACAGTATGCAATTCGTGCAATTGCATGTATACACATACTATTAGATATAGCTGTTTAAAAACTTGTCGTTGATATTTTCGAAGACTTCAAGACAATTTGCTAAATACATAGTCCTCGTAGATTTACTATTGGAAATGCACAAAAGCAGTCCATTGATACTTGAAGCATGGACAAATTAGTTCGATTGAATAAAATACTTCCTACTTAAATTGCTTACACCTTTTGGCCTAAATGATTTAAGAATAGAGAGAAATTTTATTGGCTCATTGCGGCATACATTGCCAGGAACTAAAAATATCATATGGGGAGGCTGTGTATATATTTTTAGTAACCCTCAAATGAGACGAACATAATTCACATGCATTTGGTGGAAATAACACTTATCCATGTATTGCACGTATACAAACACATGAAGGAACACAAAACACATGAAGGAAGAAATCAATTGGGGTCTGGTTGAAATTTAGCGATAATATGCGGGGATTGCATGTTGTTCTTCTGAATTGTTTTCTTTTAATGTTGGTCGTCACAATTTTGTATACAAATTAGTTTCGAAAATTTTCTAATAAGATTTAATTGTTCCGTTTTATTTAAAAAAGTTTAAATTTAGAAGTATTTGTGTAAGCATATGCCCAGCTTGGGCAAGCATATGATGGGCCCGCTTGTTCAAGTTTGTTGTAATATTCAACTAAAACTGGTATGAAATAAAACATTAGATTTTCCTACTAAAATTTATGTGAAGGGCACACAAAATTCCTTAAGGTCGATTATATGTAACCCTTTTACTTTTTCTGCAACAAAACATAAAATTAAATACACGTATCATTTGGGTTTTAAAAAATATATTTATTACCTAAAGCGTTATTGGAATATTTAAAATTTTTATGGGAATTTTTGTAAGCAAAGTTTTACATATTAATATTAATTAAGTTCAGATAATTCCATTTGTATTTATTACAACATAGACAATACACTGAAAAAATATATCAAATAAAAATCAATCGAAACTGGTTTGGAGGACAAAAATATATAATTGCATAAAACAAAATACAAATAAGTTGAGATCAATTCTTTAAGGAATTTTTTATTATTAAAAAATATTCGATTTTGCTTTACCATTTGAAAATTCCTCATTTTTTTAAGTATACAATTAACTTTTTCCTTTTGTAAAATAAATGCAATAAGCAGGAACAAATAAGTTCCTGGCTAGAGATATTTTCACTCGGGAAATTTAAATATGAATGTAAAATGTAATATTAAATATGGAGAAAAAAAATATATATATATACATATAATAGACTATAGCGTCCGATCCTTGTTCTGGGGCTGCCAACATCGCCACCAGCCGTGAAGCAGTATGTAGGCATTTAGCCATACAGAACATCAGGATTACCCCGCCCAAGGTCGGTCGTCAGAGACTCGTTAGCGCGAGAGGAGACACCAAGTCTTTCAGACAGTGGGTGAGGTTGACATTAAGAGGGGTGTGACTATGTGGACAAATTTAAGAATTTGCTTGCGCTTCACTTTCCATTAGACCCCAAAATAGAAACTGTGTGAATGGGGCTAAATGGATTTTTCTCACGGCATTTTCTAAAAAAATTCCTTTTTAAGTTACAAAATGATATTCATATTTCGTTTACACTCATAAATATTTTAATTGCAAAAATCGTAGATTGTGTTCAAAAACTGCTAAAAGTTCTTTTTCAGATTTTATAACACAGCAATGCCGCGGCATGCCGTAGCAAAAGCAAGAGAAACAAGACAAAGAGCATAAAAAGTTGAGATTCATAACAGACAAATACCTGCATGCAAACAACACCAGAGCTTATATGCTTCCAACTTGCCCTCCCCATGATATAAAAAACACTTAAGAGCTGCTACATGTGTTTTTAAATATTTTAAATAAGATTTTCGATGCATAACTTAAGGAGGCACCCATAAGAAAACAAATGTTAAAAAGGAGAATGATAAATAAAAATAAGATGATCAAGATTTAGTATAGAGAAAGTTCTTGTCGGGTACGCAACGCATGCACTCGTAGCTGTGCAAAAAGTAAATTTTAATTAATAAAATATGGTGTTAATGAAAAATAAAGTTTAAACTATTTATCAATTTGTTGTCAAGAGTGAAATGTATGTGTTATAATTGTAAAGAATTTCGGTTCGGTGCGTTTATCAAATAAAATGATGCTGTTGATAAAATCTTCTTGTGTTGTTGTTGCTGTTGTCCATTTGTGGATAGATGTATGTATGTATACTATGTATACTTTGTTGCAAAAGTTTCGACCGACATTTTATGTAAGTAAAACAATACATTTCTTTTTTGTAACTTGTAGAAGTATTTTTGAGTCTGATATGCATTCGGTATATTTTGTCATTCAGTTTCTGTTGTGTTGGAGGTGCTGTTGTACTTCTGTCTTATTTTATGTATTTTGTTTGCATGGCAAACAGACAAACCTTCAGACGCATAGCGAACATGCTGTAGCGTCATAACTAAGTAAGAGCGACAACGCTATGTCAACAACAATAGAGTCCTTCTAAAACAATTAAACTAAACGGTGACACATTTTAATTTACATTTGTATTTTCAAATAGAAGAATATCAATATATAAATTGATTAAAAACAATAATTTCAATATTTTGGCAATATTATTTATTTACTTTTTTTCTTGCTGCCGCTAAACTCTCTTTTAAACGCATTGTCAAAATCATGTTTCTAATTGCTTAGATTCGGCACCGTTTTATTTTGGTTCGCTTCATACAAATTGTATGGGCATGAGAATTTTTTTCTGCTTAAACACGAAGGTTTGTCTGTAATGAAGATAATAGTTTGAGATCCGGCCTCAAAATACAAAGAATAATAATTAAAAATATACATTTCTGAAAAATGTCTTTAAAAAGAGCCTTCTAGAAACTCGCTATTTAAAAAACGTGAATGTAATGGGTATTAAAGATCACAACTTTTCCGATGTCGATCCTTAAAGGTAAACTGCCTTATTCATAAAAATTATTGTATATTTATTAAGCACTTATTTGACAAATTTCTATGGGATATTTGGCAAATAAACCTTTAACAAACATACAATATTTTTTATGAATAAGGCCGAAAATATTTAAAATAAGTAAAGTACATATTAAAATATCTTTAGAATTTAAGTTCTATCCGCATTAGGGAGATGACTTTTTTTAAAAAGTAAAACATGAAGTTATTTTGATGGTCGTTTTTATATTAGTAGGTCATGAGTCAATCGCACAGCTACAATGTTGTGTTGCTCCTTCATACTTATGTGTATGAGCCTAGTAAGAATGTGCTGCCAAAAAAGTCAGATCATTTTCAACAATTTTAACAAAGGGTTGTTTTCCTTTTTGTTTACGTGATTCCATTATGACTAAAAATATTAAATTTTTTAGATTTTTCCAATAGAAAATAATTTTATATTAAACTAGGATTTGTTATTTACGATTGGGAATAAACTTTGCTTCTAGAAGGCGTACAAATTTGCCAGCAG
Source organism: Germaria angustata (assembly GCA_963681545.1). Taxonomy (NCBI): domain Eukaryota; kingdom Metazoa; phylum Arthropoda; class Insecta; order Diptera; family Tachinidae; genus Germaria; species Germaria angustata. The sequence goes on along the minus strand of OY813000.1, from coordinate 53,345,873 downwards.
ACATGATTTTTTTCCTTATGTGAACCATTTTTTGATTGCAAAAAAATAAAATTATCATGTTTTTAACGATAAAAATATTTGTTTTTATAAAAAAAGTATTTTCAATTAAAATAGTTCATATTATTTATAAATTTTTTGTCAACTTCGTTTCTTAGGATGTTGAAAAAATACACTATTGGATTTTTTGGAATTAATTAAAATGTGGTCCCTTGGAAATGACTTCCGTTCAGTAATACAGAATTAGTTTGTAATTATAGTCACTAAATTCTAATATGGGGAATTTACTTTGGACAAGGCAATGCTATATTCTCTGAAACATAAAAAAAGTTTCCTAATAATTAAAACAAAGTCTTTAAATAATGCAAATATCGATTTCAGAATTTTTTCCAGGTCCGGCTTCGTTTAATTTTTCAACTTATTTTCGGAATATTTGTTTCAACTGGAAACCCGATTCTATACATTAATGCTACAGTATTTTGAAGTAGAACAATAGCTCACTTGTCCATTTGCTTTAGATTTTTATTTGCTCTTATGATATTTAGTACGCATAACGTCATATGAAAGTATGTGTATGTAATAATCTACCAATTCCATAAATATTGCACAATACGATCATTCACAGTCACATTGAAAACAAATCACTATATTTTTATAGTTCCCATCTGATCTTTGAAAGTGTTTATATAAGCATATGATGTTGAGCGCTTTTCAAATATAATGCTTTAAGTCGACATTATAAGTTGCACCAACTAAATGCAAGGATATAGACTAGCTGAACCTACAATAATTTTTTAATATATTTAGTAATTCATTTAAATTCAATAGCTCAGGATTTCTTAATCTCGCGGGTATAGCAGATAATTTAAATAAATTATCAATTATTCTCTATACGGTATCTGCTACCATAAATCGCCTTTTGTAATTAATAATTACAAATATAAAATAATAAAGTTCTTCTATCCCTTATGTTTCTTTTTACTTTATTTATTATTATTTAATCCTCTTGTAATGCTTAAATATATATAATTGTTTGCATGTATTATACATACATACTATTAAATAAATACTGATTTGGGTATTGGTTTTTTTCTACACTTTCAATTAATTTTAATTAAATATTAAAATTATATAATACTGGTTGTTGTTTTAATTGTTTTTCATTTTCCACAGAATAGATAATATTTTTGTGTCAATTACATTTAAATGAAGTTAAAAATAATTGTGATTTATTTAAATAGTTCTTAGTGAATAAATTCAATTTGCCCCAAAGGAACAACAATTAAAAATATTCATACTGAGTTTATTTATTTACTTGGCATATCAAATAATTTCATGTATTTATAGAATCAAATTAATAATACGAGTACATGAATATAAAACATAATATATCTATTAAAAAAATCACTTATTTTTAATTTTTATCACTGCAAATAACGATAAATAATTATATTATTCAATAAAAAATGTAAGATTTTTTTATAAATTTTGGGTTATAGAATATGTTCGTTATAAACGAAAATTCGCTACAACTGCAACTGTAGTGTGTTGTAAGCGATCATATAGATCTTTTGTGCTTGTTGCAACAATAATTTGATTGCTTTTTGCATTATTCAAACATAACATAAAATTTATATATTTGTATACGAAAATGGATTTAAAATGCAGGTTCAAAATTAACGTAAAAAAATACTGAAAGGCTTGTTAATATCACAAGCTTGTTAATATAAAGGCAATAGTTGCAACAAGAGATATAAAATCATTACGTTTTCGACAGCTTTAAAGTTTGGTAAAGAGTTTATTTAGCTGTGTTGAGCAATAAATTAACCAATTTCACTCTTCAAAGTTTATTGGCTGGTGCTATAGAGTAAAAATGAATGCTTTTATAAGATGGAAAAAATCGTTGTTATACAGATTTGAAAAATAATTCTAACCGATTGATTATATGAAATATTTACGACAAATTATTACATTTTTTATATAAAAGGCTTCATCAATGGCAATACCGCTTCATACATTAAATTCAAATGCCACAAACTCAACTGCCCACACATTGGTTGTAGGCGAGACATAAAGTTGAAAAGGTTTGTTACTTCGCTAAGCAACGTTTTCAATTGCCGTAATTCAGCGGAAACTGTTTTACCTCTTCTAATTGTAATAGTAAAAATTCATGTTTTTTGAAGCTAGTGATGGTCGTTTCGTATATGCCCATTACGTAACTTGTTAATTAGTACACAAAATCAATATAAATTTTGATATGCACCCCTATCGTTAATAGGTTTTCTTCGAAATATCTTTCTTTTTCCCCACGATATTATATGACTTTTCCCTCTAATTTCTTCTCTATATATGCAGGGGAGTTGTTGGGAAGCTGAGAGTAATATCACAGAGTAGATATTTGTGGTAAAATAGGGAAGAAGTTGCATTGACTTTTTTTATATTTTAATTTTGATTTAAAAAAATTTATAATTAACATATCATGTGCATATGCATTAACAAATATGAGGCAGATTTATGGATTTTACTTGCAAATAGTTTCATTAATCGTGAATAGTTTTAATGATTTAGTTACTTGGTAATAAAAATGAAACTCATCGTTTATACCATAAAGTGGACCAAAGATAAAAATTTTGACGTGTAGAAAATGAAAAACTCAGATTTTCTTTCTATATGGTCTTCAGTTACAATCTCTTTTTGCAGACCAGAAAATTAATATCAGAAAAAAACAAGAAATCGATGTCGCGCAAGAAACAGAAGGTAAAAAAATCCGAGTACAATAAGATTCGACTCATGACTTCTGTGATCTAGTAATACATAAATACACGGCATTTAAAGAACTTTCAAAATATAACATCAAACTCTCAAAACTTGTTAAAATATATAAAAGTTGCATATTTGAGGCTTAAAATAGGGTTGGTTTAAAATTAAAAGTTTTAGCTAGATTATATTAAAAACTAGCGGGCCCGTTGCCTGCTTCGCACGGCAAAACAAAATAAGAAAAGAAACACACTTGTTTTTAATAAAGTTGGTTTTGTTTCCAAAAACACACTCACTTCACATATGCACCGCACACACATGCGTTATCGGATTTTAACCAAACTTCATATAAACCATATATGGGCCACTGCCTACGTAGTGTATAAGTTTGGTTGAAATCGCTCGACGCCTTTATGATTAGTTCGGCGACGTACATATACGGACTTATTTTTATATATATAGATAGGTATGTAAAACATTAGCAATAGATTTGACAGTTTGCTGTTAATTCGCTAGCACGTTTCGTGAAGCCGTGATTATTATGCAATACGAACTTTTTTTATCTCGGGATATTCAAAATGTTAAACTGCGGTCTGAATATCTTTTCATACATTGATATGAATTAAAAACACATTACTAAATTTGCCATACATACATACATATCTATACGTGACTACATCTAAAAAATTTGTTATATATGATGGTAGATGTCAAATTTCGCAATAGATAGTTACTGATTGATTTATTTAGTTAATATCAACTAAATTATTAAAATATACATACATTTTAATCCAAGTTTGAGAGCTTAATAACTCTGGAGCTTACAAATGAGTTGAGAATAGTTTGTTATCATGCCTTCAACGAAACTAAAATAAAATATTGAAATTAGAAACAAGAATAAGTAAAATACTGAAATAAACATAAGTTTTTAATATTATTAATTTTAATTTTTTATGCAATTTCGTTTGCGGTTTGTTATTCCACACATAGTTATTTTTTGTGTGTTAAAATTTTTGATTTTGTCGTGAGCTTATTAATTTTTCTAAAATTTCGATTTTTTGCGTACTTTTTCGTTTTTTTTAGACCCTGACATTAACTACGTTTTACTGTTTGACTTTTGTCATAGTTCAAACAATATTTATTATTTAAGCCTAAGACCTTTTTTATCTGTATATCCATATTTTGATGCTCATTGAGTACCGTCTTCATAATATTTGTTATCTATAAATATTTCAACATAAATTTTTATTTTTATGTATATATTAAACTTTTTTCTCATTGCTATTTAAGTAGTTATATATAATAATTATAGTATTTTTAATTAAATGTGGAAAGAAGTTTACAATTTTATTATGCAGTCTACTTCAGTAAATTCCAAATAGATAATTTATTACTTTTACTTAACACTCGATCATAATTACAATCTGTGATAGGCCTAATTGCCTATCATATGGTTTTCTTATTAAACCTAAAAATATACAGCGCTGTATAGTGTGACCACTTGTCAAAATAAGTAGTATTATGACTTGTTGTTAGTAACGTTTTTGTTGTTTTTGTCATGCCGATATATTTGCAAATAGTAACAAACTTGCGCGGTGAGAATCAAAAGAAACACACACCATTTTTACAAGAACAAAAGTCAAAGAATTTAACTCGTGTTATTAAAATAATCTCAATAAAAGAATAAAAAAACATGGGCAGCCCATACAAATAGAATATTTTTCTCATAAAATTAGTGCTTGTTTAGTAGTTCGCTGGTACCAACCACCACTCGTCCGTGTCATGTCGTTTGTCGCGAAATATGAACGTGTTTGTGTTTTGTGTTCTTTTTGTTGTGTTCCCGGTGCTCGTTGTTAATGAAGTGTCTTTAGTGCAAAATTAACCATATTGTTGTTTTTATTGTTAAATTTGCGGTGTTAATAAAAATACATAAATTTAAAACAAGAAAATAAAATCTTATTAAAAGTGAATGGAAGATGATTATTTAATATTCTTATTGGAGTTTTGCCGGACTATATATGCACATAAGAGTATGTACATACATACTTATAAGTGAGTAAACTATTTCACACACACATACTACTATAAGAAAACAATTTGCATTTTCTTTGAATAGGTATAGTGTTCAATTAAGATATAAAATTAGAAATATTAGTGAGTATGAAATATTCATGTGCTTGCAATATTAAAAAAAGAAAATTTATAATCCTTGTTAAAATAAAGAAATAAAAAAGAAAAATATCTCCTCTCTCTCTGCTGCTGAGAAAATGAAAAAAGTAAATAAAAAGTGCGTGAGTGTGTGTATTGTATTTTTTCTCCACGTTTAGTCTTTTATTTTTTTGCAAAAGTCAAGTAGAGGTTTAATTCAAAGTTTTTGTTGTTTTTCTCTTTTTAATTTAAAGGCTATTAATAGTAAAAATCATTTAGAGAAATTAATAAGATTAAAATGCATTAGTTGATGTATTAAATAATAATTAAAATCGTGTTTAATTTTGTTTGAGAATAAAAATTAAGTCTGCAAAGGTGTGGTAAATTCGCATATAAAAATTGAGTTAGGAAAATTGCAAAAAATAATTAAATTTTGTAGAAAAAAAAATATATGTATGTATGTAAGTAAATTAACATAGTGAATAACGAAAAGGAAAAAACAACTTCAGCTACTAAATATTATTAGCCTAATAAACATAAACGACATAGCAGCAGTCGCAGCTGCAAAAACATCAAGCTAAGTACATATTTCACTTAATTCAGCCGCCTCAAAAGCAACAACAACGACTAGTTAACATTGTTAAAAGAAATTTGAACAATGGCAGCGGGTGTTTGTGCAAACACAAGTTTGCGTATGTTTATGCGACGTTCAAAGGACTTTACAATCTACACACGTCGTAGCACCGGTCTACGTATTCTGCCCGTAACAACAAATATTGGTGGGGTAAGTTTTTTTCTTTAATTTAATTTATTTGTTTTTAATATCAAATACCTGCACAATTGTGTCATTTGTTCGTATGTACATAATTTTATTCATATGGATATTACTTTCTATATCCAATGGATATACGCATACAGTGGGTGACAAAAACTCGTATTAAACATAAATAAGTATATTAAATATTTCAATGAATACAGATTAAATAAAAGTCCATGTGACCGATTTTGCGATTTCCATTATTAGGACAAGAGTTATAATGATATGACACTTGAATTTTAGCTGTGATATAATTAATTTTAATAAAAAGCATTTTAAATATCCACTTTTATAATATATATCAAAATTAATCGGGGATATTCTTCCAATTAATTATTCAAAAAGCCGTTGCGGATGCATTTTTCTATTTGACACACCTAAGAAATTTCTAATAGATCGTATGTATCACAATAAAAATCTCATATTAGCAATAATCTTTGTGTTTTAAAACGAGTTGCACTCTGCAGTGGTCAAATTCCTTAGCCTATATTGCCATCAAATTAATTTGGCTCCAACTTTTTCAACAAATGTAGCACTATGAAAAAATTTAAATCTTTCCTTTTTATTCGTTGCATTGTAATGCATTTACAGATTAAATATGTACTGAAAGCATAGCAAACATTTAAAAATAATTTATGCCTATTGTAAAATATTCATTGGTTAAATAGACTAAGGAAATCGTTAAAAGCACTTTAAAAAAATTATATCGTAAAACGAGCATTGGTATAATTTACCATAATTGTGGAGTCCAGGATGCCTAAATTTTGTCCTTGTTCGATAAAGAGAAACTAACCAAAGGTGGTATTATGCATCTTCAATGATTTCTATAAAATATTGAGATTGAAATGTGCGAATTTCGTCCTACTTCGTCTTTAACCTGAACATTTTGAAAAAGTCATCCTTTTAATTTATATATAAATGAAAGAACGACATCGATGTATAATTTAAGTTATAATTTTTTAATACGGTATTAATGTGGTATTATTTTCAATACAGAAATCCTTGGCATGGGTTTTGGTTTGTAGAAAACCCTTAGCATAATAATGTCCATGATATTGAAAACATCGTACGTCAACAAAGTTTATGCCTTACAGCTATACAATTGGACGCATATTTTGTATTCTTAAAAATAGTTGGAACAATAATTTCGCTAGCCATCCATCAACCGAGTAAAAAGGCAAAATGCTTCCTGAATACTGAGATTTTTCTCACCTCTACTTAAGATTTTTTAAGAGAATAATCAAGACTGTTATCTTCACTCTCAGAGTATTCAGATGGTACCTAGAATGCTGAGTTATTTCTCTTGTGGGGTTATTTAAACCAAACTATTGTGTAAATAACAGCATGAAGAGAGTTATTTCGGCTCACCTTTTTTAACAATGGTATTCGCGAGCTTGTTATTTTCTAGATAATAACCATCAAGTGCAGACGTCAACGGGTCTTGCATATGATTCAAAATATCATCTTGTGTCATAATAAAATTATTTTATTACAAATATAGATTCTAGAAAATGTAAACGTTTTATTTATTAAAAATGTATTTACATTCGAATTTGTATAAGCGAAATATTTCAGTAGTTGTTATTCCCTTAAGCAAGAATTCCATATAAGATGATTTCGGATAAGCGAACACCGTTTTGCTTAAAAAAATAGCTCTTTTTTTAATTGTTCAATTTTTTAATTGTGCAATTTTTTAATTTGAACGCCATTCGCTTATTCAAATTCGACTGTGCATTGTAAATTTTACTTATTTTATCCACTACTGTATGCGAATTCCAACATATGTATACATATCTAATCTATGCACATATGTGTAAATATATGTACGCATATGTTTATATGGCCTTCTCACATATGTTTTCATAAACGTATCTACAAAATTTGTTTAAGGCTCCATGCGTGCAAGGAAAAACAGGCAACAAATCATATAAAAAGTAATTATCAAACTATGTATATATATATATATATATATATATATATATATATATATATATATATATATATATATATATATATATATACATATATCAAAGAGCATGTGTATATGATTTTGTGCAAATTTGCACATCTGTATTTATGTAGAATAAAAAAAGTCGTTAATTTTGGCTCTATATATTGCAAAATAGTGGAAAAAAATTACATATGTATTTCGTTTTCCTATTTACAGAGTATTTACAAACCTTTACAATCAACCACAGAAGCATAACATATTTATTTAAATTTAACACTTAGTCCATATTTGTAACAGAGAATCGCCAGAACTCAGAAATTATTAATCCTTTTATTAAGCCAGAGCTCTTGGCGTAAAAGTTTTCCAACTCATAAAAGGCATGATTGCATAGAAAGTGTAAAACATTTTATTTATTTTTATTATCTGTTACTTGTCTTATTCAAAATAATTTATCAAATGTAGATAAATATGGTATATAAAATAAATTTATATATAAAAGTTGTTTTATAAACCCGCAACAAAGAACTACACTTGAGTCCTTGGCAGATATTTAACATTTATTATGCCTACAATCAGTTCTAGATTTTTTTATGATACAAATTTCATTTAGTTCAATGCAAAATGGATAAACACACTCATCCCAGTAGATATTGTTTTTCGATATCTTCTACTTTTTGACTGCCATCTTCTAAATAATTCAATAACGAACAAAAACTCTGGTCTTTTGAAGTGGTTTCATTTAGGTGCAATTTGAAATTTTTATAAAGGAATCAACTACAAAATTGGCCACTGAAAAGTAGCTCACTTAAAAGTTGCATATGACAGATATTTAATGTAAGTGAAATCTCGAAATCAGTGTTATAAAAAACTGAAAAAATCAATGGGATGACGGCTATCACGCCTATTCTGGCTCCCAAGACTACTGCTGCTTCGCGGATCTATTTCTTGAAGTTTTTTGAAGTTGATTTTACTTTTAACCGAGTTTTTCTACTTAAAAATTCTTTTCTATACATTACTTTTTCGCTAGAGTCAAACTGCTTTTTAGTGCTATTCCATTTGCAATTTTTCGTTAGAAATATTTTTATTTCTATAGGATAATCAAAAACAAAAAATATTTATATATTTTCCTTTAGAGTTATTGCCATATTCAAAGAGATCCTTTCTTAATATCCAACTAAAGTCTGTTTTTTATTTCAGGATATTTTCATCCTTTTTTAAATGTTTTATCTGCTTTGTTTACAAAAATAAGGATTTTTTGTGTAAAAAGCTCATAAAATCTATAAATTTTAATGCATGTGGCTACATTTTTATGGCGATATATTTTATGAAATGAAACCCCAAATGTTTCTGAGGTGGTACCTTCTTTAATTTTTAATCCTTTTTGATATTTCGCGGGAATTTAAAACATCTATAAAATGTTATTTTAGTATTTTTCTCTGGTTAAAATATTTATCTCTAGAGACGTGTAAATCACATTCTGTATTCTAAAATATTTTTGTGTTATTTACTCTATAATATCCATTTTGCCACAAAAATTATAATCAGGAGTTTTTCACTTTTCTTATATATTTTTTTTACTAAAATAACTTTGTCGCTCATACGTATTTATCCATTTGTTTAATTTATTTCTTCAGAAAATTAGATTTGTTGGCCTACTGCCAGAACAAATTGAATTATTTTGTATATAAGATTGTTTTTTGTTGTTGTTGTTGTTTAGTGTTAAATATATTCCTATTGCTGGATGAATCCAATGAATGCTGCCAAGACCCTTTAACAATTTGCTCCTGTGTTCTATTGTTAGAACTTAAATCAATATTGGCTCTATGACAAAAGACAAAAAGTTATTTTAAGCTTAAAATTAAAATATTGACATTAAGTATATATTTGTTATTCCACCACAAGTAAAGGATAAAGAATTATAATTGAATTCGAAAGAGTATAAGTCGTTGAATTGAAAAGAATATCACAATTGAAATCAACTATTCATAACTATAATATTATTCGCTTTAAATCGAATTTGACGAAAAATGGTTTAAGCGAAATACATTTGGGTTGTGAAAATGCAAGATTAAGAGAGAGAAAATTTTGAATTTACCGCCGACGAAACGCTAAGCAGTATCGGCTCTTTCTGATCGAATTACATGGGTCTGATAAAATCTCGGTATATAAAATAAATCACAATTTTTATATTCGATTAAAAAACATTTTCAAAAACGACTGTTTTCTCTTGCTGGAAATTTGTTGAAATGAAAATCTTGCATAAGCGAAAAAAATTCCTTTAATTTTTCATATTCGCTTATCCGAACTTGATTGTAATTCCAACAAGTTTAAATATAAAATTTGGCTAATTATTCGTAAAAAATCATAATGCCATTTGGAATTTGTATACTATTTGACAGGACAAAAAAATTTAGGATAGTAATGGTGTGCCTGGTTGAAGAATTGAGTGCAAAAATTTTAGCAAATTTATTTATTTCCCATTAATTGTTTGCAATCTTTCATTCAATTTGTTTTATACTGAACTTTTTTATATTGAACTTTTAGATGCATGTTCTGTCATTGTTATTGTGTGTTGACAATATTATTTATCAATTAAAAAATACCATTCAATTGAGACATCTTTTATTTCGCTTATTCGTCATATTTAATTAGTCATAGTTGAGATTTATTTAATGCTCTGACTTTTACATTGTATTACAAGTGTTTAGATCAGTCAAAAATCTATGTAGAATGAAGAAAATCGTACAGTGTAAACACTAAATGTATCAGTAGAAGAGAAAATACGGATGTAAATCGGACAACAGGCTGGTAAATGCCCATTTTCTAAACCATTTGGGAAAATTACCATCTCTCATCACATCAGATCTGTATTTTAAAGTGTACATTGGCAGTATTTTCAGTAAATATTGAAGATGAAGATGTATTTTATTTTATCGTGCCCAGTACAAGCTCAAAAAATTGCATATTGGTTGTGTAAATGCTGTATGTTCGATTCTACTTCACACTGTTGCAACAGACTTTTGTTCTCCTCTTCGAGAGAATTTCGTTTTAATTTGCTTCCAAAAAAATCTTGTTACTTGAGCTAAATTTAAAGCCACCTTTAATAAAAGCCAATGTGTGCATTTAAATGATGTACATTAAATTTTGAACTAAAAATTAAAAAAAAAATTATTATCTGCGTATAATGGTGCCATAAATGTTTAATTAAAAAATATTTATATTCACAAAAGTGACCATACGATTTATAAATTGTATCAACGCTTTATGGAACCATCAACGAAGAGTGTTTTTCCTTAAAGTAACGATTTACCAGCTCCGAAATTTCTCCCCCTTAAAACTGTACACTGAAAAAAAAGAACACAAACTCAAGCGAATTGGGATATGATATGACTTATTAATGCCTGAAATTGCCAGACCCGCAATCCCTTACAGCTTGCTTACAACTAAATCATTCTGATTGAATATTCGATAGCGATAGAAGAGTTCCGGAAAGAAGACTTGACTTCTAACTTGACTTTGAAAAATTAAAATGTTCAAATTTCTTAGAGAATGAGCTAAAAAGTTGTGATTATACTGCAAATCCCAACAGACTCCTGTCATTGTGTTTGAGTGAACTCATTTCATTCAGAACTCTTTAATTATTTACATCCACTCAAATTAGGTTGCAAAGAAGTTTTGTTCCATATGGAATAACTTCCTTTTATTTTGTCTCCTTAAGTTTTTTTCTCTCACTATCAGAATTCAATGACTTTCTTTCAGCTGTAATAAATTTATATTACTTTTCTAATTATTATTTGTCCATTTGTCCTTCCATCCAGCTTGTTTTCTTAAATGTTCCACTGCGTCGTCCAATTACGCTAGAAAGTCTACAGGCTTTTGTTTACAAGAACTTTAATGATATTTGTTTATGTAAAACTCGCATAAACGAGTCTACCATACAACCACTTTAAATATTTAATTTGATTTCGCATAAACAAGTAGTATGTACATACTAAGATTGTTTCAAATATTTGTAGCTGTGTGTAGAAATACTTGCACATTTCCTTTATTAGAATAAAATATTTATTTTCATATTCATACATTTTTATGCTCTCATACTTGCATTTACGCAAAACAAATTTTTTACTTAATTTGTATACTTATTTAAAATACAAAAGCGGCTTAAATGAAATATCCTTGCAACATTCTAAACATACTTTGGACAAATATGAACACGGATAAACAAACAAGGGAATAAAAATTTTAACAAAAATGTTATTCGCTCTGCAGATGAGTGTGTTTCTATGGAAGCATATGAAAACGGATGACGTTTGAGAAATAAATCTTAATATACATCCATATACATAGTTTTTAATGAGTCATTAAGTCACAGAGAAAGTCAATAATTAAAATGAAAACAAGCAAATATTGATAGAGCGTTTAATAAATTGTTTGAATGAAGACATACACGTGTACAGTGAAATCTCCCATAAGGGGGCATTATCGTCAGCGAACTTTTTGTCCGTTTGCTGAAGATGAAAATGTTATAAAAGAATTTTGTTTTTTCATTATTTATGAAGAAATTCACTTTTCGTTACAAAGGATGAAAAAGTTATTAGTATTTGTTTGTTTTAATTAGTTTTTTGTTTGTTAATATACTCGTACTTATCCTGCAAAGTACCTTTCTAAACACAAATTTACTTACACTTCTTCAAATTTTTTCAAATGTTTAGTTTTTTCCAAAGCTTCTTGAGATTCTTATATTTCTATTATATATATATATATATATATATATATATATATATATATATATATATATATATATATATATATATATATATATATATATATATATATATATATATATATATATATATATATATATATATATATATATATATATATAACATCTTTTGTAGGCCATGATATGGCAAATTATTGTATTATTTCATGTCAGTTTGTTCCACGTTTCTTTCCAAAATATATGCTTTTAAGAACATTAATATATTGAAATTAACTTTAAAATCTCCTTTAGCTGTTCATATATCGATATTTCATTGGTGGTAAGCAAATCATAAATGAACTTTCACCGGCTAATACGGGTTCAACTTCGTATGTTTATATCAAAACCAACATATACAATATGAGAATTCAATCAAATATGAAAATTACAAAATATACGCGTATAATCATAGTAAGCTTACAATACCCTAATACAAACTACGCAACAAGCAATTCATATTCGATATGTAGTCTATTTTATTTAATCTATAATACCCCAAATAATGAATTCAAATATTAAGTATTAAAATTAAGTTAGATTAGTATCAGTTTCTTTAATAATTCGAGATTTACGAATACTCGTATTTTGTAGAATTTTAATTGTGTATTGTTTTTTGAATGAGTATCGTGTTCGTTCCCGGGGACTTTTTTTGCCAAAAATTTACGATTATGAAATGGTTCTCTTGTTGTATTTTGATCTGTTTGATTTTAATTTCTACAATTCAAAGCTTAGAAAATTTATTCGCAAAAGAAAAATGTTCTTTAATGCGAGCTGCCCGCTAGCAGAGCTATCACTGTATTAGTGGTATATACTCGTATATATGGAATGTAGAATCTATTGTTATTTATTTTATTTTATTTATTTATTTATTTACTTAAAAAATAAATTGTTGCCATATACTTATATATTTTTTAATTTATTAATTTTTTGCCGTATTCAAAATAATATTTTACTGTAGCCTTAAAGTTCAAATTAGTTAACAAACACTTTAAGGCTAATAAACGTTTTTTAAGAAATTGTATTGAAAACACTACTTAAACTATTTTATGAATTTGGAAATTTGATTGGCAACCGTACTTTATACTTTATGATTTACAAAACCGAATACAATTTAATTCGAGTAGTTAAATACTCGTTAAGAGTATATTATTTTGTACAAAAAAATTTATTAAAAAACTATGGATTTCTATCATATATATTTTTCGATGAATCAAAACAATGAAAGTGTTAACAAGATATTGTTTATTCCAGTGAAAAGGGTGAAATGTCAGACGCACAACTTCAATATAATGAAATAACAAATACAATTTTCATTAGAAATTATTTGATATTTTGTTTATTAAAATGATTTGGATTTCGTAGTAACTTCTTTGTTTGGATTAGGCCACAAAATGTCGCAATTTATTGTCTGTTAAGAGAAGACGAATGTGGATCTAATACTATTCCTCTAACAAAAGTACTGAAAACTTTAATCGATTTTAATAATATTTTTTCTATAAACTATTTTCAAAACAAATTGCTAATACGGGCCTTTCAAGATTTCGGTATCTCAACATCAGCCAGAAGTTATTACGAATTACGAATTGCAAATCTAATATTTGTGGTATTATAGTATTAACTTTTTTTAGTTATTTCATTGTCTGACCTAAATTCACTGAATCATTTTAAAATTGTGAAAGTTTAATATAATTCTGAAATCTGAACTATTGCTTCATTTGCTGTTATATAGAGTTACATCAGATCTACAGCAGGGATATATAAATCAAAGAAAACTGTCTTCCTTTTAAATCAAGACTTAGTTCAACTACTCGTTCATCACACTCTGAAAAAGAGATCTGTACTGAATTCAAGTAAAAAATTTCTTAAAAACTATAAAAGAAAAATTCCTTAATTCAACTAAAATTTGACGTCGTAACTTTAAAACGATTGCACTGTTTTTTATATTTGAATTACTGTTATTAACAGATTTTCGTTAATACATATTGTGTTAAACATTTTAATAGAATGAGGCCAACAAATAAATAAAAAGAAGTCATTTTGCTAATTTCTTTAAGTTCATAGAAACTGAAGTTAATATTCTGTAAGAAATGCCGAACACAGTCACGCTCATTGCTTTTAACCTTTTAGGTTGATTTTCTTTTCAATTATGAAATAAGGCAAGATTTTTACATCCTCAATACTCATATACTCGTATGCAGTAAAGGATAAGCATATACGCTTAAGCGTTATTGGTATTATATTTATAACACATTCCAATCCATCCATACTCTGTTACACACGGAAACAAATCCCCAAAAAATATTTAATAGCTGTGGAACAGTATTTTCAAATAAAATAATATATTTTCCCTCTACCAAAATTTATATTGTATTTATTTTTGTGACTCCTTTTGGGGCAATAATATTTTTCATATGTATTTTGAAACATTTTAAAATACCACTTAAGGTTTCCATTTGAAAAAAAGAATATACGAATAATAAGAAAATATTACTTAATAATTTATAAAAAATTGTTAATAATACAATTTAATAATTCGAAATTGAAACTGATATTGGGAAACTTGAAACTGAAAAAAAGAAATTCAAACTAGTAGTGAAATTGAAATTGATCCTATAAGGAGCATAGAGCCTCTCATTTATGTTATTTGAGGTTTCGTTAATCATGCTATCTCGGATGAACAAATAATTAGTCTATTGGATCCTAGTCTGATGATGGGGCTGCCACCTTAGCCATCAGACTGGCTGTACATATTCCAAATTTGTATAGCGAACCTCTTAATATAAGTACAGACATCCGCTTGCAGCCGCACTAATTAGGTGAACAGACACTGCGCTGACTGTCTGGAACACTTATTCGCAGATATCCTGTTCACTCCCCGCAACCTGTGACCCATCCGGTTGCCTTCAACTCGGCGTATGGCTTGCATAAATTAACACATAAGCCACCGAAAAGAAAGAATATTGAAAGAATACAAATTGAAATTGTGAATGTGTCTGTGAATATGAATTAATATTCAGAAAGAAATATTTAAGTTGAAATAAAGAATACCTTCTTCGCACTAATTAATTACTGCTCTAAACGAGATCTCAAATCACAACGATTTAGAAATAGAGTTATTAACTTCTTTCTTTGGAATATAACAAAGACACTCATCCTAGAGTTATTTTTGAGGATTCCAACTTGCAGTACCAATTGTAGAGATTGTGACGAAAACATGATCTAATAATTCGTAATGGCAATTAGACCCGAAGGACCACAGACAATTTTCATTGTTAATTTTTTATGGTCATGTTTACTTATATACATGCAAAATTTAAACAAAGTTAACAAAATAGAATAAAAGCATATGTTATCTTTCAGTGGAGTAAATGTTTATAATGAAATAGTTGTAATGGCTTCTGATTACACTGTGATACAAAAGTGAACGAAAGAAATATACAGTGGTTCCCATATGGGAAATCTGTCGTGCTGGATTTCATGGAGTATGAAGTACATATAGTTGGTTCAATGGTTCATTATGTTTTTATATTAGTGAAAACACGTTACTCATGATATATCAACTTTAATAATTCATAAATTTGATGTGTTAACACTTTTTAAACTTAATCGATCGTAACTCAGCTAAAAGCTAAGCCAACAACAAACAATAGAATATTAAAATAGTTATTTTGGAGAATATCTCGAATAACACATTTAATAAATGTAGTTCTTTTACTTTTTACTTTTTCCTTTTTAATGTTTCTATAGGCATAAGATTATCATTTGAACCGATTTTAAATTTTTTTAAAAGGGCTTGTCTCATTATTTCTTAATTTTTTTGTTTTTGGAAATCAGTTGAGGGATTGGCTTCCCCGAAACATTGATTATCGCTTAACTGCTCCATTCATGGGCCGATTTTGAAAATACTTTTTTTACTTGAAAGTGTATTTCTGCCAAACTGTCTCCTAGAAATTTAAGTAAAAATTAGACAGGATAAGTGACCGCTCGAAATATTTCTCATCGCATGATTCCGCTATTTATTGACCGATATTCTTGCTTGGGAGTAAAATATAAACCAGAAATGGATGATACGGATTCTAAACTCAGAATTATTTAAAATAAATCACAGACAGAAGTGTAAGTAATTTTAAATTGTGCAAATACAAAGAACAAAACCACTCGATTTGTGAAATCTAAAATTTTGACCGAAAATCGTTAAAATACCAAATAGATAATTTTATATATGTAAATTCTACTAAAGGGAATTATTGAGATCAAATGCTACTTTAAAGCACATAAATTAAAGAAATCGCTATCAGTAGAACGGTGTTCTATCCAAAGCCGAAGAACGCATGAAATGATCATTGTGACTTAAAAGTGACTTGGGTACCTCTGATTTGAAATTATTATACAATTTCATATACAGAAATAAATAAAAATAGGCTCTTGATAAATAAACGTTCAAATGTATGTATTAATATGAAAGTAAAAAAGTTCTTTTTGTGAACATCTCCTAAGCAAATTGCTTTTGTTTTCAATTTTAAATTCTTTGAGAAATAAAGAAAAATAAAAATAATGAAGTGAAATGTCTTTAAGATAATGGCCTTCACAATATTTTAGGCATTTTCATATACTAAGCATTACGAGAAAATTAATGAATCTTATTATAAAAACTATGCCTTTTCCAAATACCAAGATGAGAGCAATAAACATGTTTATTAGAGGGGAGAGGACTTTCTTATTGTTTTATTTGTAGCCTAGCATTGGCAAATAGCTCTATGTAAAAATAGAGACAATTCTATTTTCCTTGGAATACATGTAATGAATGGGTGGTCCAAAAACAAGTATTTTCTCAAATTGCATGTTATTTTGACACTGATCGATTTATTTCTATCCGAAATATTTACTGTAAGTCAGTGGAATACTTCCGCGAACCAAACTGATTCACTTTACACTTCTAAAATGCTTGTAAAACATCGAACGGTCATTCAATGTGGGTGAAAAATCATCTTTTCTGATCTTTAGTTACAGCAGGATGGCATACCATGTCATACAGTTCATCATCATGTTATCACAGTTCATTTAATTTTTAAAAGGATACTTGTACTTGTACCACCCGATACATACATATATTTTCACAATTATAGCTAGTGATTATGGGCTGATTAAGAGCTATTTATTTGATATATTATAGCTTTATAGAAAAGAATAAATAACAAAATAGTTACGTATCAATGTGTGCACGCATACATAAATTTTCAAGAATGTGTATATATTTCAAATTCTTATATTAAAGAAGTAAAAATATACTGAATTACTTTTCTAATATATAAAGTATATAGTATAGTATATCTTTTAATTTATTGTTTGTTGTTGGCTTGGCTGAACATTTGAACTCATATACTTATACAAAAGTCAACAAATACTATATGAGAATTCAATGGAATTCAATCAAGTAGAAAAATATGATTGAATTCCAATGAACTATCATATAATTTTTAATTAAAAAATTGATGACTAACTTGTGCTCACACCTGTATGCAAATTTTATACGCTGTGTTTTATATGTGCCACATTATCAGTAAAACAGTCTTCCAAATACTCTACTTTAGCTGCTACTAGAGAGGAATTAACCTATTTCTGATGTTTTCTTTCATGGCAAAACTGCTTAAGTTTCGTTATGATACAATAATATTTTCATCTAATAGCAGTGGCTGAAAGGAACGCAATGGTCCTTGCTAAAGTTTTTATAATAAATTTATAGAGGGAAGCGGTTTTTCCTAATCACATTTGTTTATTTAATCTTCTACCACCTTCAAGACATGAAAGTCTTTAATATGTTTAACCAAAGTTTACATTCACTACCCACAATGGCCACATTCCCTGAAATATTATTTTTCGCCTTCCAAATGAATAACTGATATTTGTATGTATGTACATCATACATTTCGTGACTTTATCATATTATTATCAGACAGCGGAAAATATTTCGTTAAAGCAGAACATTTGATTTAACAAACAAATTTTTTTTGTAACCAATACAAAAAAGGCAGGAAACACACATTCATACTGAGGGAAAATTTATCATATCTGTCTTTTTATTTTCTCATAAGAAAAGTTTTATTTCATAAATCCAAAACCAATCAGACTGAAAGACATGAATATTTTGTGCGCTCATCAGGCATGTAAAATAAAGATTAAAAATGGTATTTTTATATGTATGAGTACGAGGTGATTTCTTTGGCGATATTACACAACTTTTGTATATGAAAGATCCGTTTGTACAATTTACAACATTTAACTTCGGTCGTTAGGCTCATAATAAATATCAGTTGAATATGAGAGTGACTTCCAATATTTTCATAAGAAGAAGACTAGTTTAAACTGTGGACCCACTCCTCAAATGCAGCTAAAGGAATTGGTTTTTAGTTGATCTTGCAAATTAATTCTTGCTCTAAAAAGTAAAATGACGTGAATGCATTGCGACCATATATGGAAGTCATACCATATGCGCTAATTTTGCCTATTGACGCACATTTTAATCTGCATTAATTACCTCAAACTTCCATAAATTATTTCCGACGTCGCATTTTTACCCGATATTAAAGTGTCAAAGAAGGTGTTGAAATTCCCTGGTATTCTTATTGTTGTTTATCATTCAGATGGTTGATTCAGCGCTATTGATAAAACTTTATATTGCAATAGTGTGCACTTGACAAACTGCAGTGTTTCTTCAACATTTGGTAGACAAATTCTAGACGTCTGGTTCAATAAGCAATCAGCGAATATCCTGCTATCAAAGAAAGGAGAATATTAACGCTATTCTTGAAAATGGTGATTCCTCGTCTTTCCACTGTTCCTCATAGTTTTGTTTGAGCCGAATTGCATATAATGCCACAATGAACATTTTGTGAAATTAATTGGCCTTAGAAATTTTATGATTTGATCACGTCAAATGTGTCAGTGTAAGGCATTCTGTAGAAATAAATCCCAATCAACCTGGCAAAACATTGAATATTATAACATTCTGATTCTTGCAACAGATTCATGGTACCTTTTATTTCAAATTAAAGTTTATGACTTATATAAAGATTTTTCATTTTAGAATGTTGAAGTTTTCTTCCGACGGGGGTTGGCTTGACTTTCTGTCATCCAACTTCAAATTTGGTTTGAAAACAGACCGGTTTCAGTTTTCTATTCTTTTACTAGATCGTTTTCCTGCTGTTCATTGTCCTTATACAGTTCCTTCAGTCGTGTGGATCTGTATACCTCCCGTTTCCTTAGTGTCATCCTGTTGTCGTTTTTTGTTTGCCTGTGTCTCTCCTTCTGCCTATGTCTCTCTCTCTCTGTCTTCTTCCGTGGTGTTCCTTCCCTATACGCGTATAATCTATAATTGTACGTTTCTGGCTCCCTCTCTTGTTTTGGTCATGTGTTGCTACGTTGGTTGGTGACCATTTCCTTTATGTAAAAATGTTTTAATGGTTCGAATATTATGTCTGATGCTGAATATTATTTATTATGCTTCCGTCAAATGATTGCTGTTTTTATATTTCCATGTTTTTCAATACGTTCAGTTGTCGTCCTTTATGTTGTAAATGCAGCAGTTATCCGTCTGCTGCAAAATTTTAGGTTAGGTTAGGTTAGGTTAGGTTGATTGGAGGGGTGTGATAGCCCATGTCATGCGACATACACTTAAGCCAGTGAAGGCTTGTTGTGCGCTCCCTTTAATTATCAAACACAACTGCCAGAGTTCTGCGGCAGGGTTCGAACCTGGGACCCTCGCACTACGAGTCTAGTGCACTACCTACTAGTCTACGAAGGTCAGTTTTAAATAACATTTAATTTTCCACCCCTGATGCTGATGATGTAAATGGTGATTTTTTTAGCAACTTCCTTTCTTTTTTTTGGCAGTTCACCTGTTTTAGTGAAACATATTACTGTTAAACATGTTCAGTTTGGTCTATAATTTAATCATGAATCGACTTAAAAACGAACCAAGCCTTACAACTATTGAATTTTATTATCAAAATTCATGCTCGGTCAAGAAAGTGCATCGTTCACTTTCTTGTCGGAAAATTGAGTACTTTTTCAAAGAAGACGAAGACAGGAACGTTATTGTGAATGGCGACCGCTACCGTGCGATGATTACAATTTTTTTGTGTCAAAAATAGAAATAGGCTGAAGTGGTTTCAACAAGACGGTGCCAAATGCCACAGTTTATTTCACGTTTAGGACCTGTCAATCCAACGTCTTTCGACTATTTTTTGCGGGGCTATATTAAGGCACATGTCTATAGGGACAACCCCGCAATGGTTGACGCACTGGAAGTCAATATTGAAGAATTTATTCGTGAGATACCGGCCGATATGTTTGAGAGAGCATGCCAAAATTTTACGCAGCGTATGAACCATTTGAGGCGTAACCGTGGTCAACATTTACGTGAAATCATCTTTAAACATTGAATTATATACAGAGATCGTTGTATCGAGTCAAATAAAGATTTCATAAAATTATCTAAATTTTATGTTTTTTTTTATCAAATCCGAAAGCTCTTAAAAATCACCCTTTATATATATCCATACATATCTATGTATTTAAGGATACGATACTAGTGATGATGTTGTTGCAGCTTCTGTTTTTATGGTTTCTGTTTTCACAGACACTGACTGGCGCCTTGTAGTCTGTGGTTTAAACTGTATCCTTTTTATTTTTTAAAAAACAAAAAAAAGAACAAAAATAAAGTCCTGCACAACTTTATACATTTGCTTTAGCTTTTTCAGTCTTCCATTATGCTGCTTAAATATCGATTTTTTCCTGAACTTTTTATTTCCACTTTTAAATTAATTTTCGTGTGCGTACATGTAGTCGTACATATATGGGAGCCTGTTCGAAATAACCAAATAAGAATTTGGCCAAAATGCAGATTCCTCCTCCATAATTGTATTCAAAACTTGCTTTTCATCTGTTTTATTTGGTCTTTTGAAGATTAAAAACGACACTTAGTTTTGCAAGATTTTTTTTTCGATTAATTTGATAAAAGTATGAGAGAAAATGTAATGGAAGAAACAACTGCATCGAGCAGCACTATTTTTAAATCTTTATTTATTGTCTGTTTAAGCGAGTATTAATGTTCAAAGAACCGAAAAGGATAAGCCATTTCAGCCTTCATATACGTATAATGTACTTTAATTTAGAAAGCTGTAGGCAAAAAGATTTGTTGAAAGTATTTAACGAAGATGGTGTTGATGGTTAAAGTAGTGAAAAATTTTTTTCTTTGAACATATTTAGTTGCAAGCGAATTCAATATGACCATCAGATGGTGTCGTTTATGCCCAATCTTTCCTAAACTGAATTGGAATTTTCAGAGCGCTGCATTCTATTTTCTAACATGTGGGCGCTTATTAAAGAACACAAAGTTCCTTTATTTTTCCATTGAAAGCTCAGCTATAAATCTATTCAATTATGCAATTCTAGGTATGTACATATTTGTTATATATTTGGCATAAGTAACTAGGGAGTGCCAGGCAATAAAAGCAATTTTTCGGAATTTTTAATAAATATACTATATAATATTTTGTGATAGAATATTTAATGAGAAAAACAAGATAATAAGTTTCAGAGAGTTAAATTGAAATTCATTTTTACTATATGGCTGACTGTTCTGGAAAATAATAAGATCTTCATAACAATTATTAGTTGGCTAAAGCAATGAAGTGCTATCCAGGTTAGGTCGTCAGATGGCCATGGATGTCTACAATACTGTAGCAGTAGCGATGCTGTTCGACACTAAAGGAAATAATATTTGTAGGCATTTCCATAAAAGAACTGAAGGTAGGTGGCATAAACTGAGTTATTGAAGGATCGCTAAGAAAATGTGGACTTGAATTATGGCAAGCGGTCGAAATAATTATTAAACAGGAACTGCAAGGATGCTCATTACAGGGGATTCTAGCCTCTTCAGTCCCGGAAGGGTACCGCCGAATAAAAACTTGCAAAACCCCTTTTTTTCTGAACTAAAGGCATTAAATTAAGAAATGTTAGAAAAAAATTTTTTTTGTCAAATACAGGACTACGGATATATGGCAGGTGCAGCCGGCTGGACATTTGGAAAGAATAAAGTTGGATATAGATTTTGATCAAATTCATTTTATTGGGGGAATAAACCAAAAATTATCCTTTAATTCAATACAAATCATTAAAAACAAAAAAACAAAAATTTGAAATAACTGAATATATTGATTTAGGAATGAAATTCCAAAAAGCATTGTCTGTCTTTGGCAATGCAAAGAAATATATTGCAGGAAGTGCATTTGAATCGCGTTTTTTGTTGGCAGCCCTCCTTGAGACATCTCATATATTTATTTTTGTCTTCGACTCCGCATACGGGCAGATGTCTATTTTCAGATATTCGGACATCCCTTGGTGGCAGTGGGTTGGGCAACTTAGATTTTTTTTTTGGATGTTCCTGTTCTTCACTGGAATCGCTATTATCGTTGTGGAGGGATCTGGTTACTTTGGTAGTACTGGTGGAAGCAGAAAAGCAGTCCCCAATGTAAAGTTTAAAATCTAGTAAGTCCATTAATTCCTTTTTGCTAGCTACATCAACAAAGTGCCAAAACACTTTCATAGGCCACTTTTTGGTACGAATCGCAATGCGATAGTATGATATAAACCTATCTGCAAGGTCAACACCTCCCATTGATGTATTATACCTCTTAACAACATCTGGACAATCAACAGCAATGTAATTTTTTTGTCGTTTATCCCATCGTCGAACAGTTTGGATCGGTGCTGATCCGACAGCAGTAGAGGCTAAATATAGTGATTTGTTATCCATCCACTTAATCACAGATATTTTGTCGTCTTGTCTAACAAATTCATCGAAACTGCCCCTTCCTTTTTTGAAAAGGACTTTGTCCGTTGATAGCTTCGATCGTGGGTCTTTAGGAAATCTATTTTGTTGTATGGTTCCTGTAGCAAAAATACCTTTCTCTAAAAGAAAGTTTAGCAAATTAATGGAAGTGAAATATCGATCCATAAATATTTCGCTTCCCTCAGAAACATTTTCGGTGAGTTTATCCACTACCGTACCACCAATTCCGAAAGTCGGATTTGGTTTTTCATTGGGCCGAGTTTTTGCTCCTTGATAAATAAAAAAATCTAGAACAAGACCGTCTGGGGAAGCCAAAACAAAGTTTTTGAGGCCAACTGGATTCGGCTTTCCTTTTACATATTGTTTAAGTTGAGTTGTTCCAGTAAAAGGAATCATTTGCTCATCCACGCTCAATTTTTGCGGCTTTGGAAGCGATGTGCATGTTTTTAAAACTGCATCAATGACAGGTTGCACTTTCCATAGCCTATTTTTCTCTTTCTTGGTTTGTGTTATTGCTAAATTGTCAACGAAGTGCATATAATAGCGTAGCTTAAATAAGCGATCTCTGGGTAGTTTTGTGATAGCTGGAACTCTTATAGATGGTCTATAATACATCCTAATTCTAGGTAGTTTCATGCAACCAGCAACGATATGAGCACCAACTAATTTCTTGTACTCATCGCGAGTAGAATTTAAGTTTTTATTGCATTGCATAGCATATGCATTGCTTTGTTGACTTACAAGAGTCCAAAAATCTTCATCAAAGTACTGGTTAAAATAATTAAATGGTGTCCAATTTTCTCTTTCACTTACTTCCCAAGTGTCATCATGGATATCCACATAGTTAGAAACAAAATGTTTTGAAACCCACTTCAGATTTCTTATTTGGCTCTCTGATACTTCGGGCACTTCTTCGGGGGCAACATCCTCGTCTACTTGGTCTTCTTCCAGAGCTTCGAAGGAAACATCCTCGTCGCCTTGGCTATTTGAAATAGTTTCAAATTCGTTTCCACTCTCATCATCTGAAAAGTCTTCCAAATCACTCTCCATCATTATCTCAAAGAGCTCCTGCTCTGTCAGTCCTCTTTTTCTCGCCATTTAGTACAAACGAGCAGCCGACTGGACATAATACACTTTCATTAATTATGAGCCACAATTTGCATCGACTTACATACCTTTAAAAGTACGACTACGAAAACAAGTCTATTTAATCACACAAAAAGAACTAGAGATAAAAATCACCTTAAAACCGTAAAAAATCACTTTTTTTAGGAGCTACTATGCACAAGCCGAACACTGAGTAAACCGTTATGAAATTTTAAACATGTGCTTTCGAAGATGCCAGATAGGTAAAAAATCAATAAACGACCTAAAAAACGACGTTCGCAGCTATCTGCACAAATGGTCATACATTAGAAAAATCATTCACAAGTTTTAAAAAATACGTTTAGAAAATGTCCAGCCAGCTGAACGCCAGGACGGAAGAGGCTAGGCGATCGGTAAACATAACTTTCATTTTCAGACAAACTTTTTTATTGCGCCCGTTAATTATTATTTGAAGTTTTAAGAATACAATGAAAATGACTTTTTTCAATTAAATTTTCAAAATTATTGATACGTTCGCATTAAAATAAAATATTTGCTTACTGAAAATAAAATTAAATTTGTCTGTGTAGGGAAGAGACCTTCTCCTTGAAACAAATATTTCTGGGAAGCCATATACTGGACGATTTCTTTTGAGCTCTCAGAAAATGCCCGAGGGGTGCTAATCAGATTACCTCAATGCGGCGGAGCGGGTCTAGTACTGTTTCACCGGATCAGAGAACTCAGACTTGGACCTATTCAGGCTGACATTGATCATTGGTGTTCATCAAAACGGGACCCCTTGACGCTACTTGATTGTCTACGCATAGCAGGCAGCCACGTAAACCAACCAAGGAAAAAATTTATACAGAACTGGGTTCAATTATTGTCTGGAGCTTAAAGAAGTTAAGGGGATTTCTAAATGTTTTGAAGTCATTTATAAGGAAATATAACATACAGGTATATATGATACCTAATTTTAAAAGTTCTTTTAAGAACTGCTACCGACGTTGTACAAGGCCCTCAAAAATTTATGTTTATAAGCATAATGATATTATCTCGTGTTTAGTTCTTTCCTGATTATAAAAAAGTTACAAATAGCAGCCTATTGAAATTAATTAATCTACACTAAAGCCCATTACGTTGCAGATACAATCGTTTGAAAACATAATAATAATTTGTTATTTGGCTCCAAAATGTCTAGGGTATGAAATGCGAGTGTGTTGGTGTTTTTAAAAATATTGTTGTGTTGTGTTTATTTGCAACAATGCAGTGGAATCTACTTATTAAGAACCCAGTGTGGCTGCCTAATATAATATTATTTAAATTGTTGTAAGTTGTAACCTTTGTTGTCCTTTAAGGCTTTGGGTGCGGTTTTCTGTACTAAATACATTTTAAAGGGACTCCCGAATTATAGGCATTAGAAGAAACTGTTACTGGAAGCTTAATAGGAAATAATACAAAATTTAAACTTTACTTGTTTTTATTTCCTGATGATACTATACAATGAATGAATTCAAAAAAATATATGACTTGAATAATTTTTAAATTTATTTCGTGTGCATTGTAATAAAATTTCTATTACATGTGTACTTCTATATCGCTCGCTCCTTTAATGCATTATTGTCATATCTCCAAAGAAAAATGGAATTGAGCTTAATACTATTAAAGTTTTTTTTAATGTTGACTTCCCCTCTATATTGACACTTTTCGGTTTGGCTTCAGATATTATTCTGATTTTTTCCACATGTAAAGAACGGTTTCATTGATCAGTAAGATTTCACACGATGCATCCTAGACTGGTGCTGTAGCTGTCAGTTGTAGTCTCCAGTTAGATGTCTACCACACTTAGGGGTGAGCATTGAGCTTCAGCGACTTTGTGCATTTGTTTGTCGCCTAGTTACTTGAGACACACTCACTCTAGATGTTGACAAGCGGGTGCTTTAACGATATTACCAAGGGAATACTTGCTCTAAAACCGGAAGTAGTGCGCTGAGAAATCTTTTCCTGCTATCGCCAAGTGGATAGCAGACAAAGAGCTTTCACCGTCTGTGAGAGACCCCATTTCCCATTGAGGCTATATGTTCTTATAGTAATTTTAAGTATTATATATATATATATATATATATATATATATATATATATATATATATATATATATATATATATATATATATATATTATAAAGAGCATATATAGGAACACTTTTTCACTCATTAAGTTAAAAACTTTTATTTTTTGAAATACGATTATATTACATTAAAGGATTCATATATTTTTGAATTTATAATCATTTTCATTGAACAATGGCTGTTTATCCATATAATAAAAACAATAAAATTTCAAATTCATTTCAATAAAAGTAAAATATAATTGTATAAAATTTAAATTATAGAGAATATTAAATATTTTTATTTTAAGGCTTTAAGGAATATTTCTATTGTTTAATATTTCTAAATAATATTTTATTCTAATTAAAGTGAATAATACATTTGTTGAACATTTTGCAATTTATTGTTAATATTTGCTTATTGATTTGAATAATACTTTATTAAAATTGGGGAGGATTTTCAACAAAATTGTTTAATGAAATATATAAAACATTTTTCATCAAACATCCTTCAATTTACAAAAAAATTGGAATAAGTTTCATTGGAAAAATGTTTTGCATTTGTAAAAGAAAGACTTTTAGTTCTTCTTTACATTTTTGGAAAATTCTTTATATCGGTATTTAATGACCGATAGTTCTGTTGTCAAAAATGAAAATATTTTTTTCTATAGTATGTGGGATCGGCTGGCAACTGTTACTAATTTGACTCTTCGAATTATGCACTTCATATGCTTCCCCAGGACAAGGTATTTACAAATATTTTTCGATATATTTAGTATTTTGAAAAAAGTATTCGTATTAGATTTTTTTAAGAATATTCTGAAATAATCTTACAACAGTAATGAATAGGGTTTGGTGTGAAAAATTTATGATTTTTTTTATTCAAATATTTATATAACTTTTCGTACGGTGTCGATTTAATTGAAATTTAATTAATCAGGTACTAAACTTGCTATTAATTTTTCTTAATTGTTTTTCTTAAGGAGGGAGTAAGGAGAAGCTAATTATTCTAGCAGAACAGAACAGTACTGCTTTCGATGGTCGCTACAGTATCATCGTGACGATCCATTTGTCTTTTAACCCATTTCCAAAAAGAAGGAGTTTATTAATACCTCTGTCTATATTTTTTTAGCTTGTATGGGTATAACTCTCTCATTTGTGAACCAATATTATTTTTTGTTTGTTTGAAAGGCATACTTGCAGTTTGATTCCAATTTTTTCGGAAATCGGATGGACAATTTGCCCATTTGATTATGGCAAATTAATTTTTCATTTGAAAGTGCTTTCTTACAGTTTGGTCCTATAGAAATATTAATTATCGCATACCTCCTCAACTTATTGACCGATTTTCATAACTGTCTTCGTTGTACCAAAATTTTTTTTTGCTACAAATACCTTAACTTTTTTTAGGTGGCTTCTAAAATCTTACATAGAAAAAATGATTGCTAAAAAAATTTCAAAATTATTATAAGATGGTCATGGAAAACAATGTGTCATTTTGAAAAAAGCTTTTTCAAAAGTTTGTGTATTATATATTGATTTATCGATGTTAGATAAATGTTTAAGAAGTTAATTTATTAATATAATATAATAATCTTGAATTACGAGTCCCTGGATAAAGTGAAAAAAAATTCACGAAACGTCGGAAAAATGTACAATAAAAAACTTTGAATTTTATTGTCATAAAGACATGTCGCACACTTAGTTCAAAAGTGACTCAACTTGAAATTTTAATTTGTCGGGTTTTATATGCTTAAATATGCACAATACTTTTGTTTATTTATAAGAAAAATATCAGTTTATTTTGGTGTTGTTAACTGTTTGTAAAACAATTACGTTTTCTTTTAAGTTTTATATTTCAGTTTTTTCCGATTTAAAAAAAAAAATAAAATTTTGAGTTGAGTCACTTTTGAACTAGGTGTGCGATGTTAGGCCTTATTAGCTAAACAAAATATGAAACTAGCATAAATTTCAAAATTATTTCCAATCAAACTATATTATTGTGCCTGTTAATTATTATTAGAATTAAAATGCAAGTAAGAAAGACTTTTTTCGGTTTAGTTTTTACAAAATTGCTATCAAAATTGCTGTCTAAAATTCCTCGTAGGTCCGCATTCAAGCAAAATATTTACCGATTCAAAGATTTAGTTATTGAAAATAAAATTAAGTTTTTTCTGTGTGGGGAATATCAACCACTTAACTAATTGCTAATAAAAAAATACTACCAGGGGCGTTATGTGTCTTTAGTTTCTTAACTACAGTATCAAACTTATTTAGAAAAAAATTCATTCCCATATATATGTTCGTGCGCTTTTTCTCTCCCTTTTCTTTCTTATCGCTTGATAGTTACCAAATAACGACAATTATCAGAAGCACATAAAAAGTGATTAACAATATACTTGTGCATATGAATGTACTCTGATAATATTATCAACCTGAATCGACAAATTTAGGACTTGAATTCGAAGTCGAGACAAATCAATTTAATTTCAATTAACGATTATCATAATAATTAACGATTGTTGTGCAGTAGAAAAATGTGTTTTTATAAAAAATATGCATGTATGCATACAAATAAACTTTTTGAAAGCAGAATGGATTTTAATTAACGTAAAAGTCAGTCTCATATCATTATGAAATGACGCCTAATGACAGTTTTGAAATCCTTTTAAAGCACATACAAATTAATTCCCAAGGGAAGAATTTAAACACATCGACTGCTTTTAATTATAAACGATATACGAGCATTTAACTTCAATCGATATTTGTAGTTTTCATACAATCTATAACCACACTGGATATGCGAGATAATTTTATTTATAGATCGGTCTCTTAAAGTCTGTTAGATGATGGGAGTACTAATTGTCACGTTCAAGTGTGTATTTATTTCATCTGTATCTAACTTTTATCTTTTATTCGTTGTCGAAAGCTGTCACCCCTATTTTGAATAAAAAGGAAACATATTTTTTTATGCGCAATACTTGTGTAGCCAATTAACAAGGAGTGATAAAAAGGTCACGTTATTATATGAATTTGCCCATCGAAATATATTTCATGTGAATAAGGTTGTGTGTCTACCATCTTCATGATTCACAGGTTAGGTTAGGTTGAAGAGTTGGGTTATGTTGAAGGGTTTTGCCTTTTTGGTGTAAATTCTTTTGTAAACTTTTAAGCCAACTGGCACATCTTTTATTTTTCAATATTGCTTATTCTGTACGAAACTATTGTGTTTCATGAATGTTTCAAGTGATTTCTCAGACACACATTTGGTGTATTTTATTAGGACCAGAGGAAACGTCTATGTGCTGCAATTTCCCCGTTTTACTAGCCGAAGAAAATTCTCGAAGGCCTGCTATGTCCAAAAAAGCATTTTTCTTAAATGATGGAGATTTTACTCCTGAAATTATGAGACGTTACAAAGCGAATGGTACATATTTCTGTAGCTGTGATATTATGGACTACACTAGGCTATAGCTATGCTATTCCTTATATTATGCCACAAATTAACTAAGTAACATATTGTAATTATTTAGCCGCTTCAAATCTTATTTTCCCCTTTTTGTATTTGTATCCAATTCTTTTAGTGTGAAAATTAATGAATTAGGATTTTGAACTCCACCCGAAACTTTTGTAATTTAATTAAAAAAAAAAAAAGGTTTTGATTTATTCGATGGGGAAAAGGTTTCTTTATGAAAATTGGTTTTTTACTGCTGTTTTTAATGAATTGAAAAGAAAATATCTGCATTGAAAACAGAAACAAGTTGGAGTGGTTAATCTTTGTTTACAATATAATCGCTGAAACGAAAAGGCCTTTTAAATTTAATAAAAGAAGCAACTAGTTCCTCTATATTTTTCTAGGGAAGTTCTTTTCTACTATTTTTTAAAGAACTTAAACGTTATCAATTTTCCTTTGCTTTTTAGGGATGATGAGTATTTTCAATGTTGAACTTCAAAGTAGAATAATCCTAAAAATAGTAGTAGCATCATTGCCTACCAGCAAGCAGCACATCTCACTCACTTTTTTTAAATATTAATCCTATTCAAGGATAATGGCTTTTTACAGTAGCAACGAGGAAACTAGCACGCCTTTAAGGCACGTGTTGTAAATATTTGAAGGCACCTTTACATATTTTATTCACTTTTTGATAATCACTTTACGACTCTTGCTATTTATCTTAACACAATTATCATTTTATATTCTTGTTCCTTCAGACATTTAACATGTACACACGGTATTACGTATGTGAGCATATGTTTTCGAAACTATATGAATGCCTCGAGATAATAGGAAAATATGCTTAAATTTACATACACATACATACGTGAAGAACAGAAATGCAAATTTATGAATGACTTAAACAGAAATATCCTTGAGGTTCGTGAGGTGATAAATCCTTGCCTTGTATTAAAGTTAAACAGGACGTATTCATTATTATTGAAGTTGCTTAATATTGTTTTTTGTATTAATGAGATTTCAAAGTATTACAAAGAATACATATATAATTAGAATTGAATTCGTGTTAAATAATCAGCTGCTTAACTATTCATTTCCTAATTTTCATTTACCAACAAGTAAAATGTCTGTCCTTTCTTAAATATTTTTAAAGCTGCTCTTATTTTTAATATCAAACTCATTTGGTATAAAGAAAATAAGCCCAAAGTATTCGATTTAATCAGATCTTAATGGAAAAATAAAATAATATTCTGCTCTGCAAATTGTGACATTACTTTGCAGCCACCTTGTACATAAAAACTGAGAATTGTCGCTGTACTTTAACGTTTTCTATTTGAAAATTTTTAATAATAATCGATATGTTTTCAATAAAGTTACACGAATAATTCCAGTAGGATTTGCCAAAAGCTGTAAAAACTAAAAACCAAACCGAACCGGTCGGTGATGTGAAAATTTGTATTTATGTATGTATATTGGCGGTATGAGGAAAGCAATATAAAATAAGTCTTCAAAGACGAGCAAACTCATCTTTGAATTTCAAAGCTTTTGCGCATTGTCTGCCTTTGGCCAAATGCAAAGATCTTTTTCTCCGTAGAATGTCCAAGCCATATATGCTTTAGAAATCGAAGCCGCTTTTGGACATGCCGAAATCCGGAAATGAAAATATTCCTCAGAAATATAAGATGGCGAAATGCCAGTTTAATTTGCGAGGTAATCGGAAAACGAAATAAGTCTCGAACAATATTTAGAGTGTTATTTCATTACAAAATTTTTGGGATGTTGTTTCATAGGAAATAGTGGCTCAAAATTGAAATTAAAATAAAATCTCGAGAAATGAAATAAACCCCAAGAATCGTATTTTTTGTCCACTTTGCTATTTTTGGAATTTAAATTAATTTTTTGTTTGGAGAGTTCTTTTCTGGGGAGTTATTTCATACCTCCTGTGTATGTACATAATTGCTGGAAAGTTTAATATTATTTCAAACTTATAATAATAATAAAAAGAATATGAGAAATAAACTATCGTCATTGAAGTCCAAATTGTTCCTTCCGAAAGAAAACCTAATTAATGTGCTTAAATTTCTTCAGCCCATTAATCTGCATTAGGATGTTTAAGTTCTTCCTGCATAAGGAGGATTTCATAGGACTTATAAATATTTAAGTCGAAAGCCGAAGTTGCTAGTGCGTTAGAATTAATATTTATTATAATTTAAATTATAGCAAACTTCCAAATAAATAAATAAGTCTATTGTTTCTATTCAAATCAGCTACTTTAATTAAAAAGGGAAATATTTAGTAACACTTACGTAAGAAATTTAACAATAAAAAAGTCATATTTTATTGTCTAAGTGTTAATATTTTAGGAAGATTAAAGCATTCAAGGGATATTCATCTGAATAAAATCCTAGTTTTATTACAAGCGACAGAAAATACTATTTCGCTTTCAATTTAAGAATATAGTTGACATTCCCTAATTGGATACAAGCGTTTTCAACGTAGAATTACAAAATTTGCAACATCCATAGAGAAAATTTAACAGATGCCAGCAGCTTTTGACTTGTGTCTGTATTCAAATTATACAAGTTCAATTAAAAGAATTGTAGGCCATCTTCAGCATTTAAACGACAGGAATTTTTTTAAGATGTACAAAACATAAAAATTATGGCTTCAAATAAAATAAAATCATATATTTGTTAAGCTTAGCAGCTCTTTAACGTTTATTTGTAAAACACTGTTGCGAACTGAAGAACTCACATAAAGAATATAAACTTGCAATTTAGTAATCGATAATTTTTGGAGTAGTTTCTTCATCCGCTCTCCTTGTTCTTGACAAAATTGCGTTTACTTTCACCATTTTCGATTTCTTCAATTTAAATTTTGCTAAAACCACATCCGTCACTGCAAGATTGATACTACAAATTGTACATTTTCTAGCTATAAAATTAAGTTGAGGTAAAATCTATCTGAAAACCAAAGTTCCTATGCATTAAAAACTGCAGTTTCGATTAAACCGATTACATATCCCATAATTTTAGTTCGACGAAAATTCGTTTTTCATTCTTTATGAGGAATAAAACAGTAACAATTTTTCTTTTGCCCAAAATACAGAAAAGCTCAGTTGCACAACTGGGGTAGATATGGTTACGGGCATCATCCTATTGTGTCTATCAATATGGGAAATGTGGTCATCATTTCTACTAAAAATCCGAGTCTTAACATATTTGTATTTCAATTACAAACTTAGAAATTTAAAAAAATATATATTACTATTATTTATAATATGTTATCCACTATATCGGAGGTATATGTAACACCTTGGACTAGCGAAATGATTCGTGAAAATAACAGCAAAAATATCTTGTCATTCGATAAAAATGAATTAAGGGTACTAATAGGATGGATTATGGATCAGTGTCGTCATACGTCATTACATATTAGGGCAAGCTGAGTGCAACCATATAGATTCTCTGATGAGAAATTTGAATATGTCAAATATGATAGAATTTTTTGATTTTCTCATATTGTATTTGAAAGCTACTATATACATAAGCATGCGAGGTCGAACGTCTTTTAAACGAAATGCAAGCAACAAATAAAATTTCTTTAAATAATTAACCAGAGGACTATATCGAATTATTTTGAAAAACATTTTAGGATATCATATTTTGCCTTTAACCAACAACTTTGTTATCACTATTTGGGTTTTAACCGCAGCCAACACATTATCTCTTAGAAATCTCATACAGAACCAGTCAGCGAATTGTTCCCAATGGAATTCTGAGTAGATGTAAATGACACTCCTTTGAGGCTAGTGTAGTATTATGATGTTTGTTATAATCAATCGATAAATTTCTAACAGTTGCTGTGGCATGTTAGAGGCTTTTGGATTTCCTTACATCCATAACAAGACAATATGTGTATTTTTAATAATTACCTCCTCATGCCAAGGAAATAAAAAGTCGCTATACAATCCAATTCCTTCAAATTCAAGATGCAAAGGCTTTAATCTTTTAGCAAGATTTTGCGATATAAATTAATTAATAAACTTAACTAAAGTGTAAAACTCTTATAAGTTGAGCACTAAACTTTTGTTTTGTTCTCCGTAAAAGTGGTTGTGGCCTAATTTGTTTCCACAACAACTGCCTTTATATACCGGCATACATGCAGTGGCTTCATTAGTCCCATCGATGGCAAAGCACTCACAGTACCTGCATGAGAATTCAAGTTGCAGTCGATTCTTGCTTTTGAAATACATGTCACATTGTTGTATTGCTGTTGTTGATTGTGTTGTTCAAAATAAAATGGGTGTTATAGGTCTTTGCTAGTCATATTGTAGGGGCGTTGTTGAGAATCACTTCGTACACTTTACGTTGTGTAAATTTGTAGGTGCTTAATTCCAATAGAGTTTAATTTGTTTACTTTGCTGTTTGCTTTTTATACTTCTGTTGGCTTTTTCTTTCTATTCCTATTGTTGACAAACTACATGTTTTAGCAAAATTTTTCATCAACTGATAAGAAGAATTTGTGTGTTCTTGTGTTGATAAAACAAATTATATACAGACAAAGAGGTATACAAACGTACATATTTTTTGTTCATTCAAACCCCAAAATGAGTAGAGCGATATTGAATTTGCACAATGTTCGCCGTCTGCAAGATTTAATTAAAAATTGATTTGAAATTAAGTAATTAAGTACTTCTCTTTTATTAAATATTTGATACAGTTCGCAATACGAGGGCAGTCCTCCAGCATTACGTATTGATTTTATTTATGGCTCGATTATAGATGACAAATACAATGTTAGAATCGAGCCATTAATTTTACTTAGTTATTTATTTAAATGCAATTTAAATTTAAATTTCAATACAATTAAACTTATATAATTAATTTATTCAAAGAACACTATTGCAGTCGTTTGCATTGAAGCAGACCAGTGTATTAGAGCTTCAGGTTCACCAAGTGCAACTTAATCACATTACGTTAGGTTAGGTTAGGTTGATTGGAGGTGTGTGATAGCCCATGTCATACGACATACACTTAAGCCAGTGAAAGCTTGTTGTGCGCTCCCTTTATTTATCAAACACAACTGCCAGAGTTCTGCGGCAGGATTTAAACCTGGGACCTTCGCACTACGAGTCTAGTACACTACCTACTAGTCTACGAAGGTCAATAACTTCGAGCATACTTTTATCCTACGTTGTTTCATTAGTTTTCATTCAACATAGTGTCGTTTTAAAGTTTTTAGCGCCGCCTAACTATCGGCGTAAAGTCTCTCCTCCCTCTCTCAGCTACCAGCTTAGTAACTCACTAAATGGCTAGAATTTCAGGCTGAAGCTTACTAATCTCACTCGGAAGTGTAGACACCAGTTACTGTACATACAAAAAACTCTCTTTGTATTTTGTTCTCGCTCGGATTGTGGTCAAGGATGTCTATCAGAGATTTCGATTGAGGATGTTCTATTAAAATTATTTTCAATGACTGTGTCATATTCAACCTCAGAAGTCATCGAGATATATCGCTCCCATGTAGCCCATTGATATTGGCCTATATATTCTTCATAAAGTCTAAGCATACTTATCGTGTGTTGTTTTTCAGGAAATTAAACCATTAAATAAAAAATCGTAAAACATCTACATAAATAAAGTATTTGATTTAGTCTTATTTGTCTTGACTTGTTTTGAAATTTGCATATAATTGTTCTTTAAAAATGACGTCAAATGTGTCATGCCTGGAAGCGTAACACATTCAAGAAAATCCCTCAAGGAAAATTTCTGTTTATTTAACCATAAAAGAAAAGAGAAAATGCAAAAGTATTATATTTTTATAGACACTGACATATGACAGTGAAATAATAAAAAAATAACCATTTAAAGTTTATTTAAAATAAAAAATGAAATGGCCCTTTTTCAAAAGTGAATTTGTAAATAATAATTTTATTGAGGTATATGTGTTCTACTAAGTAACTTCAAATTAAAAAAAAAAAAAACACAAATAAGATAATTTACTACATTGTCTGAATATGGTTTTTAATGAACGATATAATCATTTTTTTATGCCAAAACTTTTAAACCCCACTTAATGTCATCATGCTGAATAACAAATTTGTTGACGGTGATTTTGTGGCACTAATTTCGCTGCATTAAACTGTGTTCATAATTTACCTACGAAGCAGTAATCTTGACAATATTAATGATGGAAAATGATATTGAGCACTTTATATAGAAGTGTATACACATGACCCAACATTGGAGACTTTCATTGAAATTAAGTATATGAAATACATTGGCCAATGATGATGTTGAAAAAACATTTTTTTTTACAAAGGCCACTATTTCTTAGATTATTTTAATTTTTTTGTCATACAGTAATCGAAAATTTTTTTCGGTGAAACGTTTATATTTGGTTCAGAGGACACGTAGGGACTATACATTTCTTTTCCCAAATAAGAAAAATAGAGCTAAAGCACCTGACTACATGCAGGGAGGGCATTTTTAATATCATGAAAGCGTGCAATTATGAAAATTATTAAAATATTCGACTTTTAAGAGTCACAGCGAACTTTCTGACATGTCATTCAGCTGCACCAGGTATGTAAGGACCTCTACGCCAGGATTGTTTGCAAAGTACGATTAGTCATATTTCTTTTCGGTAATGGGAAAAGGCTCTTGGATATTGTACAAGTAAGTGTCTGTCAAACTGACTTACAGATTGAATGCATTCCTCGGAGGTAAACAACTCAACCCTTCTTGCAACTTGTGTATAGAGATAAAGCATTATATGTATTTGTTAAGGCGAAATGTCTACTGAAGGATTCTAATCGAACTCATTTATTTGTTTTGAATACATTGTTTGTTCAAGTGGGACCTTTTGACTACCGTCCATTCATCTAGCATCCAACTAGATTTCACGTAAATGCTTTGATTCTTTAATTTAAGTTTAAAAACGAGCAATATAGACTTTGTTTCTATAGTCGGCTGTTTTAAATGCTCTTATATGCAACAGCTTTTTTGAAATTTTAAATTTGCTTGAGGTGCGAAGGTTTGATTTTGTTTCCTTTTATAAGAAAACTTCTGTTCTATTCTCAAGAAATAATCTTAACTTTCTTATAAAAAGCAGCCATTATTGAAATTTAAGTTCTGCCAAAGAATTATGTATTAATTTACAGTGGAGTTCACTTATAACGACCTAAATCAGACCGAGCAATTTAGTTCGTTATAGAAGAAAATATTTTTATGTTTCCAATAAATAAAAGTACGCAACATTGAAATATATTCTAATGTTTCGATATGTGTATCATATTTCATTTAAATATTTTACTTTTTCATACAACTTTGTCAAATACTGGTAAATAAATATTTTAATGTTTTAGTAAATTTCTGAAATAATGTTGCGATTTCGTTTTTTCCGCTATAAGCGTAAACATTTAAAATCATTTTTTTATTGAGGACTCAAAATTGAGTTCGTTATAAGCCAAATTTCATTATAAAGGAAAGTTCGTTACAACGGCAATAATTTGTATGAAATATACGTTAAAAATATTTTGGGACCCTTCTACGCGATAATTCGTTATAACCGATGTATGTTATAACCGAACTCCACAGTATATATATATATATATATATATATATATATATATATATATATATATATATATATATATATTCATATTTATATTTTCCTTCTATTACAAATTTATTGATATTTTTCAAAGTTGTACGAAAACTTTTACCACCAACAGTTTATTAATTACAAATGTAAACATAATTGGAGGTCATTTATAATAACTAAGAAGATTTCTTCTTGTTTCTAAGAAAAGGATACAAGAAGCAAGAGTTGTGATATTATCCTTGACCTTTAAAGTTTCAGTTTGGTTACAGCACTGTTTTCTTACCTTGCGGTTACCAGTTTTCCTAAAAAGTTTTCATTTTCTTTATTTCTTAAAATGATACAACAAAGGAAGAGAAAAGGAAAGAAAAGTACTCGTATGTATTAATAATAAAAAAATTAAAACTAATTAAAGTATCAAAAAGAAGCAGTGAAATATTTAAGGTTGAATCATTTAAAAATGTTAAATTTAATTGATTGCCGTTAAATGGAACATATTTTGATGCAATTTATTTAAAATGGAAAGAGTTTATGTACATTTGTTTGGAATTGGAAGTCTGTCCAAGACTGATGAGACTGCTCTTCTTTATTAGTACAGCAAGAATTGCAAGAAATCTACTTGGCATATTAACAACTTCCATGCACTTTATTTTCCCTGTATTTTGGTTAAATAATGAAGTGGTAAAACTGCCCAACATATGTCCGATTAATTACACTTTTTTCAGTTTACAAAACTAAAATCCAGAAAGTTATGCAAATGAAAATTTTAAGATCGCAAAGAAATATTTTCAATCAGCCGATCGCTTAGAATAGGATCCACACTCATGCAATCCATTCCTGGAATTAAAATTAATGTTTTGTGTAAGAGCTTGAAGAAACTGTTGTTCCGATATGTTCAATTTAAACTTCATTACCTTTAAAGTGACAGAAGTCTTCTAATCGATTACAAGTGAATAGGGTACTGGGATCTCTTCACTATGTGGGCCCACGGTCGAATATAGTCCAATATAAAGCAATAAAACACGGCTAATTGCATTGTGGAACATCAATGGCTTAATGAATATCATTTCTGATCATCTTCGTCCGGATGCTCAAAAATTTTTTTATGATTACAAGAGAATGAAATAATTAATCTAGAGCTCTTTCGAAGAGATCGCATCCATAACAATTTGTATGAAATTGTATGCGCACAACAGCCACGTTTCAATCACCGCTCATTCATGCCTATTGCTTTTATCGTATACATAGGCTGCACGGGTAACGAATTGGCTCCTTGCTAAGGAGCTGGAAGTTTCTAACCTTCAGCGATCGTATTTGCTAAGACAATTGGTAGTCCAAAAGTAGCCACTGACATCGAAAATGAAACTTTTGACCAACATTTTTTTTGGATTTTGTCATTTTCACCACAGCGAAGGTGCCTCACCAATAATCAGTTCGGAGCAACAGGTAACAGATTGTAAACTGCTGATCAAATTTTAGACTTAAGATCGCATCAGACGCTTTGAAAATTTCTTATTTTTCCTAAAGCTATACTGGCGGTTCGTAAATTAACTGATAAGACAATAAATCTTCTTCTTAAATATTAAAATCGCGGAAGAGGACAAAAATCAAAAAAAGTCTTTTGAGTTGAAACGAAGTGCAACCACACAAGAAAAGAAATTAAAAGATACTAGGACACAAAAAATTAAAAGAAGCATTTATTTCCAAAAAAAAAAATGGAAATTATGAAAACGCAGGAATACGAAACAGGTTGCATATCCACAAAGCGATCTCTAATCCAAACTTCTT
This sequence comes from Germaria angustata, assembly GCA_963681545.1. Taxonomy (NCBI): domain Eukaryota; kingdom Metazoa; phylum Arthropoda; class Insecta; order Diptera; family Tachinidae; genus Germaria; species Germaria angustata. The sequence goes on along the minus strand of OY813000.1, from coordinate 53,306,549 downwards.
ATCCTAAAAAGCCACTGTGAAAAAAATGTTTTATCAACATATTTTAAACGAACCCCTTCGTACAATTTGAGATTATGAAAACCAAAAAAAAAAGAACCTCTTGTGCACAACGTTTATGACCTTAATAACTTTATTTAGCCACGATTTTCATTGTTTCTTCTACTTTTGTCTCCTATTGCATACAATATGCTGCTTGCACAGTGTTAATGATAAAAATCTTTGTCGCTGCTTAAATAAAATTTAAGTGAATAATTTATAAAGCCAACATGAACACGAGGGCAATCAATTGTTTTGTGGGCCTTGGAGTGCAATACAATTTGTTATTATTGGATACTCCAATGCAGGACCACTCATACGGTAGATGACCAAACATACGATCTGAAGTTGCTTAATCGAACCGGCGTATACAGTAGCAATCCTCATGTGAAATGTTTAGCCGTTTTGGTTATAAAAAATATTGGAAGTAATCCAAATTCGCACTATGTCTGAATTATAACCTCAGCATTTTCATGTCTTCTTTGAATCTATTTTACTGGAAAGTTTATTTGCTCTACTCAAGCTTTTGTTCAACTATCGCCCTCTTTATAAATATACTGAGAGATTTTGGATTTCAGTGAAAAAGAAAATATTTTAATTAAACGGAAAATATAATACTACATGCAGGAAAACGTAATTAAAAGTTGCAAAGCTCAGGCAGGCTAATTAAAACTTCGTTCTAATCAAACATAATATGGAGGATAATAAATTAATTATGAAGTAAATTTAAATTGGCTTTTGTATTCTACGTATTTACATTGTTTATTGAACTAAAGGGATGATGTTTGCAACTTAATCACGTTACAGGAAATAATTGAATCAAGAACACTAACGCTGACTGAACAATATTTAACTTTCTTATTTAAATGTAAAAAGACCGAAACTCTAAGCCTAAATGTAGCCACCCCTATTTAGGGCTTTAAGTCAATAAATTTTTATTATTGAAATGTTATTCGCGAAAGGTATTTAAATAAATTGCTAATTCTGTCATGCCACACATGATTTTCTAAAAGCGGTTAAGTTTTTCTAATAAAATATTTTGCTATTAAAATTTTAAACTTCACATCTACTCATAATCCTTATGCACTGTGAAAGTAAAGTATCCCTAGAACGGATGTAGAACCTGAAATAGTTTTGAGTGTTGAGGGAAAACTCGCAGAAACACTTGTTCCAGTCTGGTGGCTGCTGGTTAATGGAATTCAAAACTACATGCGACTAGTTCTGTTTTTAAGCAGTTTGCAACAATGGACTTTAATAAAGACATTTCACCCATGGCTAAGTTTTATTTGGCATGTCAGTTAGATGCGTTTTTTCATAAATTTTTTTTCTCCATTTTTATCACGACACTTTCATGATGTGATGTTTTTCGCAAGACTTGTACTTTTTCTTTATGGTTTTGAATTTAATTAAAACGATTATGTATACGTTTTGCACAAAAATCACTATTTTACGTTTGTGGTTAAGAAGATTCGCGTATGCACTGTGGCACAGTGGGGCGTGATTGTCAAACAATTGGTAGTAATTATATAAATATTAATTTCGAATGAGAAAATTTATTAAAACTTGAATTATTTACGGGAAAGAAGTAACAGTTTGGGAGTATTGTCTACGAAGATGTTCAGTTTAATCATAAACGACACCGCAACGGGCTGTTAATCATAACGACTGCAAAAATATTTCATTCCATCCAATTTTTGGAAAAATTAAGAGATTTCAAACATTTTTAAATTAATAAATTTTGATAATAGAACTCTCTTAAAAGAGCATAACATTTTGTTGATCATTTCATAAAAAATGTATAAAAATATATGTATTGGTATATTTTATAAATTTAACGTCCTTTCTTGGTCTTTTCTTATTGCAAGATTTTTAATAAATAAATTTTACTCAAATAAATTCAGCTTAGCCCTTGATCGTTTTTCTTATAATTCTTTTTTAGCTGCATAAAGAGAGATTTCTGATTGTTATTTTTTCAAAGAGTGTATCATTTTGTTGATCACATCATAAATAATGTTATGAAAAAAATATTTATTTATAGGTTTTGTTTCGAAAAAGTATAAAATTGTTTGTCCATGCAAAAAAATGTAATTTAGTGTTCTTAAGTAAGAGCAAACTTATTTAAAAAAAGCCACAATGAAGGGAATTAAATTTTTTGAATTAGAGCGATAAGTATATATTTTTAATAAACTATTCAACAAAAGGTTATACTTCTTTCAGGAATGAAAATTCCATTAACTTCACCATTTCATGCTTCGTATTAAAGTACCCTTTTAAAATTAATAGCTCTTTTAAATACGCTACATTGCAACACCACAACAACAAAACATATTCAAACATATTGAGTACACTTTTTAAAAAACGCCGGATCAAAAATCATATCACATTAACGTTTTACTCGTAAATGAACAAGTATGACAGTGTAAGTCCTAGAGAGTATGAGTTTAAACTTATGTACAGCATCAACAAAAGAAGTCGTTCACGCTTTCGCACAAAAAACGTTTTAAATTCGAAAAGGTTGCGGGAAAACTACGAAGCGTGAAAACAGCAAATAAAGAATTCTTAAGAATAATTTGAAATTAAACAACAAATTGTAAAGTGATATAAAACATATTCCTTAAATTTTATAACAACTCTACAATTAATGAGACAAAATTTTTTTAAATTAGACTGATTAAAGGAACAAAAAAAAACGTACACCCAAGAAGCGGGAAGAGGAAGTAATTCCCAGTTTGAAGTAAAAAAAGAGATGAATAATTAGTTTAAATTTGCAACATGTTTTTTCTCCCCAATTATATAGAAGTTTATTATAAATAAAAACGGGTGCATCGACAGACTAATGGGTAGTGTATTAGACGTTCAGTTCGGAGGTTATGGGTTGGATTTCCATGTAAAACTCGTTTCTGCTTCATTATAAATATTTGAGGACCGTCCAAAGTTGCATACAATTATCAATCAAATATTGAAAAACTACCATTTTGAGATTTGGTGGGAAATGTTACGTTCTCAGCGAGTCCAGTTTTTGAAAGAAGAAAAGGATACATATTTCGTATTTTTTAAATTCACTAAAGTCCTTTTCTTTTCTAAAGAACTGTTGCCTTAAAAATAAAAATATAAAGTTATATGTACATGTTAACCACACCCTCATAAAGTGTTGCCTTATTTGAACTTACTATAGAACAAAAATAGTTCATCGATGTTTACAATTAACTTTAGATTGACTTTTCGAGCTCGAGCTATTTACAGCACGTAATTAGGTGGTTGCTAAGAAATCTAAACATCAGCGATCATTTATGATAATAAAATGAACTTCTCAAAATGGCAATTACTGATATGCTTGCGAACGTTCTTTAATTAAGAAACATGGTACATGTTGCTCCTTTTGCATATTTATGTTCTGTTCTAAGAAAAAAACTTTAATGCAAAAAAAGAAATTTTTTTTCTTAACATGTTGCACAAAACACTTATAAATATGTAACATATGTTTTGCACCCAACTTTATTTCAGGGTTAGATACTACCATTTTCCGAATGTGTTAAATACTATGTTTATGCAAATAAGGATTTTGTTTTGTTCATTTTTTTGTGAGGGTGTGAAGATAAATTCGTAAGTTAAATACGTCCCACAGCTATGTTAACTATATTCCACACCACTGTTAAGAAAATTAATTTTTTAATATACATATTTTTTAAACAAATTAACAAAATAATTAATTTTTTTTAATACAATTTTAAAGAAAACACTTGACTATTGTGATTATTTAACAGAACTAATATAATATTGCATCATCTTAAGTGTTGTAGGCGTCTCAATATCGACATTTTCGGGACAGGATACGAACTATTTTTAAAGGACCTGCAAGGACTTGCTACATATTTCCTGAAAGCTTAAAGGTAGACCATTCTAAAAATGTCATTAGCATATTCAGTTGTTTCTCAGGGAAGCGGCTATAGTAGATTCATTGGGAGGTGAATTCTCACTCGTACAAATACTAGTATGTTCCGAACCCAAAATTTGCCATTTGGAATAGCCGTGAAGAAAATTTTTAGACAAAAATCAAAACACTATTGAAAGGAGGTTCTAAATCCGTTAATAGTGACTTCATTCTTTTCTCAGGAGAGGTGCTGCAACGATTTGAAAATAGAGGAAAATTTTACGGATATGTAACATGTTCAGAGCGTTATAGGAGCATTTCGGGAATACCTGCTTGAACATGCAATACATCCCTAAAAAGCTCTAAGGAAGCAGACTTTAAATTTATATAGCAAACATTCGATTGTTTCTCAGGGAATATTTTATAGGATGTGGATTGCTACTGTGTGATAGAAAATACTCATATTACTACTAAAATGAGTATTTTGCGCACATTAAAAAGGACCTACATGTAGTTTTGACACAGCACGCGAAAGCTATGAGGAAGTAGACCTCAAATATGTGCTTACAATATATAACAGATCCTCAGGAAACATGTTATAGAGGGTGGAATATGGGTGGAATATAGAAAATGCGCACATCTCTATTGAAATTACTAAAATATGCAAAATTAAAAACTCTTAACAAACGTGCTTGGGGTAGCGATATACCAAATAAAATCTCTAAGATAGTAGAGTTCAAATATGAATAGAGCATATTTGATTGTTTCTCAGGAAACATGATATAGAGGGTGGGATGCGGGTGGAACATAGAAAATATGCATATTGAAATTAAAATGCGCTAAATGGGAAACTTCCAACATACCTGCTTAGGGAAGCGATATACCATATAAAATCGCACAGATACTAGAGCTCAAATATGAATAGAGCATATTTGATTGTTTCTCAGGAAACATGACATAGAGGGTGGGATGCGGGTGGAACATAGAAAATTTGCATATTGAAATTAAAATGCGCTAAATGCGAAACTTCTAACATACCTGCTTAGGGTAGCGATATACCATATAAAAGCTCTAAGGCAGTAGAAATCAAATATGAATAGAGCATATTTGATTGTTTCTCAGGAAACATGATATAGAGGGTGGAATGCGGGTGGAACATAGAAAATTTGCATATTGAAATTAAAATGCGCTAAATGGGAAACTTTTAACATACCTGCTTAGGGTAGCGATATACCATATAAAAGCGCACAGATACTAGAGCTCAAATATGAATAGAGCATATTTGATTGTTTCTCAGGAAACATGATATAGAGGGTGGGATGCGGGTGGAACATAGAAAATTTGCATATTGAAATTAAAATGCGCTAAATGCGAAACTTCTAACATACCTGCTTAGGGTAGCGATATACCATATAAAAGCTCTAAGGCAGTAGAAATCAAATATGAATAGAGCATATTTGATTGTTTCTCAGGAAACATGATATAGAGGGTGGAATGCGGGTGGAACATAGCAAATTTGCATATTGAAATTAAAATGCGCTAAATGGGAAACTTTTAACATACCTGCTTAGGGTAGCGATATACCATATAAAAGCGCACAGATACTAGAGCTCAAATATGAATAGAGCATATTTGATTGTTTCTCAGGAAACATGATATAGAGGGTGGAATGCGGGTGGAACATAGAAAATTTGCATATTGAAATTAAAATGCGCTAAATGGGAAACTTTTAACATACCTGCTTAGGGTAGCGATATACCATATAAAAGCGCACAGATACTAGAGCTCAAATATGAATAGAGCATATTTGATTGTTTCTCAGGAAACATGATATAGAGGGTGGGATGCGGGTGGAACATAGAAAATTTGCATATTGAAATTAAAATGCGCTAAATGCGAAACTTCTAACATACCTGCTTAGGGTAGCGATATACCATATACAAGCTCTAAGGCAGTAGAAATCAAATATGAATAGAGCATATTTGATTGTTTCTCAGGAAACATGATATAGAGGGTGGAATGCGGGTGGAACATAGAAAATTTGCATATTGAAATTAAAATGCGCTAAATGGGAAACTTTTAACATACCTGCTTAGGGTAGCGATATACCATATAAAAGCGCACAGATACTAGAGCTCAAATATGAATAGAGCATATTTGATTGTTTCTCAGGAAACATGATATAGAGGGTGGGATGCGGGTGGAACATAGAAAATTTGCATATTGAAATTAAAATGCGCTAAATGCGAAACTTCTAACATACCTGCTTAGGGTAGCGATATACCATATAAAAGCTCTAAGGCAGTAGAAATCAAATATGAATAGAGCATATTTGATTGTTTCTCAGGAAACATGATATAGAGGGTGGGATGCTGGTGGAACATAGAAAATTTGCATATTGAAATTAAAATGCGCTAAATGCGAAACTTCTAACATACCTGCTTAGGGTAGCGATATACCATATAAAAGCTCTAAGGCAGTAGAAATCAAATATGAATAGAGCATATTTGATTGTTTCTCAGGAAACATGATATAGAGGGTGGAATGCGGGTGGAACATAGAAAATTTGCATATTGAAATTAAAATGCGCTAAATGGGAAACTTTTAACATACCTGCTTAGGGTAGCGATATACCATATAAAAGCGCACAGATACTAGAGCTCAAAAATATGAATAGAGCATATTTGATTGTTTCTCAGGAAACATGATATAGAGGGTGGGATGCGGGTGGAACATAGAAAATTTGCATATTGAAATTAAAATGCGCTAAATGCGAAACTTCTAACATACCTGCTTAGGGTAGCGATATACCATATAAAAGCTCTAAGGCAGTAGAAATCAAATATGAATAGAGCATATTTGATTGTTTCTCAGGAAACATGATATAGAGGGTGGGATGCGGGTGGAACATAGAAAATTTGCATATTGAAATTAAAATGCGCTAAATGGGAAACTTTTAACATACCTGCTTAGGGTAGCGATATACCATATAAAAGCGCACAGATACTAGAGCTCAAATATGAATAGAGCATATTTTATTGTTTCTCAGGAAACATGATATAGAGGGTGGGATGCGGGTGGAACATAGAAAATTTGCATATTGAAATTAAAATGCGCTAAATGCGAAACTTCTAACATACCTGCTTAGGGTAGCGATATACCATATAAAAGCTCTAAGGCAGTAGAAATCAAATATGAATAGAGCATATTTGATTGTTTCTCAGGAAACATGATATAGAGGGTGGGATGCGGGTGGAACATAGAAAATTTGCATATTGAAATTAAAATGCGCTAAATGCGAAAACTAAAAAAATTTTCAAAAAACCAATTTTTGTCATTGGCACGGTTAAATAATTGGTACCATTGGGTTTTAGGTGGCTTATTTCTACATAAATTGTATGAAAAGTATACTTCTTTTTTGTTTTTTGATTTTATATTTTATATCATGTTTCCTGAGAAACAATTAAATATGATCTATTCATATTTGATTTCTACTATCTGAGAGCTTCTATATGGTATATCGCTACCCTAAGCGGGTATGTTAAAAGTTTCCTATTTAGCGCATTTTTATTTCAATATGCACATTTTCTATGTTCCACCCGCATTCCACACTCTATATCATGTTTCCTGAGAAACAATCAAATATGGTCTATTCATATTTGATTTCTACTGCCTTAGAGCTTTTATATGGTATATCGCTACCCTAAGCAGGTATGTTAGAAGTTTCGCATTTAGCGCATTTTAATTTCAATATGCAAATTTTCTATGTTCCACCCGCATCCCACCCTCTATATCATGTTTACTGAGAAACAATCAAATATGCTCTATTCATATTTGATTTCTACTGCCTTAGAGCTTTTATATGGTATATCGCTACCCTAAGCAGGTATGTTAGAAGTTTCGCATTTAGCGCATTTTAATTTCAATATGCAAATTTTCTATGTTCCACCCGCATCCCACCCTCTATATCATGTTTACTGAGAAACAATCAAATATGCTCTATTCATATTTGATTTCTACTACCTTAGAGCTTTTATATGGTATATCGCTACCCTAAGCAGGTATGTTAAAAGTTTCCCATTTAGCGTATTTTAATTTCAATATGCACATTTTCTATGTTCCACCCGCATCCCACCCTCTATATCATGTTTCCTGAGAAACAATAAAATATGCTCTATTCATATTTGAGCTCTAGTATCTGTGCGCTTTTATATGGTATATCGCTACCCTAAGCAGGTATGTTAAAAGTTTCCCATTTAGCGCATTTTAATTTCAATATGCAAATTTTCTATGTTCCACCCGCATCCCACCCTCTATATCATGTTTCCTGAGAAACAATCAAATATGCTCTATTCATATTTGATTTCTACTGCCTTAGAGCTTTTATATGGTATATCGGTACCCTAAGCAGGTATGTTAAAAGTTTCCCATTTAGCGCATTTTAATTTCAATATGCAAATTTTCTATGTTCCACCCGCATCCCACCCTCTATATCATGTTTCCTGAGAAACAATCAAATATGCTCTATTCATATTTGATTTCTACTGCCTTAGAGCTTTTATATGGTATATCGCTACCCTAAGCAGGTATGTTAGAAGTTTCGCATTTAGCGCATTTTAATTTCAATATGCAAATTTTCTATGTTCCACCCGCATCCCACCCTCTATATCATGTTTCCTGAGAAACAATCAAATATGCTCTATTCATATTTGAGCTCTAGTATCTGTGCGCTTTTATATGGTATATCGCTACCCTAAGCAGGTATGTTAAAAGTTTCCCATTTAGCGCATTTTAATTTCAATATGCAAATTTTCTATGTTCCACCCGCATTCCACCCTCTATATCATGTTTCCTGAGAAACAATCAAATATGCTCTATTCATATTTGATTTCTACTGCCTTAGAGCTTTTATATGGTATATCGCTACCCTAAGCAGGTATGTTAGAAGTTTCGCATTTAGCGCATTTTAATTTCAATATGCAAATTTTCTATGTTCCACCCGCATCCCACCCTCTATATCATGTTTCCTGAGAAACAATCAAATATGCTCTATTCATATTTGAGCTCTAGTATCTGTGCGCTTTTATATGGTATATCGCTTCCCTAAGCAGGTATGTTGGAAGTTTCCCATTTAGCGCATTTTAATTTCAATATGCATATTTTCTATGTTCCACCCGCATCCCACCCTCTATATCATGTTTCCTGAGAAACAATCAAATATGCTCTATTCATATTTGAACTCTACTATCTTAGAGATTTTATTTGGTATATCGCTACCCCAAGCACGTTTGTTAAGAGTTTTTAATTTTGCATATTTTAGTAATTTCAATAGAGATGTGCGCATTTTCTATATTCCACCCATATTCCACCCTCTATAACATGTTTCCTGAGGATCTGTTATATATTGTAAGCACATATTTGAGGTCTACTTCCTCATAGCTTTCGCGTGCTGTGTCAAAACTACATGTAGATCCTTTTTAATGTGCGCAAAATACTCTTTTTAGTAGTAATATGAGTATTTTCTATCACACAGTAGCAATCCACATCCTATAAAATATTCCCTGAGAAACAATCGAATGTTTGCTATATAAATTTAAAGTCTGCTTCCTTAGAGCTTTTTAGGGATGTATTGCATGTTCAAGCAGGTATTCCCGAAATGCTCCTATAACGCTCTGAACATGTTACATATCCGTAAAATTTTCCTCTATTTTCAAATCGTTGCAGCACCTCTCCTGAGAAAAGAATGAAGTCACTATTAACGGATTTAGAACCTCCTTTCAATAGTGTTTTGATTTTTGTCTAAAAATTTTCTTCACGGCTATTCCAAATGGCAAATTTTGGGTTCGGAACATACTAGTATTTGTACGAGTGAGAATTCACCTCCCAATGAATCTACTATAGCCGCTTCCCTGAGAAACAACTGAATATTTTAATGACATTTTTAGAATGGTCTACCTTTAAGCTTTCAGGAAATATGTAGCAAGTCCTTGCAGGTCCTTTAAAAATAGTTCGTATCCTGTCCCGAAAATGTCGATATTGAGACGCCTACAACACTTAAGATGATGCAATATTATATTAGTTCTGTTAAAGAATCACAATAGTCAAGTGTTTTCTTTAAAATTGTATTAAAAAAAATTAATTATTTTGTTAATTTGTTTAAAAAATATGTATATTAAAAAATTAATTTTCTTAACAGTGGTGTGGAATATAGTTAACATAGCTGTGGGACGTATTTAACTTACGAATTTATCTTCACACCCTCTTTTTTTGTTCATCTGTATTTTTTTTGTATGAAAAGTTTTTAAAGAATTAAATATGTCAAGCAAATATTTTTGTTCTATTTTGAGCTTGGCGATGGTGTCGTAAGAGTGCTTCCTGTTTGTCTTGCAATATTTTTTGTTTCGGAAATAAAAACGCCATTATTGTTCATTTAGTTTATTAATTTCCAACATTCTACATACAAGAACAAATATATAAATGAAAAGAAAAGATAATATATTTATTTTTTGTATGTACGATGTTCTTAGCCCAGGTACTACTCGTACCCTGTTTTATTTTGAAATAGACTCGATTTGAAAGCAAATTATATACGTATTGAAATGTTTTTTATGCAACGTATTTAGAAAAGAACATTATTTTTTTTGCAGTATTCACCTTTTTTATGAAAGAAAACTTAGATTAAGTGCTGACGACGTGCGCAGTGGCACTGAAAATTCTCATTTAAAATGCTGAAAAAGAATTTCTTATTGAGGGTGTAATTAGAATATTTTGTTATAGAAAAAAGTCTAATGCAGTCTTAATGCAGTTTCAGTATATTTTTCATACTCTGTCAGTGCCTACATTAAATGTCTTTCTACTGATCCTTGCATTCTAAACTGCCCACATAAAGACATGAGTATTGAGATCTCTATATGTAGTTGTTTCATGATTTATTCATTGTTTTCTTCTTATTGAAATACAACTTTAGATGTTGGAGATTTTTGAAATTGTAATTTTTCTCTTACCAGTTGTGTCTCTATATTAAATAGTTTTAATAACATTAATACAAAAAAGCAATTCCTTAAGACTCACTCCCAAAAGTTCTTTGATCAAAGATAACAAAGACTTGTTTTCAAAAACTCTTATGAGGAAAACATATAAAACCTGCATACAGTTTTCAAAAATGAAATAAATTTTAAAATCACGCACAGAGTTTCGTAATCCTTGTGGTTTCCTTTGCCACAATGAAATGATACAATGTTTTTTTCACATATGCTATTCCCGTATTTTTATTCCTTGTACTATTTCCATCTTTTATATTTCTTTAACAATTGCATCTCATTTTTTCTTTATTCCTTGGCTGCTGCCGCCTTTACCTAAAACTTTAATCTGAAGAATTAAATTTCGCTTGCAGCATAATTTTGAATTTGAGTTGCTGGTATCCATTGCAGCGAAATGATACTGAAATTTAAATAGAATTAATCTTGTTATCTGCTGGAGAAATGTTGTCTTGTGGCTTTAATTACCCTGGTTTTGGGAGTACGAGTAGATAAAACTTTACATGGCAAAACAACTCGTCTATATATACGCGCACATATGTACATGCATTTATATTTTATAAATTTATTTATAAAGTTTATTTCGTTATATAAACAAATATAATTTTAGAAGTATATTTTAAGGATTAAAAGTTGTTTTAATTAAAGGGTCTGTTCAACAAAAGGCTCCTTTTTTCGGGAGGTATCCTCACCAATATTTTAAATTAGTTGAACGAAGAAACAAAGAAGAACAAAGGAAAAGCGATTTGGTATAAAATTAAAACAAAATTGCGTGTTTTTACAGTAAAAAAAGAACAACTTGAAATTTAGGAAAAAGTTCTCATACTAAAGTCATGTAAAACAATATTTTTCTTAAATTTTTAACTGAAAGTATTACTTTCGCATAAGAAAAAACACATTGTGATGACAGTTGATTTCGGAAAAACTAAAATGGAAAATATCAGTGACTCTTTTCCGTTAACACCAATATATTGGTTTAAACGGACTTTGGAGATGAGAAAACCGTTTCGCATAAAGGAATTCAGCACTTTGAAAATTTTTCCGATTTTGTCTCAATATTTATTTAGAAAACTGAGATATTATCGGCTGCATGTAAAAAGAATAAAATAAGCCGGAACGGTCTGGTGTTTCATCAGCAGTAAAAAAAAATATATTCTTCTTCTCTTAAACGAAGTTTAACGATTTTCGTTTAAGCGGATTTTATTTTAAGCGATTTTTCCTCTTGAACATCGTTTCTTTTACCCGAATTTGACTTCATTAGCAATTGTTTATTCTTTCAAGACTTGTATTTCTAGTAGCAAACAGCTTATGCCTTATTTAATGCGCAATTATTTTCTTAAAAAAATATTTACCATCCCTAATTATGTTGAAGATTGTTTAAAGGCATTAAGAAAGCTGCAATTTTGTAATGATAACAGGGAAATGATCTAAACTTGCATAATTTTTGCATTGAAATCTCTGCATTTTCATTACTTCTGGGAAGCTATTTTTAGCCGTGTCTCTCCCATACTTTATGCTGTCATAGCTACTCTCAGTATATATTAATTTAGTGTCTTAAGTTGAGTGAAGTATTTGAAAATACAAAATACAAAATCAAATTTACTATTTCATTTGGACTCACATTTACTTAACAACCCTCGTATAAGCAATGTCGTTCAACTTATGTTTATTACTTTACAAAAAATACATAAAATTTATATAACCGTATTTTATTGCAAAAGTTAATTCAGTTTTTATTAATAATGCAAATAAAAATATATATTTAAATCATATTCACCAAGCGGGAACACTTTTTTTATATTCAACTGAAAATGTCTTTTTGTTTGCATTTGTGTCAGGCTATAAATTAACAAAATGTTCTCTGTGTCTTTCCATTCCGACTGCCTGCCTAAAAATTTAAAAAAGAAAACTTGTCATCTTTGTAGTAATTTTTTCTAGGTGATGTCTTTTGGCAAAATGACAAAAATTAGTCTTGATATTTTTTAATATTTGTCTCATGTACAGCTCTTCGTTGGCGTTCAGTTTTAAAACATTTCCTTTGATTTGTTCTGTTTGTTAATGGTAGCGATAGTGTTGGTTGTAATATTATTAAAAATTTCTGTTTTCTAAATGTTTATTCTTATATTTCATGTCAGCACAGAAATATTTAATATGCATTTAAATACAATTATGAGCGTTGCCCGTAGTTTTTATTTTACAGCAAGGAGATGCATTTAGGAAACGTGTCTTAAAAATTAATTAACCAATATCTATTTTGAACTGGAACTGAAATCTTGTTTCGGTCAGTTAAAGAATTTCAGTTTTGGAATGTCCCTCTTAAGGATCTCTGCAAGAGAAAATTGAAGAAATATAAATGATCTATCAAAGGCCAAGGGCTTGCTGGCATAAAATATTGGACTTTGTAAGTCACTTTGGGGTAAATCTCACTATTTGGATTATCGAATCAGATCACTACAGAAATAAGTGCTGATACGTTAAAGAAATGAGTGGCATTTAATTGAAAGAAGAATAACTTGGCAATGCGCCTGCATTCCAATCATATACCCATTATTTAGGATTGTCATAAAATACAGTGTGATCGAAATTGGATTTAAAATAGTCAGAAATAATCTTTAGTGCCACGAATTCCTAATTCGAACACAAAACCGACAACATTGGAATTCATGACTCTAAGGTATTTGCTTTCTTCGTTTTCAAATCTAATTCCGACAACAATAGATTCTATAAAAACGCTGATTGGAAAAATGTCGTTCGTCTGCGTGCAACTCCGAAAGGCAACAATCATTGTCATTAAACGTACTTATGAAAACTAATAATATTTTTCGAAAAACACTTTTCATATCATGTTATGCAATTATGACTTTAATTAAGTCAATACCAAATTATTCTTCTTTTAATTGAATGCCACTCATTTCTTTAACGTATCAGCACTTATTTCTTTAGTGATCTGATTCGATAATCCAAATAGTGCAATTTACCCCAAAGTGACTTACAATGTCCAATATTTTACACCAGCAAGCCAAGCCCTTGGCCTTTGATAGATCAAACAAAATGCATATAAAAACATATATTTATATTTCTTCCCTTTACTCTTGCAAAGATCCTTAAGAGGGACATTCCAAAACTGAAATTCTCCAACTGACCGAAACCAGATTTCAGTTCCAGTTGAAGTATATAAATATTAGCCATAGAGCTTCTCGTATTATATTAGCCTCAAAATGCTGCATAAGCAGATTCGAAGGTGAAAATGTAATAGACCCATGTGCGAATTGATTCCATGTTTTCCCTTTAAAGTTGCATATTTCCAATATGCTGTAAAAACGTCATAGGTAAAAAAATTCAATTTTTTACTTTAAATTCTGAATTGAACCTTCACCTATTTATAGGATTTTATTTTATTTTTCTATTAAGTTTTGAATAAATTTAAGATTTTTTATCTGATTTTATGTAACTCAAAAAGTTATTTTCATGTTTTGACGCCTTTGCAGCGTGCGAGAAAGTTAACATACTTGCAACAATGTTTTTCTTCTTCAGTTACAGCTGTGTTTATAATTTCATTGTAAGTCTACTAATTGACTTTATTGCAAAATTTACTTTCCTAAACTCCACCTACAAATTGCTATGACGTTTTTTTTTTTTGTAAAATAGCTTTAGTGACCGCTTTCCCATAATTTTTAATAATTTCAAAACATCTCTATACATAAATAATGAAAACAAATTACTAATCCCATTAATAAAATTTCATTTTATTATTATTCCCCAATGAAAATGTTTTAAAGTTTTGTTTACATGCGTGTGACACTGTATGTCTACGCACTGATGGCGTGAATTATGAAATACCATTAAGTATTTGTTTTTTGTTTTTGGGAAATGCAGAAATGCAGCCGAACCTCCACGAGAGTATTGAAATTTTCCATCAGAGGAGAAGAAAAACATATGTATAATATGTGAATTCAAAGTAAAAATAACAACTTAAATAAAATAAGCAATTACAGTTTGTACAGTGATTCTTTGCATAAAAAAAATTGGGAAGCTTCTGGTCAATAATGAATAAATATTTCAATCCTTATTCCCGCTGTGTTTCCCAAGCAGTGTGTATATAAATATACTCGTATATAGATAAATTTTTTAATAGGCAATGAGAATTATTAGACATCAGAACGGAATGGTTATAATTCTGTACTTACGTTTTTGTTTCACTTTAATCAGTTTTCGATTATTCCGTGTTCTTATATTGTACCTCCAAAATTTAAGCTGCCACTTTGATTATTTCCCATCACACGAATTTCACTAATTTAAGCTTTTCATGAAAGTGCTGTGCTTATAAAACAAATATTTATTCATCACTGTCTTATATTACCATTTTTGTATCTTCGCAAGAAAATAATTAAATATTAATTTATTTGTCATATATTTTGACAAATCCCAAATCGTGCTCTTTTTTAGGTAATAACCATGAAATTACAATAGGCAATGCTGTTTTTATAGAAAGATATTCATGGTCTTGAAAAAATTGGCAGCAGCTGCTTCGTTACTAAAAAATACCATGGAAATGTCATTGACTCAAATTGTTAAACTAAATTAATTTAGGGAAGATAAAATAAAAAAAGAAAATTAGAAAAAGCAATGTGGTTAATATTAGTTGCTGGCGAAAACCACTGGACAGTTATTATTAATATAAACAGCTCATCTTTTATTTATAATATCGAACAACAATAGAAACAGACTATGTCAATTATATTGAAAAAGTAAATTATGATTTTCTGAAGAAGCAAATTTGGGTCTCAAAATTACTTTCTTTCGAAATGAAATTCTGTGATATAAAAAATTATTTAAAAGGAAAATTTATGAAAATTTTAAATTTTTTTTAAATTGTGCGCAAACTTACTTCACAAACTGTGCGTAACACATCTTTGAGAAATTTAGATAATGCATCTGTTAAAGATATAAATTTAAATAAAAATTTAATATACATTAGATATGTTTACTTGGTTGGAAACTATTTTGGAATCATTATACCATAATGCTGTGTTGGCATATTAAAACTGTCTTGTATTTGTGTTCAGAAAAATGAAACTTTTACTCTCAACTCCCTGGATATGCTCGTTGATTTCTTCCTTGTACGTTTTTTTGTTTTTTGTTTGTTGCACATCATGTGCTGCAAATTGCAAAAGTTTAATTGCTTGTGTTTGTAAAAAGAGAGCATGTGTTGATTACACAGATTATGAATGTTGCTTTGAATTTCAGATGGTTTTTCCTCCGGCACTCACTTAATGATTCATTCATTCAATATCAAAGATTCAAAAATGATGAACAGTATTTTGTTCAAGGGCTTCCAAAGACACGTACTTTCACTATGGAGCAAAAGTGAACACTTAACAATATAGTTTTCACATTTTATTGGGTATGTAAAAAAGTATTAAATATAACTTGCAATCATTATGATGTTGAGTAATGCGGCTAGTATTACAATGAAACTGTTTTACTTCTGATAGTCGGTATTATTAATAAAGAGTTGTACCTCAACATACTTTATGAATGCTTACCAGTTGCAATGTGTCTGGAGTTTCCTTCAGAAGGTATTAACTTTCATACAGGATTATCATCCAAAACACTCATCGAAATTGGTGCAAAATTGGCTAGAAAAAGAAATATTTTGTGCAAAAGCTCAAATCTCAATTCAATCGAAAATTTATGTGAAACAACATGACGGTTTCATGAAGGACCATGAAAGAGCTATGGGAATGAGTGCAAGATATTTGGGGCGATATATACCAAGCCCATTAAAATATATTTAGTTTTAAAGAGCTGATTAAGCTTCAACAACTTCTATTTGAAATTTTTAAGATAAGTAAATTGTATAATAAATAGAATTAAATCCTTTACTTAGCAATTAGTTGTTTTAACTTTTGCACGAGTACATAGAAATTTTTTCTTTAAATATAAATTGATTTGGCAAATGTTCTCGTATATTGTTCTTAAATATCAAACAGAAGTATAAAATTTTACTATCATCTCTAAATGTTTGTTACTTTTTGGTATTCGCTTATGCTCCATTGTGTTTTTATAAGTAAAGACACGTACATACATATTCGAATGTACGTGCAAGCATATGCAGCGCTGGGATTTGAAATTAACAAAATTTTTTGATGCTGGCTGGCAATCAACAATGGTGTCAAAATTCATTAAGCAATGTCCAATTTATTTGCAAGACGTTATGCCATAATATTCCTTTTGCGAATCAGGCTGTCTGTTTGTTTTACATATAAAAATTGCATTTCTTTTCACTTCCCAAGCAATTTTCGAATTTTATTTAAAAAATCTCTCGCCTTCGACTTGTTAGTATCTCCCTGAATGACTGTAGACATACATTCACTCCCACGAATAAAAACAACACCAAATTAAGATTATAGATGAAGCTAATAAATGTAATTCATCTACAAGTGGATGTAAAAATGTGAGATGGTTAACGTGCGATTCGGAATTTAAAGTAGAAATTCATGCATTGTATTTGCCAACCTCTCTGAGTCCTAGGGACTCGCTGGGACCTTTACAGGGATCACGTAGTTTAAACCTAAAGTATGGACAAAAATTTTGCTGGTTAAAGGCAGGAAGTAGATTATCGAGTGGTAATAGTTAACATTTCAAGGTGCTTTTGCTACATGACAGAAATTTTCCAAGCGGCTGATTGGAAATGCTACAGGTTGTTATAATTATATTTTGCGATATTTTGAATATTATTTTCTAGTCATGAGTGGCAAAAGCCTTTCCTGTCACCCCAAACGTACAAAACTTTAGGTGTAATGCTCACAAACTCTAGTCTAATATTCTGGGCGTGTATACTCGCAATACTTGTTGCGAGATGCCCTTCCTAAAGACGGTATAACGAAACACTTTTCCTCCAGTAAGTTAAAAATTTTCATTTCTCGAGATATGACTATGTTGCATTAAAGGAACGGTATAATAGATAATGATGATATACGAACTGTATATAGACATACATACATACATAAACACTTACAAGGTTTATTTTTTGTATAAATGTGTATGTGATAAGAATATTTGTGTATCATCAAGAACATCTTCAACATTGTCTTGGTTCGTTGGGCATGATATTTGCAGCTGTCGAAATCTATCAGATTATAGTTGGTTGTGAGAAATATGCCTCGGTTGCTAAATTATTTATTTATTCTTATTGACAAAACAAAAAGTTTTGTTTTATATACTTCACAAATAGTTTGTTTTTTGTTTATACTTTTGCCTGTTTTTTTCCAATAAATTTGTGGTCTCTCATTCAGTGTGAGTAATTTAAAGGATGACAGTTCCGCGCAAAACCATTACAACATAACAGATTAAGTTTTGACAAAACCTACACATATAAAGTGCACTAATGCCAAAAATTATACCAAATTTTCCAACGCACAAAATAGAGCAAATGCAATCAGCAGCTTCGATGATGTTTCCCTATAAATTTAATCTGCTCTGGTTTCATTTACTAGTAAATGGAAGAAATTTCAACTTATTCTATTTATCAAAGACCCACAAAAGATAAAATTAATGTACTAGGTGGCAGCGGTGGCACATGTGAGTTTTCAAAATTTTCCTTACGTCGTCTTACAAATACATATGCAATATATTTTAAATTTTTCAAATACATACATACTAGTATATAATATTTTCTTAGTTTGCTTTTCCTAACTTGTGAATAAGAAAAGAAATTTGGAATAAAATAGAGAATATAATATTAGGTTGTTGGAAATGTAATTTCGTGTTTTTCCCAACGGAGGAATTAAATGTATTTTTCCGTTGCCAAATTCATCCTTCAGGCGCCAACAGGCAAGTAACAAATCTTGAATGAGATTTATAAAAATTGGTCATTCATTATTGAAATGGTCTTTTATTTATATAAAATTAAAGGAAATTACTTTCCGAGCAACCCTATAATTGTTTGACAATTCGGGGCGAGAAACAATAACAAAAAACCAGCATATAAATGTACATTGGACCCACATAAGTGTATATATTTTTCAATAAGTTGCCATAAATTGTCTTTATTTTGGGAAAAAAAGTCATAGTTTTTGAAATTTTGTGGCTCTGCGACGGCCTTCCTAAATATACATCAAATTTATTGTTATTTGAGTCTTCATATTAATATTTTTAATGAAAACAAAAGTTAAGTTCAGATTAGCCAAATGTATACGAAATATAATTGAAAAGTGTTCTGACCAGTGCCACACACAATAGTTGCAACTATTATTTCTCATTGCACTTTATTTTGTGTAGCAACTTTTTGCACATACCTGACGATCTCAGTTTTGTCCAATGGCACGTTTTAGATCCTCATACATGTTTGAATTTCTTTTTAATGTTTACGTATTATGCCGAAGGAATTTTTATTTACTGAATATTTTTTTCTACGACGAAAAACTCGGTGGGAATTACGAGGTTCTGTTATCAGTATTAGTTGAGCTTGCAACTTTAATTACGGTACCACGAGCTTATTGTAGCTTGAAAAAAAAACGAGTAAGCGTTTTAAACAACAACGTTTGATTATAAATAACTCGCAATCGACAATTGAAAAGCGGGGCGATAGTTGTTGACCTGCAATCATCATTCGTGTTGTTTAAGGTTTTATTGAAACCTGGAAAATCTAATATGCGCTGTATGTTCTGAAATTTTCTGCTGATCAGTTGATCAACATGCTATTTGCCCGTTCTATTCATACGTAAAGTAATTTTTGCATATGTAAAGTAATATTGACTTTTTTTAACAAACACAAACTGCGAAGCTACCTGGCTTCTTGCCTTTAGAAACACCCGGAATGTGCGGCAGGAGAGTCGAACCTGCGACCTTCGAACTACTAGTCTAGTACACTAGCTACTAGCCTACGAAGGCAGCTGTTTTGCACCTGTTTTTTGTGCAAATAAGTCAAAAATTTTGTTATCTTAAATGCACTTATCTGCCGTAAGCTGCAGCTAAAATATATTTAAGAAAAACTAAACATACATACTAAGACGAGAAGCAGTTAAGTTTAATATTATCCTTGGGAATGTCAATGTTGGGCACTTATGTTATATGTGCAGCTATGTGAAGTGCTCTTGGAAAAGGATATGTTATAAGATTTTTATGAATGAAAACACAAAACAGAGATTTTACATACCTAAATCAAAGAAGCTCCGAAAGGTAAATCTTAACTATTGTATAAGAAATTGTATAAAACATGGCAGGACTCTTGGCTATAATTAAATGTATGTATGTATATTAGTGGCCAATGGACAGGCAATGGCAAACAACGGATGTATGCAAATGGCATAGTATAACGACTTCCTGAATACCCAAAATTTTATAATTATGGATGTTTTTTAATGAACTAATATTCAATGCAAAGCCATCACATCCCTCTTGGGGGTCTCCGCGACTTAATAAGATTTAATAAACAATAATTTGAAACAAAGCCCTACCACGCTTAATGATTAAAAAAAACAAGATTATATTATTTAATGATTACGTTTATATCGCCAAATTCCTTGTTATTCATTATACACCAAATAGTTTTTATTTTAGGAAACAAAGTATTCAGTATGAACAGGAATGAATGAATGAAAAAGTATGAACGAAAAATACGATATAAATACCTTTTTTATCTCCAAAATGCCAAATTATTCTTACACTCTGTTGCCGTTTGGTAAGATTAAAAATTATAACAACAGTCATAAAAATCAGCAGGTAACAATTGTTGATTCCCAAAAAAATTAGCAAATCACAACGAAGCCGAATAAAGTTTTAAAAATCTGTATTGTTCATTTTGCTCCTTTGGACTTAAAATTTTAACTATCCAGCCAACTTCTTCATCCTGCCCGCTTGTTATTAATTGTCTTGTTATGCTACCAAGTTATGTGCCTAAGCATTTTATTTAGCCAATAAAGTTTATATTCAATATTTTAATTAACTGTTGACTAGTCGAATGTCAGTCAATTCCAGCCAAAAATTGTTTTTCTCTGACTGAATGCCATAAAAGCATTAGCGTGACGCGAAAAATTCAGTCGAAGGGTCTATATTAATTTAAGGTCGTGTCATGTAATAGAAACTAAATAAGAAAGAACAAGTTTTTGGTTAAATAATTTTTTTGGAGGTGCCTTTGTCCCCTCAGACGGACTTACGTGCATTAATGAACCAATGTTAGAAGCAATTAGCTAAAAATAGGTACAGATGCATGGAAAGAAAAAATATTAAATATGCATTCATTATTTTGAGTTGCAAAGGGAATTGTATCATTATTAAAAATGTCCCCTTCCGAAAACTTTTATTGTATCTGCTCCTGGAAGCAACTATGGTACGAGTATTTAAACTCTCAATTTATTTTAACAAAAAAAAAAAAAAAAAAAAAAAAAACTATTGCGACAGTGTGAAGTGGAATGTTATAAACAACTAACAACAATTATTTTGCTTTGGTTCAAGTTAAATGGAAGTAATTACGCGTAATTATGTACAAGCAAAGGAAATATTATTTTAGTAATTTTCACAGTATATTCTTTTAAAGCCACCCCATAAATTTTTTATAGATAACGTCCCAAGATATGCTTTCGTTTTTCGTTTTTATTATTAACAAGTTGAATTGTTGGATAATTGTTGGAATGCACAGTGGCACGGAATGCAAAAATAAGGCGAACTACAAGAACATCTGGCTATATTTAATTCGAAGCTCCGCTTGTTAAATTGTGTACACAAACACCAATTCCTTGTATTGTTTAAAGTTACTGGCATTGCCGTTTCGGTTATTTTAGCCCGACGTTGGTTACTTATTTTCCAATGTGCATATGAGAATAGTTTCTTATTTGGATTTTTTAGCAGTAAAAACATATCTAAATAGTGTTCAATTCGTTATTCTAAGATAGATTGCAAATAAAGAATTTTGTAAAGTCATATAAATAAGTTACTTGCACTTTTTCTATTCCTGTAAAAGTTATTTAAAGAACTTGAATAAAGACTGAAATCGGGGAAAAAATTATTTAATGAAAACGCATAAATTAGCAGAATACAGTAGAAAATGGCATAATCTAATGACTAATCAGCTGCTTGTTGTATCCTTACAATTTCAAAAACTAAAGTCAAAATAAAAATAAAATGCTCGATCAACAGAAACCATTAAACAAAATTGAAAACAATTGATTGTTTGCAAAATTTTGTATACAAATGTTTTTGAGTTTTGGCAATACCCTTTCTGCGAAATTATTCGTGAAATTCCGTGAAAACCCATTTGTGTAATTTTATAACGTTTTCTTTTCTAAAAAAGTTTAGAATTTATATTTTTATGAAAAAAATTAGATTAACGTTCCCATTCAGAAAGTTTAAAACTTTGAAAATATTATACAGTCTTTATGAAACAGATTACTAATGAATACATAAGTCCTCTTTTCTCCTTGGAAAGGTAGAAACTTTAACACTTTTCTGGGCGAAAAAGGCTGTTAGTACCATAAATGTGATTACTTAATCTAAAATATTATAGTTGAAAATGTGCACGTACGAGTATATAAGTATATTCAAATTTTCGGGAAACGATATCAATTAATGTTTAAATGCATATATATATATATATATATATATATATATATATATATATATATATATATATATATATATATATATATATATATATATATATATATATATATATATATATATATATATATATATATATATATATATATATATATATATATATATATATATTATCGCGACTAATCTTATTATTTGCACTGAAAAGTAACTATAATTCGCTTGCCATAAACTTGTTTTATTGAAATTGTTTTTTAATCAAATTAGTTGTTATTTGTATTGCTTTAAATAATAATAATAATAATAATAATAATAATAATAATAATAATAATAATAATAATAATTATTATTATTATTATTATTATTATTATTATTAATTATAATTATTATAATTATATTGTTATTATTATTATTTTTTTTTGACGGGTAAGGTAAGGTTTAAAATGCCTTCGCACTAGCAGTGACCGTCGACACATGTGGTATACAGTTTTAAAGCAGAAGATGTTTTCTTTCATCACCTTCTTGAATTTTTAAAATATCTCCATTACTTCAAAAGTTATGATTTTTGCAACGGAAAAAGTCAAAACGAGCCACTGTGTGTCGTAAGCTGCTACTACTACTTTCACGGAACCGCTCTCTGCATTACTTCGGAAAGGACCAGAAACCTCATCCTGAGAAGAACTTTTCTTTATTCATCCATGTCTGGGTCCGTCATATCTGTAGCCTGTTTCATACTATTGGCTCGTCTTCCTCAGTCTCTGTTCGTGGGGGATTATTATTATTATTATTGTTGTTGTTGTTATTGTTGTTGTTATTATTATTGTTATTGCCATTATTAGCACTATTATTGCTGTTATAATTAAATTATTCTAGTTGTTAATGCTTAACGTCAACAGCTTAATGAAGGAAATCTTGCTTAAAAGTGAGATCTATTTTTTAATCTTTGTGGACATTGAGCATTTATTTAGGCCTTCTTAATGTTAACATATATATGTTTTATGTTAAGATCTATGTGTATATTTATACTTTTTTCAATGATGTATGTATTTAAGCTTTATTTTTTTTTCTTTTCTACTTTCTCCTTTTGTTCTTTCTCTCTTAATGGCATTAAAAACAAGAGCAGATGAATACAAACCAAATGTTAGCAAACAAACATAATTCCTTTTAAAGGGCCATATTTTCATTGTTCAGGCCCACACACCCAATGCCAACCACTTGGGCAAACAGAACACATTTACGTACATACATAATTTAGCTTTCTTTCTTTTAGTTTAGGTTCTTTCATCAAATTGTTGTTGTTCTGGATGTAGTTGTAGTTGAAAAGTCACAAAAGTGTGCAGAATCCTTTTATTGTAATTTTTTTTTTTTTGATACCAGCATCAAATAGGAGCAATTTATACCCTCGTGTTCTGTCGTTAATGCAACCTGCTTTGACTTGGAACAACATTGTTTGTTTTTGTTGTAGTTATATTTCTTTTGTAGTCCAACATTTGTGGTTTTTATATGTTTGGCATATGTACCGTGGACAAGTCCTATGGATGTGATGATCAGAATTGACTAATTTCTAACACAATATTCCACTCTTTGAGTTCGCCTTATTATGGAAGTCACGTCAACCTGATAAAAAATTATTGACAACAGTTTGACTACTATGGACAGCTACTTGTTATATTGTGAACCAAAATTTTAAAGCGGCGTGTGAAATTGGGGAAGAATAGGCTATTACAATTTTTAAGAAAATCTACTGATATTATACACTAAAACAAATTATTGTATTAAATTAGTTACTGGTATATACTCGTATATTAAAGACGTTGTTTACTCGTTTATAAGAATTATTAAAATTTAGTGCAAATTGCTGTAAATACACAGTCAAAAGCTTAAAAAATTAAAGAACTTACTTTCAAAAGTTGTGCTTTCGATAATGTTAGCAATTTTGTATGTGGACTCATGTAAAGACAAATACGTTATCACATACTGGCACACAATGAAAAAAATGTAATAAACATAAAATTTAGATTCCATGTTTCTAAGAGGGACGTTTACTGTGCTCCAAAATAAGGAGCTTAGGGAGTATAGAAATTTTTAAACGATATCAAGGCTTAAGTTCAAATCTCAGCCGACTCCATTAAAGAATGATATTTTCATTTTTTCATATCTTTCATGATTAAAAAGATAGGGAAAATAAATTAGACTACTAGCTGGGGAAGTACCAGTACCTTAATCTAACCAGTTGGAAGATGTTGTGGAAACATCATTACTATTTAAAGCAGTATTCAATGTAGGAATAATACAAGAATTTCTTTAGGAATTGTTTGTCATAAAACTTAAGATTAAAATTTTTTAATTTACTGGTATTTACCAGTAGAATATGCAAATATGTAGGATATGCAAAAATAATCCAAAACTGCTTACGTTGTGGATTTATAGAATTGTTGCATTTTGGAATGTGTAAAAACATCATCAGGATTTAAACTAGAGTACTTCTCCGTTCAGCCCACGTAATATTGTCATGTGAGCCGCAACAACCTCTAATGGTGCTTTTCTTTCTAATAAAAGTGTTACACATATTTTGCCCCTCTTTCATGTTTTTCTCTGTTTTAGAAAATAGGCAGTAGTGCTAAAAGAAACGTCATTTATAAATTTGTTACACATAAAACATATGAATGTGTCAAATATGTCTTGTACTCAACTTTATTTCAGAATTTCATAATACCCTATTTTTCAACATTGTTAACCTTTTTTACAAATAATGGTTAGTTTGTTTTATTTTAGTTCACATATTTGCTTTTGTGAGAAAAATTTATAGAAAATTTATAAATTTTGATGTATGGACATTATATATTTCAAGCACTATATTTGTTCTATAGTCAGTTTGAAAAATGTATCACCTTGCGAATTTATCGGTAGCATGTAAAACATGTTTCTCCTTCTTATAGTAATACAAGCTCTTGTTCAGAAATGAAAATGCCATTAACTCTGAAATTTCTCGCTGTTGTCCCACTGTGACGTGTTAATGTATTAATGCTTGTTAATAGAAAAAAGTAATAACTTTTGTGTGGTAAATTTGATCCTTTAAACGTTTGTTTATTTATCCTTTTTTGTCCTAGATTTTCCTAATCAAAAGAACGAAAAATTAAAGAAAATATATGTCCTCTTAAATATATGAAAGATTTTTTGAACAATATTTACTATATACTCGCATGTGTGTGGTTCAAGAAAACCACTTAATTACTGCCTTCATCTTCAATCAATTACTAGAACAATTAAAAAACATTTTCGTCTAAAATATTACTACTTTACCAAGTTATTCAAGGAACGTGAAAGAGCCAAAAAAAAAAAAAAAATTACTAGTGTCAAGTAGTCAACAAATTTGACATTCGTGTTGCAAAAAACTGGACAGTTTCTTCTGAGTAAAAATATTGGGTTGCTTCCATAACTTATTTTTTTTTAACAGTTAAAAAGACTTTTTCATCCAAAACAATATAGAAGTAAGATTATTCCTGTCTCAAAAATTGTAGCAGCAACAAATTGTAAGTTTTAAATTAAAAAGAAAACTATTTTTTTGGGATAAAATCAGTTTAAAAAGTGTCTCAAAATACAATATTAAAAAAGTTTATGACGGTTAATTAGTTTAAAAGTTAACGAATTTTTATCACTTTTATATTTTATGTCACTAGCCAAGAACAGTGTTGACAGTTGTTAGAACAAAGCTTAAAAATTTGTTATATACCACCACTCATCAGCCCTTTGTTCCTTCTAGGAACAGCAGGACATAATAATAATAACAAATTCATAAGCACTTATCTTGGGCTTCCCATACTTCCAGGACTTTGCTGCTATGAAATATTATTTGAGAATTGTATTTCTTGCTTCGCTCTATGTACCATCAGCAGTGGTACTTCTTCTTGCAACCAGCATCTATTTGGCTTTGCTCACCTAAATACGTAATAATAAATGTATTTTTGTTTCTTTCTATTTCATCCATTTTCACACAATTCCTGTTCAATAGTTGTAAAACATTTCACAAATTAAAAGCAAATGATTCATGACAACGGAGATGTTGTTGATTCGATTAAAATTGAAATGTTACAAGTGCAATTACAATTTTATTCGAACATCGTGCCTGTGAGACGTGTACAAAACTATTTGTAATTTAATTTAGTTTTTTTTTTCGGAAAGAAGTAGGAACAAGAACATGGCTGAAGTAAATGTGTTTTCCATGTCAAAATAAAAAAGACATCAAAGAAAAGAAGGAAATACAACGATAAATGTTCAATAAATTGATTGAACTCTTGCTAAAGGATAGTGCCACATGCGCCAGCTCAGGATAAATCTAGCAGGCTGGGAGAAGAGAAACTTTAGTTTTATGGAGAGTTCAAATACTTTCTAACAAAAAAAAACCTTTGAAATTTTTTGGTTGAATTCTGTTTTTCACGTCTAGCATTTCGAAGTTAATTTAAATTTGGAAACATTTCATGTTGAAAGGAAAGTTCAATGGCAATTATTTATTTATTTGCTAATTGAATTATTATTATACATACTCGTAAACATTTTTAAACTTCGTTTGGTACCCAAAGACCAAGAAAAATCTAATTTTTTCCCTGTTATTAATATTTTTGGGAATGCGAAACGTTTATAGAGCTGAGTTGAAAATTGGTGTTCCTGAGCCAAGAACCTGGCCTTTTAAACAATATTTAGTGGTAGTTATATATATATTTATTTATTGAAGAGCTCAGTTTATTGGCTGATAAATCGACTCCGAATGTGCACTCTTACTGTACCCTGGGGTGATGAGATATTGCCAATACTGTATCGAGTCCAAAATGGAAGAAGTTTTACTTACAGCTTACAAGAGTTCTTAGCAGCTGTTGCTATTCACCAGAGCTCTCTTGTGTGGTGGACAGTGGATAGCTTCAGCTCATCTTCTGAAAGTTTTATGAAGCCACACATTAGGAAAACAGCCAGCTGTGCTTTGAAATTGCAGTCAAATGATCTTGTGGGATCATTGAGTATGCACGAGTTCAACTACCTGATACTTTGTTATGGAATGTCGACCTCCATTGGGCACATAATGAGAAAACTTGCAAATAATATAACTGGACAATCTGTAGACTATAATCTCCATGGTTTCAGTAGACCTGACAGGACTGCAAACACTTGGAGATGCGAAATTGAGAGGGAGTTGCTGGAGTGTTTTTGGAATTGAGGTGTTAAATATTATTTATCAAATTCGTTATTCGAGATATTCTCCAAAATAACCATTTTAAACAATAGAATATTAAAATGGTGTTAAATATTTTTATTGTATGTTCATGGGTAAATTTTGTCTTTATGGAATTTTTTTTTATTTTTTTTTTTTTTTCAGACAAATATTTGTTTCAAAAAAATTAACTTTCACTCGTTATAAATATTTTGTTTGACTCAGTTTGAGCTCTTTATCTACACCCGAAAACAACAATAAGGAAAAGTAAAAGAATTCCTTGTGGATCGGGATTCACTAAAAATGTATTTTCATTTATGAATTCTTTTAGTAGTTTTGAAAGAAAAACTATAATTTATACTTTTTTTTATTCGGTAAATGTTTTTGTCTGAATTTGTTTTTTTACTACGGCATACAACAAAATTTGTGAATAAAAATTATGGGCCAAGTGGCGGAAAGGAAATGGCAGTGTTTTCATTAATACATGAACTCTAATAAAAAGAAAATAAATTCATAACAATATCGTTACAATAAAAATATAAGTACAAGATTAAAAATGCTACTAAGTTATATCGATCGCTTAAGTTTTCTATGAAGTTCAGCTCTAAGACGATAGCCATCTTATTGACGCAAATTCTAATGTTGTATTTTCCGTAGTGTTCACATTTAATTCAATTTCCCTTTAAATGATAAATAACAATATGTACGAGAATAAGTTCTTTTCTGAAAATTATAAAAATAAAAATCGTACCAAAAGGGTGCCACTGTATACCACAAAACTTTCAATTGTACCAAAATTGGTACAATTGTACCACAAATCCCAACAGCCAAATAAATACATAAACAATTATTTTGTATTTTAATTAATTTATACGTACGTGCCCGTTATCACCAAATTTCTTTCTTTTGTTTTGGAAAATGAATACATGTTAATAAAAATATTTCCATGCGTGTAGCTGTGCAAACATTGCTGATCCTATTTATTATCCTGTATAATCGCAGCCTGCAGGGCGTTTAAGGATATAATGTAAGAGTTTATTATATTCGAACATGTGTTGCAAAGAATTTTTTATGCCTTTAAATATCCCTGCCTATAATACTTATGATTCTGAAGGCCACTGCGGCCATTTCTAATACCAAACAGTGGGACGTTTAAGCACGTTTTCTATTAAATGTCAGTATAATTTAGTCTTTTTTCTTGGTGGCCGCTACGAGTCGATGCTTTGCAAATAATTGGATTGCACTAGTTACGTCTTTATTTTCCTTTAATATTTTTTATAGGCAACTTTGAAACAAAGTTTTTGTAATACTTGTTTTAATAGCTTGTCTGTTCGTAGATAATGACACATAAGTTTTGTGAAAAAGATACTTGCATGTTGTATTAAGTTTTGCCTTTTGTTTCAGTGTTTTTCTTTTTCGTAGAGCATATCCGCAAATTACTGCTATTGCATGACAGCAATAAGGTTGTGTCCAGTTTTATCGTTTTAATATTATACGAGTATATACCAGACATAAAAAGGATAAAAAGAGGTGGAGTCTGTTGCAACGGCACAACAATAAAAAGGTGGTCCAGTTCACTCGGAAAATTATTGTGTTCAAACATCGTTTCCCTTAACGTTGAAAATCTTCTCTCTATGATTTATATATTTTTTTTTTGCTCTGTTAAATTTTTGTTAAAAGACTCTTTTAAGAGACTGCCTACTGCAAACTAAATTTTATTGTGCTTAAACTTCGTTTCAAATAGAGGGTTGCTATAAGTTTACCGATTATATCTGCGAACTCGTGAATCCTCTTCCTGCCCTTAAACTGCTAGAATGATTTAAATATATTTCTTCTACTATTAACTTATTCTTAGTAATGATGACAAAAAATGCAAGTATGTCGAGCACCTTGGAGCTACAATCCCACAAACAAAGATGCGGAGGCATATAAAATGGACGTTTTACTGATCCGAAAGCTCACTCCTGACAATTTCGTAGATCAGCTAAGCCACTCCAAGAGTTTTTTCGCCGTAATATGTCTAATATATGATTTGATTTTAGCTCTTCGTTAGAGGGCTATAGACCCCTCCTGAATATTGCTCATATTATGGTAATGGCTGTTAACCTGCCACATCATACTGCAACCACCGAACAACTGTTGATAAGAGAGACTTAGGGTCTTGATAGGTGAAATTTTAATTAAACAAGTGGAAATATCTTCTTTCTTGGTACTCACGTTTATAATCGATAGAACAGATATCCGCAAATACAACTAGATTTCCCACTTGAACCTTTCCAAATAACATTGGAAAGGGAGCCAAGTATTTCCATGTAGAATAACTTGCAATGCACTTGTTTATATATTTATTTACATATACGTACATATATTTATTTATTTAAATGTTGCAAATATAATTATAAATATATTATAACTTGGTTTCAACGTATATAATAACAAAGGGCATCATTCTTTTGTAATGAAGTAACACAACTCAGACGATTGCGTTCAATTCTGTACCAGCCACCCGTATTTAAATCGGTTAAGTTCGTTCACTTGATAACATATGACACCGTTTAGGACACTTTGGATACTCAGAACAAATAGAACTATACAAAAGTCATAAAGTTCTATAGAACAGTTCTTTTAACTTTTCGTAATATAAATAAAGTCAATTTCTATGGGCATTTTCAGTTGTTCCCCTTACGACGATATCTTGAAAATAAATTTGACTACCTTGTTGCGTGCAGCATACTTTACTGCTGTCAACTTTAATGAATTGTTGCAAGCACTACATGTAGGCGTAAAAAACTTAAAAAAAAAATTAGACTTACAACTTTAGTGTACGACGCAATTAGTGGGTTCGGTATTAAGCTTTAAAGGCTTTAATATGTTTTTTTTTAATTAAATTCAATTGGATTTAGATGTCTTTTTTAAATTTTAAGTGACTAATTAATTACTCATTTATAAAGAGATTAATGGGAAATTAAAAATTACAAAGTTTCCTCAAGCCAATAGCTACCCTCGTTTCAAACTTTTTCAAATGTAAAATCCTTATTATACTTTTCCATATTTTAAGGCATATAAAAATATAAATTTAAGCGTTATTGAAAATATTTCTCTTATTAAAAGTTTTGAATGCAACCTGAAAATGCTTCGTTAATGATCTCTCCTCTTTGTTATCTAAGATTGTAAAATAACTTTGGTCTGGACAAGCAAACCAACCCAGTTGGCTAAGTCTTCCTAAGGTTGCCTTTATATATATTGGTTTCATCATTGTTGTAAATATTAGTGATGGCATTTTATTTACTTTTCATATTTTGCTCTCTTGCAGAATTCATGGTGCTTCGCAGGACGACAAAGTTATTGTACAAATAAGACTATAGACTCAAATTCAGGTAAGTAAATTAAGACGATAAGATAATTTATAAACTGATAGTATGAGTTATTATTATAAAAGAGAAAGTGCAAATTTTCTTTATAAGCACTGAATAGAATAAAGGATATGGGAGGAGAAACGACTTGGAGATAAAATACAAAATTTATCTAACAACAAATTTGCTGGCAAATACTTCCAAGCAAGTCGTTTCGAGTGCTAAACTATTGTTGAAGTTTATTTATTTTTATTACTATGCTACAACTTAATTTAAAAACACCACTTGCACTCTCAGCGTGCTAAATGACAAAGAAAAAATTAAGAATAAACAGTAAATTGAAGCTGCACGTTAAGGAAAATTTCTTTATTGAATTCAGTAAAGGATCTAAACATGAGTAAAAATTAAAAAAAAAAAAAAAACATAAAGATAAAGTGGAACATAAAGAATTGGATTACAAAAAAATGAAATGAACAGTTCAACTAAATTTATATCCTTATTAGTTCTGCGAGGAATGTTGCCTGATGATTCTGTTTACTGAAGCACAAATTTTACTCAGATTTCTAGGATTAAGTACATTTGCGGTTACTGTTAACTCAGCATTGTTCTTAGCCTTTATTAAGGACAGTTTCATGTTTATATCAAGTTTAGAACTTAAAAAAGATTTCTTGTTTCATTTTTCATCATTTCGTAATATTCTATAATTCTCATTTCATTTGGAAAATTTTTATTGCACACAAAAATATTTTTAGCATTTTCGAAAATATTATTAAAGGTTTCCTGAGAAGTTGGTGTAGGCCATAAATGAAATGTATATGTAAATATATATATATATATATATATATATATATATATATATATATATATATATATATATATATATATATATATAAACCAGTACTGAACGAATAATTCCTTCTACTGCAGTACATTGTGCTGGTACTAGGAAAATATGTTATGGGAAGGAAGATAGCGGGTATTAGTGTTTGTGGATGTTCTATTTGAATCCTTCTACGCTGAAAGAGGTAGTAGCATAGGCAATTATATAGTAATAAAAATATTTACGTCATTTTATTTGATTTAATGCGATTAAAATAATTATTTATGTATAAATAATTCCAAAAGGAATGTAAGTAAAAGCAAATAATCTGTCCCATCCAAATGAGTAACTGATCATTACTACATACACTACAAACAAAACCGTTGACGCATTGACAAGACGTAAAAAAACGCTACTTTAGCAGTATAGGTGAAAAACGAATATGGCGTTGAAATTCTTATACATCTAAGTCTACCAGAAAAGAATGTGTACATTATTGAGAAGTGACAGATTTTGTTTAATTAAAATAATTGTTTTTTGAAAGAAAACTTAAACTTCTTCCTTCTTCTCTAGTTCTTATACTGGCGATGGTACGATGGTACAGCATAAAGAACAGAAAATGCCTATACCTCGTTTTTCGCTGTATAAAATGTATAAAAAGCTTTAGACTTAATTGTGAAATTAAAAAAAATTAATTTATTAATTATTAGATTATACAATAGTTCTTCAAATGTATATCACGCAAAATTTAAATAAAGTATTAAGTATTAAATTTGGTTTTAAAAAAAAATTTTTGTACTCTCCATAGTCTGTATATGTTACAAATAAAATCGAGAAAAATTATGAAAAAAATTGTGAAAGATAAGTTAATTTTAAGAGGCTATTGAAAAT
Organism: Germaria angustata; assembly: GCA_963681545.1. NCBI lineage: Eukaryota > Metazoa > Arthropoda > Insecta > Diptera > Tachinidae > Germaria > Germaria angustata. Next base: position 53,273,782 of record OY813000.1, on the reverse strand, counting down.
CAATATGAGAATTTTAATATGCACCATCATTTCCTGATGGACTCTTTCGGGAAATTTTTTCTTGTTACGCAGTGTAACATATAACAGTAATGGAGTTATGAAACTGCCCTCGTAAGTAGATATCTGCTATTCTTCTGCTAGACGTATGTATAAACATCCCATTACAAGATTTAAATAAATAATTATGCAACACGTATAAAAAGCAATGAATTTGTATACATCAATTTTAATCTTTATTGATAATATATCTATATTCTTCGACCTTTTTTATAATAATTTGGTTAATATAATATTCAAGCTTGAGGTCTTTTATCGTTTAACAAATTTTATTAAAAATTGAGAGAGAGAATTGTCCTGAAGATGATACTCAATGAGTATCGAAATATCGATTAGTTTTTACTAAATTTGTTAAACGATAAAAGACCTCAAGCTTGAATATTATATTAACCAAAATCTTTATTGATTTTCAAATGTGGAACATGTGGAACCAATTTTCTACGAGTATTTTTAAATATATGGATCCTTCATATATTCTGTGTAATCCTTTTTAATTCGATTTTTTTTGGTGAAATTTGAGCTACAGACATGTTATTGCGTATAAACAGAATTAGTTGAATAAATAATTATTCTTTGGGTAATTTTATTTATTCAGATACATTGGCTTGCTGAAGTACACAAATTTCGTTTGTTCATAAGTTTTTTTCTTACAACTAAAAAATATATTAAATCTTTAAAATAATAATAACAACAATTTTTGTTTTACATTTATCAGTTTAAAAGAAAATGAGCAAAACAACTTTTTAATAAAGTAATTCTGTTTCAATAAGTACAAATTAAATTAAAACAAGTAGAACCCTACACCAGAGTACAAAATTATAGTCGTTGCACCAAATTTAGAATTTATTCAACTTACAAAAAAAAATATGTATGTATACATATATAGATTTAATTTTTTATTATTTAAAATAGTAATAAAACTAAATAATATAGGAAGAAAAGTTTGTTGCGATTGCCATTGATTTTTCTGTTAATATTTTTAGTATAAATGTGCCTCATGCCGTTGTCCTTGTCTTTTCTATCAACGTATCAATATGTATAATTTAACTTCCATTTGCTTGCCTTTTTTATAATTTATCATCTAGACTATCATAACAATCTGTTTCCGTTTCCGTGGAAGAGACCGTTTGCTTACTGTTTGCTGTGGCCACTGATGACGCAGCCGAGCCTTTTGATGTGTTAGATGTTAGCGAAGAGATGGCAGAGTGTTGTTGCATCTCCTGTTGCTGTTGCTGCTGCTGCTGCGATTGATATTGAGTGTCGCAATTATTGTTGGCAAAATGGGGTTCGGAATTATGACGTTTCTTTTCTTCTTCGATTAGTTTCTCAAAGTCTTTGGTTGGATCGTAGACTTCAAATTCTTCAAATTCAATGTCATCGTATTTACGCTTCTCATATATGCTCTTGTCATTGGCCACATAATATTTAACCACAGTTTTATCTATAATCGAGGTAACACTTGACGTAGTGCTTAGTGGCAAGAAGGATTTTTCCTCGACACTACCTTTAGCACTCAAGGATGTGGTATAAGAAGTGTCAACATTTTCCATTTTCTTAACGTTATTATCAACACGATGGATTTCAACGGGCACAATTATTTGTGAAGGGCTGTTTGGTAAAGTCGAGCCACTGTATGAGGAGTTCGTTCTTGTGTGAAGGTTTGGTTTGTTTTGTTCCTCATTACCTTTGAAATCTCCAGTTGACAATTTATTTGAGTTTTTTATTTTTGTCGTTGCCGTCATTGTTGGCAACAACATATTTTCATAAGTAACCAATTTCTTATTCACACTATCTCTATCCTTATGGCCTTGTTCTTCTGGCAATTTGTTAACATCATTCGACGTTGGTATTTTTCCAATATGTGTTACATTTTTCGAGATTTCAGGATTAATCCCAGGCGACTTAGTTGGCTGTTGCTTAATAAATGTAAAAGCCAAATCGACATTTTTATTACGACATATCTTTGCAACAACGTTGCCACCTTCCTTCTTGGTGCCTTTACCGCAATTATCTAAATGTATATCTTTAGCTTCACTTTGATATATTTTTTGCTCATCCGCTTTCTTAAAAATTTCTTCCTTCTGCTCAAATTCATCTTTGTCACTTCTTGTCACGGTCGGAGATGCTGCTATCGAGTCTGTTACATTACCTTTGGTTATATTTATGTGATTATTTACAGTTACTAATTTAAGGCCAACGTCCTGATTGTTTTTCTCGATAACGTGGCCATCTATGTTTTGTGCACTAGCGGCAGCGGAATGAACAGCAGACTGTTCATTAAATTTATGATTGCAGCTATCAACTTTTTCATCTTGACAAAATACAGTAGCTTGGTTATTTATGGTTAGTGTCGTTGTGTCATTGTTGATGTTGCCTGTAGGAACATTACGTGTTTTGCTGTTGTTGCCATCTTTTTTCGTTTTTGTTGCCTCGAAATGGTGTACCATTTTACGTACAACCTCCGTTTCTTCGGGTTCAATGTCTGTGGCACCAGCTAATTCCAAGCGACTGCTACAGCTATTCGATTTAACAAGTTTAAATGTTACACCACCGCCTTTTTCAAAAAGGAAAAAGGAATAAACGTAAAAATTTATAATCAATTATTGGTTGAGGGAAAAAGTAATTTCATTTTATTTATTAAGCGGTCACGAATACGATACCCTTACAAATTGTAGGTATTAAAAATTTTCATTTTCATTTTATTTCCATTTAAAATAAATAAATAAACGAACAAATAAAAGTGAAATGAGAAATTAAATAAATTTCTTTTTTGGTTCTAAATAAAAGTTTTTAATCAATTTTAAAGACTCTGTTCGTTTTAAGAAAAGTGAAAATTGTTGGATATTATGGTTTCAACAAAAGTATGATATTTTGTTTTTTATTCAAAAAAATGTTGCCTCAGAATGGAGAACCTGCGTTACATGTTACCCGAAAAGAAAACTGTAATAGTATCCATAGAAGTGATACAAAAACTGTTTGAGAAACGTAAAATAAAAATTCACTTTTCCTATAATAATATTTCAGGATGAGGACACTAATACTCTCTCTTTCTCTCTTCTTTACATCGATCGCATTATCTTGCATACGGTCCAGATTAAGTGAAGCCTATGACGCTTTGCCTTTTCAAAGAGACTTTTCTTCAGATTTCTTTTTTCAGTTGATCACCAAATTTTACACCGAAAGGATAACACCATTAGTTTCTCTCTGACAGATTATTGATTGCAAAGTCTATTGGCTAAGCTCACAGGACTTTGACAAAAGTGTGAGTCGTCCCAGCAATAACTATTAAAGAACTAAATGCGACTACTGCGGGTAAAACATACTTGTCCGAAATATCAACAAGGGGACCTTAAATAGTGCGATTATTTATCGCATTAGTAAATAAATTTCTTAATGTCTTGAATTATTTTAGTAGCTAAGATCATACCAATTGTCGTCATAATTTGATGAGATGCTGTGTTTTTCATAAAAATCACAGAATTATTTATTCATATTTTTGAAATTACTTTCTCACTCCCGCAACAAAATGGAAATAATTTCAACAAACATACCTCCATTATGATCCACCTTATCAGATGATTTGTGTCCTTGAGCTTTATGTTTCCCATTTATTTGGTTTGTCGTCATTTTGGGCTCATTGTTCGCTACATTATCGTTTTTTGGAAAGTGCAATTTCTTTTGTTCTAATTGTTTCCCATGGAATTGGCATTCATTGTTAGTGGCTTTCATGGTGCAAGCAGTTGCATCTGATGCTGATGTTGATGATGCCGCCATTGCTGCTGTTGCATTACAACAAGTTTCAATTTCACGAACTCTAGCCCTGGTTTGGGTTTGTGTCATCATTGTCGGATTTTTTATGGACGGCTTTGTTGTGTTATTTGCAACAATTGTTTTATTAAAATTGTGTCCATTGTTACCACTGGCATTTAATTCAAGTGCATTTGCAGCTGCAGATGTAGATGTTTGTACAACACGACCGCCGTAATACGTAACGGAAGAACCACATTCACGTATTTTACGTAAAATGTCCTGGTGAAATGTAAAGTTTTAAGAGTTAGAGTAAATATCTATAAAGGGCTAAAATACGTATATATATATGTGTACCATTTGAGAAAAGGATACTATCCATAACTTTTGTGAAAAAATTTTATACAATACATTTTGTTTATTTACTTTTAAAACACGAAATTTATTGAGCTTAAATATTTTTTGCCATTTGGGGTTTGTGTTTAAATAAGGCATAATATTCTTGGATTTTACTAAAATTTATTGACAGTCACAATAAAAAGCAGAAGTTCCAAGTGTTCAAAGTACTTGTAGCATTCAAGAGACATATAATTCCGTCGATGTAATGGGCCGAGCTCATTTCAAACTGTGCAAAAAGTTTATCTAAAATAGTTTTAATTAAATGCTTGGAAAGAGGATTTTTCACTTTAATAGCTTAAAAATGTTCAAATCAGTGTATGATTTTCTACTTGAATAGTTTTTAGTCAGATCCATCTACTCCGGCGTTATATTGAGCACGGCGAGTTCTACGTCTTTAGCAATTAAAAAGAGTCCCCAGAGCAATAGCGTGGACTTGTATTATACGTAAGAGGAGAAATTTTCAAACGAGAACAGCTAAGATGGGAAAGTTTCCAAATGATCTGGTTTGAGTTCTTGGTGATATGATATTAAATTGCCCAAGTATTAATGATGGGACGATGCAATAATTATCTGCCATGGCAAGAATAAAGTAAGAGTGCCATTAAGATTGGCTTGAGTACCTGTCATGTTTCTTAATTTTTCGTTGACCTTATTATAACGTGAACCTGGACGTCATTTGAAACTATTGCCAAGATATAAAAATGGGGAATTCGCCGCACAAGGTATACCTCTTGTATAGCAGTAGCAGCTTAAAGTTTGTCACTATATTAGACATAAAATCATTATGCTCCGTTTTGAATATCAGTCTTAGTCATCACGGGATATCGAGTGGGACCTTTCCCAGGCATTAAATAGGAGTCTGAATACAATATCACAAATTTAGATTAGCAGTGTGTGCCTCATGATGCAAAATAGCATCGAAGCAAGTGACATCATTTTGTTCACTGGGCAATGTATAACAGGCAAAAAATGCAGAAAAGTTGGAAAATACGCTCTCCATCCTGCCGCTTTAACATTTCGTAGATATAATCGCGGGGCAATGAAGATTTTGTTTTACCAAGCGAACATTTTCAAGGAGAAATGTTCTTTAAAGAGTACGAATTTCGATCTGGAACCTTATAGCAATTGCTGTGATTGTACTCAAGCATCTTCCGGATCATTTATTGGCAAACATCGCTGCTAATAAAAAGACACTTCAAGATGATGGAGGTTTCGTGTAGTTCTCTTAAATTTGAATTGCACCATTATTAGATCTTTAAGCAGTCAAAAAATACTTCCAGTGCTGCTTTTTTTTAACAAAATTACTTTAAAGATAGCGATTATTTTCATGTTAATGTTTGTTTTTTAATTCTGGCAATTGGATTTGGACCAAAGTTGAAATTAAGCTAAAAGTTGCATGAATTAAGTTAAAACTTATTTCATGCAACTATCTTTTTCGTGAAGCAACCGGATAAATGATATAGTCTTTTTTGTTGCAGTTAAGCTCAACAATTGATTTTATTTAAGTATATACTTATATACTTACATTACTGACGTAGTACGTATCACACAACTGATCAAGGTCATCGTCCATATCTCCAAATAGATCATTATCATCGTGGTCCTCATCGGCATCACCCTCATCCGCAGCTTCGTGATCGTCAGAGTCGTATTGGGCATGTTTGATGTTATATTCGTAAATGTCACGATAATTGCTTGACTTGCCGGCCTTGTGAAGGGAACCGTAAATTGCACTACGAGGTCGTATACCCGACGAGCGCACTGGCACTCCAAGTGCGGCTGAACGTGTCGTTTTCACTGGGTTATTGCAATTGTGTTTTCTTACCAAATCCTGAACATGAACAGAATTTTTATCGTCTTTTTCTTTTGAAGCTGCTGATTTTTCTTCATTATTTACTGGCTCGTTTTGTGAAATGCCATTGTTGGTTATTGGTGTTGATGTAGGAGTATGTTTTTGGTTGTTCTCCAGATCGTTGCATTCGCATGGTGATGACAAATCTCCACTTGAAATGCCACTGGATACACTGGCCGTGTCCCATTTTCGTTGTATTGAATTTGCGGTCTGTTTAGCTGCTTGAACGGCTGCTGTTGTTGCATGGCCATAGGAAGTGTCTATCGTGAGGTAACGATATTTTCTAGCTCTACGTGATTTAGGGCTCGTTTGTTTAGTTGTAGTAGTTGTGGTGCCACTGTTTTGGGGCTGCTGTGGTGTTTTTGCTAAAAGTCCTTGTCCTGGTGTTGGCAAAACGTGCTCTTCGAAAAATTTACGGACATTTCGCACTGTATCTGGATTTGGCAATTCCTCTTCATATAACTCACGATTAACTCTTACGGGTTGATAGAAGAAGTGTCGCTTTATGCCACCACTACTGCTACCATTTCCGCTGCCACTTTGAGCATTTGAATGTTTGGTTTGTAGTTTTCGTTTGCTTTCACTTTGTGCCTGCTGCGATGTTTTTGTTGCACACGAATCTTTTGCCAGACTACCATGATTAGGAGTGTTTGTTGTAGCTGGTCTTTCAATTTTAGTGCGCACAGGCTCCACAATGACTACGTTGTTGTTTGACAACAACTCTTGGAAACTGTATTCTTGCAAGTATTGAATGAGGCCATCGAATTGTGCCTCCTTTTTGTTGCGTGCCAAAACATTGCTACGCAGCAATTGTTGTGATTTCAAAACCTTGTAACGTATATGGTCGAATTGTGGCTCATTGGCATCATTGCCATCCGCATTGCTGGCTTCATTGGCTGCGAGAGACGACATGTTCGAAGGTGCCGCACTGACTATGGTGGCTTTTTTGTCACCATCCAACTCGACTATTTCTATGGAAGGCATAAAACTACAATAATCATCTTGATATTGGCTGGCGGTCAATGTCTTGTTGTGTTTGTCACATGCTGTCATCATAAGATTTCTTAGCTGTTGTCCTCTGTCTACTTCATCTGGAGGCGGATGAGCGCCCAGAATAAACTGCTTTTTTTCTTCATAACGTTGCTCTTTGTGATGAAGATGCTGTGATTCATTTGAAATTTCCATATCACTGGTTTTCTTTGATTGCTTCTCATAAGACATTTGCTCCTTGTGTTCTGATGGCTGCTGTTGCTCATTTAAAGTTTGTTTTTCCTGTGCAACGAAATTATTGTCGCTTTGTTTTTCCTGTTCCTCTTCTCGGCCCTCATCTGTGGGTGTTTGATGCTGCTTTTTCTGTTCTAAATCATTGCTCACCAATTTGGACCAGTAACAACGTACGGCATCAACCTTTTTCAAATATTCGTTTTCTACTTGACTACTCTCTTTATTGTTGTGGAATATTTGGTTGGTTTGGATTGTCGTTGTAGCTGTTGGGTTGCCAGCCACTGTCAAACCGTTTTCCAATTTACGCTTGTTATCAATGACTTGCAAAATTTGTGGGCGCGACATTTTGTTGCTTTGATGCTTCACTTTATTGCGGCGAAAAGAATCTGTTGTCGTGGTGGTGGTAGTTGTCGTTGTAGTAGTTATGACTTTGACAGGTCTAGCTCTATAAATTTGATTGCTTAGAACTCTTCTCTCCTTAGACTTGGGTGAGAGCAAAAGCTTTTTGGTCTCTGATATACTCAAGTGATGCAAGGAACCTTTTTCTGTACTAGCAGCTGTGGGATATTGTTGCCTTCTATGTCTGGAAGGTACCCTTTTGAGGGAACTACTACTAGATCTGCTATTAAAGCTTCCACTGCTAATGGGCTTCTCTTTCAATCGTTCTTTAGTAAACCTGACCATTAATAAGTCATCCGCATTTTCAATTTTATTGGCTTTACTTTTTATACTACCCGTATTGAAGTTCTCTTTGTCCTCTTCTTCTTTTGTCTCCAAACTCTCTATGGAATCTTCTTCAATAATATTATTTTGGGCATCCGTTACCACAATGCGGAATAAGGAGTTTCTGCTTGTTTGACTTTGCGATTTATTACATTGAATTTCTTTGGTTTCTTCTTGTATGTTCTCGTATTGACTTAAAGTATTTTCCAAACGAAATTTAGCTCGATTGGTAAATTCAATTTGTTGCAACTGTGTGCGTCTGCCACTGGCACGTATTTCTTTGGCTCTGCGCTCTATTTGTTGACTAAAGTTTTCGATTTCGATGCCAGGGGCGTCTTTGGATTTTTCCAAACTGTCGTCGTAATTTTGTTGGGGAGAATATGATTCAGAAATTTCTGGATAATAACTGGAACTCTGTTGCAAATTAGATTCTAAAGTGGAAGTGGAAAGTTCTTTGCAGTTGTTTTCAGTTGCAGGTTCTGGAATTTGTTGTTCTTCAGCTTTTAAATTTTTAGGAGATTCACATTGATATCTTGGAATTGTATTTTGAGCTGAAAGAAAAAATAAAAATAAAAATAAGATGTAATTTAAAATTCGAAATAAATTTTAAATCCTTCACTTTACAATAATCTAAGTTCTTCAAATATTATTCTGAAATGATAACTCTTAGATAAGAAGAGTTATCTTTCAAAATTCTGATTAATTGGATTATGCAAGATGCCTCTAGCCTCAACAGAGCGAATGTCTGACAGCAGCAAAGAAAATTTTGTTGTTGATAAAGAGACATGCAGGAAAAGCTTGGCAATAAATCTTATCAGATTAAAAATGATGAGCGTATACTTGCTGTTCAATCGATTATTATGTAGAGGACATTTAAAATTGAAACTGATAAAGTAGATAGTGAAACGAAGGACCTCAATTTAGTCTGGACCATAGTTTTTCGTGAAGATTAACAATAATGCCCCTCGTGAGCAACGATGTCCTGTTCTCTCATATCTTTAAACTATCCTCTCATAAATTTTTAATGCAATGACAAGCATTTAAATGTTCACTTTTGTCGTCCATTATTAAATAAAAACTTCCATAAAGGTTATATAACAATACTTTATACTAATATTTATTAGGATATTCTCCCCAACTGATCGCTTAAAGAAATTAGGGTTTCAAATTTTTATTGTTTGTTGTGGGTTCTGCTGTTCATATGCCGACATTTCATTGGTCGCTAAACCAAATTGTCAGTGAACTTTAAGCAGTTTTAAAACGAACTATATTATTTGTTTATAAGACAGGTAAATTACTAAAATAGTAAAGAAATACTTCTGCGTCATTGCCTCTGCTGATTAACAAACGTACAACCAGTGAAACGTGGCAAATGTGATCTCAACAACGAATTTTCCATATGGAATAATGATAGATTTCAGATTAAAACTAAACCTTTTGAAAAACCATTTAAGAGTAACACATGTATTCATTTTATTTAAGATCTTTCTTACGAAGGAGGAGGCATCTTTATTCTTTGCTTCCCAAAGAAACCGAATTCAAACTACGGTATCAGCCAAGCGCGTTGCAGGGTAATATGTCGGCCACAAAGATGACAATAAAGTCGTGGTAATATTTCTGTCGGCGTTTTACATGACATTCAGTCTAGTTGGTATTTCTAAACGAGATATCGACACATTAAATCTATAGTTACTGTGGGTACGAGAGCATATAAAGGTGCCCGGAAATATTGTAAGGGACGAGCTTGCCAAGGCCGGAGCCCAATTGAGTAATAGAGATACTGATTAACTAGTAGGCGTCCCGCTAAAATCTACTGCAAAAATTAACTCAGTGGATCTTTTTGGAATCGCCTGGGCCATATAGTGCAGAGAGATGACCTGTGACATTTTGAGACTGACCTAATCAAGATATGATTACAGAAGATTTGCATTCTTAGAAGTCGTCTCACGCCATCGATTATGCCCACTGTTAGTTGTTTTGACTGTGCACTGCTATAAAGAGGTCCACGTCAGTAGAAGGACTCTATCTGAGGAAAAACCGACTCCCTTAGGCAGCACTAAAAAGGGCTATAAACTTTCTTATGCAGGTATCACTGTAGTTTAGCACCGAATCAAATGAGTAAACTTATATTAGGGTTTATTTTTGTGTTATCTACCTTGCCTCTTCTCAAGCAGTACAAAGGAACTCACCAGGACCGAAGTGGGTCACTTCGTGTCTTGGAACTAAGCATCGCCACGTTTAACTTTCCTACTAGGTTAATATCCATCATCTTATTAATTTTTTTTCCTCATATTAAGTTTTTATCATGATGTGACTGTATTGAAAATAATCGTTCGTGATACTCTACTTACCCTCTTTGATTTCCAAAGAATTTTCATCGCTCTCAGATCCTTCTTTTGCAGTTTGTAGTCCTTTTAAATCATCCGTTTCTTTTTGCTTAAACTTTTGATGTGCTCTACCAAAACGTTTTATAGAATCATAAATATCCTCTGGTGTAACAACTGGCTCACGTGGTTGGCATTCGTCACTTTTGTTATTGTTGCTGTTGCTGTTACTGTTGCTGTTGTCGTTACAGGTGTTTTGATTCTGAATTAACAATGCGGTTGTATTATCAGTTTCGTGCTGTAAATCACAATCGCTTTCAGTATCGTCTAATGAACAGCAATTGTCTAAGTTGTACGATGACCTCAGTTGCGCATCAATGCTTTCGGAGACCTTAAGACTTTGACCGATGTTGACATCTGGCAAGCTGTGGTACTGATTGTCACTGAGATTCGTTTTGAGCGGTATGTAGAGAGGTTCCGCCACTTGGCGTTTCAGATGGCTGGCTAGCGTGTAGGATGATGCTGACGATGAGTCAGTTGCTGTGGAGGTTAAAGCTTTTTCAGATGAGTCACTAACATTTGACGAATAGGCTGAGTCGGAATAACGTTTTAGTTTACGTTTTTCGACAACAGATAAAATCTTTGGCTTACTAGCTGCACTGGAAGTGACTCCTGTTTGTATGGAAGAAGTGTGTTGTTGCTGTACAATACTGGAAACTGGCGTATGTTCAATTTTAAGTATTTGGGTATAAATTGGTTTAATGTCTTCAACGCTCAAATCATTGCAATGATCAAGAATTTCAATTTTAGTATTCACCGTCTCAACGTAACTAACGCTTTGTGATTTTGCAGAATCTTGTGTCTTGTGATTCTCTTCACTTTTGTGTTGCTTAGCCTGGGGCTCATAAATAGCGTCTTCTATGGATATATGTAACAGTGTTTCGACTTCGTCTATACAGGTGCATATACTGGCCACTTCTAGGGATGTGTCACAGGTATCTACATCAATCGGAGTATTGTCGGAGCTTTCCTCAGAAGAGAGATAAACCGAATCGTAGGCTATAATCTTTTGCAAATTGTCATTTACGGCTCGGGTTCTCTTTAATGTGCCTTCGACTTCAGTGTCAGTTGTAGTGTGTCTGTTGGATTCCTCAGTATCTTCGACTACTTCCTCTTTTCCTGGGCCTTCCCTGGAAACAGCATCTGATTCACTAGGAAATCTATGACCATTAATTTGCTCCTCGAGTAGACGATCTCTCTCTTTTACCTGATCGTCGTCTTCTTCTCTCTCATCAGCTTCGTCTTCAGTAGTTTCAATTCTAGTGCGTGTCGTTGTAGTTAAACTTATGATTTCAAAACTTTCCTCATCACCCTCGATCTGAGTCTTTTGAAATATCTCTTCGATCTTTGTTATATCATACTCCTGTTCGGATAGTGAAGCACTATCGGTTTGATCGTCTGAATTGCTGGTGGTGGTCTCGGGAAATACGCTGCTTTGGCTGTTTTCCGGACAAGACTCGCCGCCACTAACCGGAGTGGAATTTAATGGTTTATGGGATTTCTCTAAAGCACCGGGACGTTTCTGTCTCCTGGATTGATATATACGGGGTTTTTCCTGAGCCAGTAGATGAACTGCCTGCTCAAATGTTTCAAATTCTAATTGCTGCTGTTGCTGCTGCTGCTGAGTATGAGAATGTTGATGTGAAATTTGTGACGAATGACTTTGATGCTGCTTAAACTCGTTGGACTGATGTAGGGAATTTTTGAAGTAGTCTGAATTTAAACTTTCCAAGTCGCTTTTATCATTGTGCCATGGATGCAATTGTTCCGTAACGAGGCCAAGTGTTAGTTTATCTAAACGTTTTAAATGTTCATAATACTCATTTGTTGTACCAGCTCCCACCGCAATCTGCGGCTCATGATAATGAGGATGATAGTGCAAATGTTGTTGTTGTTGTTGTTGCTGCTGCTGTTGCTGTTGCTTATGATGTAGCAACTGCTGTTGATGTGAATCGCAAGTGTCGGCTACACTTTCAATACTCTGCTCGTCTAGATCTTGACAGTAACAAACACCATTCAGTTGTGCTCCTCCGCCCCCAGACGCTGAGTTACAATTGCAATTTGTTGTAAGTTGTTCCCTTGATGTATGGTGATGATGATGATGTTTATTGTTGCCACAAATTAATCTATTGGGTAAATGAAAAACATAACAAAACAAAACAAATTTTTAAATAAAAATCATTATATTTGTTGTGTATGAATGTTTTTTTATATTTCTATTGTTTAAAAACGATTTTCATCGAAAGAGGGATGGAGAGAGGGTAGCAATTGGAGGCGTTTTTTAATAAAGTTAAGGAATATGTTTTCATTTAGTGACTTTAAGTAATTTGTTATTTTATTGTTTTCATATCTTTTTAGTAGTTGAGATTTTACGTTTGAATTGCTGCCTAGACCTTGATCAACCAAGAGTTATTAAAAGCTGATAAAATCTATAATCTAATTGTAATTATATTTGTACGTTGTTATTATGTTAATTTGATTGTTTTTCACATAAGATTGAGAAAATAATTGTACGATTAGTACAATAAAGCATAAAATCATTTAAATATTGTAAAAAAATTATTTTTCCAGTAAGAAAGGGATAAAAATACGTTTCTCATGTTATAGGTTTCTAAGGAACTCCAAAAAGGTTGTAGTTGTAGTATTTGTCCTTTAATTTGAGATAAGGAAGTAATTTTTTACTTATAATCGAGGCCACTGACGAATAAGGATAGATTACTCATGCACAGTCACGTGAGTGTGAAGAAAAAGTTCTCACGGTCTCGAAATTCATAAAAAGTAAAATTGCACTTTACCAAAAAATAAAATAACGGTTGGAGTTGTATTTCTATGTCGGGATTTAAGATCTATTTTCACATTAGATTTCGCCGAAATTTTACATTTATTCCCACTTTTAATTTTTTCAGATTTCAGCATCGAGATTTTTGTCATTTTTACGACTTATTAAAGTAGTTTTCGAGTTTTCGCTCTTTTCTTCAGTTTTAATGATATTGTTACATTTTGGAAGGTTTTATTCCTGATTTTAGTGGGGTTTATTTTTGAATTTTAGTTATTTCAAGTTGCTTTTAATTTATTTTACCCTTACCTATGGTCGAAAACATTTTTAACTAATTTGAAAACTTCGATTATACAAAATTTTCCTGAATATTGATTAACAGTGATTTTTTTTGAGTTTTTGTTCTAAGTTTTAGTATTGGAAATTTTTATACCCTAATTCTGCAAATGATTAGTTGAGGAAGGAATATATCCCAAATAATAAATTTTCATAATAAATATATAAAAATAGGTTTAGAACATTTTCATAACTTAAAATCAAATGATTTCAAAAATGAAATTTTAAAGAAGTACAGAATGCTTTCATTAAAATTAATTTAATGAACGTATTACGTACGGTTTTAACTTCTAGAAAAACATCAAATGACCCTTTAAACACAAAAAATTTTATTTTATGTTTTCGAGATCCATATACTTTACGATTATAGTGAATATTTGATATTAATAAAAAATGGTGAAACTAGAAAACAAAAAATTTTAGAACAAATAAATAAGAATATTACGGATCTATCCGTACATTAGGAATTGTATCATATGGAAAATATTAATGAAATTTTTTGATCTTATTTGGAAATAATAAATGTAAAATTCAATTGTTTTCGAAAGTTGCTAACTGGATTGCATTAAATGAAAACAGAATCAATTTCACTTATTGTAAGGATTGAATGGAAATTCAGTGAAATATACTTCCTTTCACCAATTGGTATTATTTTAGTGGAAACGAAATTCCAACATCCATTTTACGCAATCAGGTAGTTCCGTTGTAAGATTAAAAGTCCCTAAACAAGCCAATTTGAACAATAAGCCCTAGAATTGCCTATTTCACGAAAAGAAATTACAGAAACAGATTCATCCAGCAACCTGAAGGAACTTTTAAAAATTCTATGAAATAGAAGAATAGGGAAGAAGAATAAGGGGTTCCTTATTTATATTTTAACTCCTGTTTAAATATTATTTGCTGTTCAATAATTATTTTTAAATTAATGTGAATATTCGATACAAAACTTTGTCCCGAATGCAGAATAAGAATCGTTAACTGATTGTAGATGATAAGTTTTGTGTGCTGGGAAAGATTAGTTTCATGAAGATGAAATTACATTTATTTCCAATTGGCGAATCCCCAGAGTGTCATAAATATGTAAGTGGATATAAATGCAGAACAAAATAATGAAAGTTTTATAGTCTTATTTATATATTCACTATACATACACAGGAAAATGGTCGAAACACAACAGGAACGTCAGCGACACTGTTTGCCTTTTCAAGGGAAATTAATTGAATTATAGCATCCAATGCAATTTGAGTGAGAATCGTTGTTTTTAAGCCAAAGATTTTAATACCAATTTTATACGTTGTAAAATCCTATAATGAATCCTATAATAAAAATTTCATCACTCAAAAATTTTTATTAAGCAAAAAGAAAAATGTTTTGCCGTCCTCTCCTTGTTGTGTTTTAACGTTTTTAATACTATGTTATTGGGAAATAAATCAAATTACGTAAGCCTGTCTTTTTGGTTTCACCAATAACTCTGTATTAATTTTGCAATTGGGATTTTGTAAATATATTTCTCTGTTCAAACCACACATCAGCTTCTTTATGTCAATTAAATTCATTTTCAACGAAAAAAAAAACAAACCATAGCAAAATTACACAAACATTTTATTAATTACCACCGTTGCTGCACATTGCTGGTGGATGCCACTAAATTACTACCAAAAAAATTTTATCGTTGCAAATTCAATCACTTCACAAAATTATATTAACTTTTTTTGTTTATTTTAAACTGATGTTTGTTTGTAGAACTTTAACATGTCAACGCCAATAACAACTGAATCTAAAATTTCAGTCAACATTTTCAACAACCTGTAGACTTCACCACAAGCTTTTTTATTTTTTATTTTTTGTTTATTGTTTTTTTCCCTTTCTCATTTTAACTGAATTCAATAACTCATCTGTACAAAAAAAAAGATGTTAAATAAAAACGAACAGCAGAAAAAAACATCTAAATGAAATACAGAGTTAAAATCTTTTCGCGTCAGTGGTTGTGCGTCATCATTGTAAACCCCAGCACGCGATACTGTTCAGCTGATATTTTTTCAAACAGAGACCTTTTTTTAAAAATTTGAAACGAAACCATCCCTTGTTTAACTTGTCACAAGTGGGGGACTTTGCTGACAAAATGTAAACAAAACCCCAAAATAATTTATTTTTAACAAGATAACAAAACTCAAAAGAAAAAATACTTTTATATGCTGAAGAAAAATTCAGCAGCGATATATCATTGAGATTTATTATATTAAAGAAATATGAGAATTATTTTTGTAAGTAAAAATGTAAGGAATAGAAATATATATTAAAAAATATTTCGTTAATTGCGTCAATTTTCATTGCAAATTTTTTTCCTAGTAATATTTCCAAAATAAAATAAAAATAGTTCAAACCTGATGAAACTTCATCGCTGCTAAAATTTCAGCAGTCATCAGTGGTATTTTTCTATAGAAAAATATAACTAGTCATATGGTTTCTACAAAAAAAAAAAAAAAAAAAAAAAAAGGCTAGAGAAAATTTTCGGCAAAACAATTTTACGTATAAATTTCCTGTAAAAAATAATTCACAAGTGATAAATTTTCTACAAAAACTTCTCATATGTGCTGATTTTTCTCGATACTTCTGCAGATGAATTTTATTTGAGATATTTTTTTACGACAAATATTATGAGTGATAATTTTCCTGAGGAAAAATTTTATTGGTTTTGATTTTTCATAGAAAAATTTATTACCATTAATTTTTTTATAGAAAGCCTCACCGGTGATACTTTTAAACATTCCACTGATGATAATTTCACTATAGAAAATTTTCGTTGGTAATAACCTTTATATAGAAAATTTTTATTATAGAATTTTCTTTACAAGAAAAATTTTATAAGTGATAATTTTCTTAAAGAAAAATTTCATCTGTGATATTATTTCGCTAATTATAAGTTTTGATAGAAAATATGATTATTTTCATAGAAAAATTTCATCTTTGACTGTATTTATAGAAAAAATTTATTGATAATAATTCTATAGAAGATTTTTATGGATGATCAATAAGAATTTTATTGCCTATAGGAAAATTTCTTTTGTGATGATTTTTCTATAAAAATTTTTTACAAATATGATTATTTTCATAGAAAAATTTCATCTTTGATTGTATTTATAGAAAAAATTTATTGATAATAATTCTATAGAAGATTTTTATGGATGATCAATATGAATTTTATTGTCTATAGAAAAATTTCTTTTGTGATGATTTTTCTATAAAAATGTTTCTTTACAAAAATTTAATAGGTGAATGATAATTTCTATATAAAACCTTGATAATTTTTCTATAGAAATATTTCATAAATGATGACTTTTCTACAGAAAAAGTTCATAGATTATTATTTTTCTACAGAAAATTTTTTAAGAAGATGATGTATTTTCTGCAAACAAATTTTATGGATGGTGATTTTTCTATAGAAAAATTTCATGAGTGATAATTTTTCTTTAGAAGAGTTTTATTGGTAATGTTTTTTCTATTGAAAAATTTCATGGATAATGGTTTTTTCTATAAAAAAAACTTCAAGGTTGGTGATTTTGTTTTAGAAATATTTTTTGGGTGATGATTTCTCTATAGATAAAGATGATGATTTTCTTGATAAAAATTTTATCGATGATAATTCTTATGAGGAAGCAACACGTTGATGATCTTTTCTCATTTCATCTTTCGGGCATCCTTCATTAAACTTGTAAAAGACAGTTTTTACGATGTATTTAATGCAAGTTTTTAAACAAATACAGAATACTTTTTCCATGTGCCATCATTTTGGCTGTATATCAAATAGATGAAATCAATCGTATTTGCTAATCAATTATTGATTCTTACACTTTGATACCATCTCGATAGAAAAAAGAAAAGAACACGCAGTGATCTTTGATTTCTGTTTATTAAAACTACACTCACCTTTCACGTTCTCGAAAGTAACCGCGATTAACCAATCGAGCCCGAGGTATTAATTGTGAACGTCTACTACCATTTGATGAACTAATTTGCAGATCGCTAAATGTTTCCTCACGTATGACGGCTAAACTGCGCGATCGTCTTAAACTGCACGAATCGCTGCCAAAGTCGAATGGTTGTGGAGGTACTGAGATGTTTGATTGATGCTGTAAGCTTTGTTGATGAGTTTGCTGATATTGTTGTTGTTGCTGCTGCTGCTGTTGTTGTTGTTGATGTTGCTGCTGCTGCTGCTGATGTTGTTGTGAAGATTGATAGATGTTATTTGTAGAATGATAATAATTTTCATCAGCTGTTAATTAAAAGAACAATAAAAAACAAGTTTAATTGTATTTGCGGTAATTTTTTTAATTTTTATTAATAAATTGAGGCCTTGTTGTACGAAATTAAATATAAAGTGAAATCAAATCGACTGCTTTACGACCCCTGCTTCAATTGATATGAATTATCACTTACCAATGGCATATCCTCTTCAATAACTAAATTTTTGATTAACAATTTTCTTTAACATACACTAAAAAAATAAGTCATACGAGGTCTGTTCAACAGAAAAGATGAATTTTGAAATTCTTCGGGCTACGTGCATTTGATTAGAGATTTTTTATGTTGGCACATTTGTTTTGTTTGTTTGTGAGAGGCATAACAGTTGGACGTGTTTTGCCTGTTCGGCAATTTTTTGCTGTGGAAAAAAAATTTATTGAATAATTTGCATAAAATTTTGTGTAAAAAATGGAATTACGTGCTCAAAAGCACTTCAAATGTTGTACTTTGACTCAGAAAAATGTTGACAAGTAGTACAAGCTTTTTAAAGAAGGTCAAAAAGATGTGAATCCCAACGCTTGTCCTGGAAGCTCCATCATGCCGCAAATATACTTGACATTTTACTCAAATTAGTTAAAACTTTATATGAAATAAAGAGGATCTAGTTGATATTAAGTAAAATGCTTTCGCCAGCAGCGAGGAAATTTTCTTAATGAACATTTTCAACTCGAATTAAGTAATTTTTTCTAAATTTAAGTTCATATTTTTTAGTGTACCATAAATATAAATGAAAACTATCACCTGGGTACTTGCGATAAATTGACCTTTTCACAAATCAACTATCACAGCATTGCGTGTCCGGGCCCGATTGGTTTTTTGAGTCATGAAATTATTTTAGATTTTACTGTTCGGCTATTAAAAATTGTTAACACTTCCTCGTAGCTCCAGCGGCCTCTTTTTTTCTGTGAAAGAGTTTCCTTATTTTCAATCACACTACCGATCTATTGGTGCCTATAATTGATCTATTGATAGCTGGTGTACTAGGCTAGTAGCCCGAAGATTACAGTTTCGATTACTGCCGAGGACTCTGGCGTTTTCGCAGCTTGCCTCGCAGCTTGCGTTTGTTAACTAAAAAAACATGGATTTTTTTTAGTAAAACTTTAACTGATGAATTTAATGCACCGATAACAATTAATCCTTTAAGCTGCACAATTCTGCCTCAGGAAGTGAGATTTTTTTGTGAACTATTTTATTGCTTTTAATTCCAAAACTATTTTGTGTCATTGTTTTGCTAACAAATTTCACCGATATGCTAAATTTTGTTGGTGATTTAATAAAACTCGATTCCTTTTAGCGAAAATTTTGCTACATATTGTGTGATATTCGGCGCCGATTTCTCGCCACCATAAAACAGTGCAGAATTAGAATATTTAAAATATAATACCACCATTATGATTTTTACTCAGCGAAATTTCACTAATCGTGACCAATTTTCCCACCTTAAATTTTATTCGTAAACAGACCGGCTCTGGATATACGATATCTTCAATGTTCGTTTTCTTATTTATTGTTACAGCGTAATGAATTTCTGCTTATATATATTTTTTTTTACATACACTTTTATTTGGAACAATAACTCGGCTTTTGAAATGTAGAATAATTTATTTCTAACGTATATAGTAGTCGGCTTAAAAAGATAATAAGTTCTTAAAAAACAGCTTTAAAGTTTAAATATTCTCTCTACATATAAGAAATTTTAAGATTTTTTATAATTTATAGGCATAAGTATGCTCGTGTAACGGCATTTCGAGCATTAAAATATATTGCGCACAGTTTTGCTCCTTACTGTGTGCACAGAGAAAAAAAATCTTCCATACAAAATTAACACGATTTTCCATATAAAATTAGTGGACCATCTTTAAATCCTTATTTTTTCTTCACAACAATGAGGATAACGTAGGCAATTCGCAATCTCTAACTCTCATTTCACACTTTTCTTCGTATAAAAAAGGTTATATTTTTATTATAAGTAAATGTAGGCTTAAAAATTTGAACAAATACTCAGAATCAGAAAATTATTTAAACAATTTTCCCAAAAGCCTTAATAGCATTTTTGCCTAATAAATACTGTTTGCTCTTCAATAAAGGAAAATTTTTCAGCACATTTTGCTTAACAAAATAATTGTAGATTAAAATAATTTTAGTTTTTTTGTATTATATTGTAAAAATAATATTTTTATTTATTAAAAATGCCGAGAGCATTTTTGGTCTTTTTACTAATTTTGTGTCCTTTAATCAATACTTTGAAATTTTCGCCAAAAATTATTTCGACCAATAAACGATACTGCTCAAATATCCAATTTATTTAATTTCATGAACAGATATTCAATATAGTTGTGTATTTTTATTTAACTTCATGAACAGATATTCAATATACTTGTGTACAGCTGTTGCAAATGTTTAACAATGAAACATTTTATATAATATTATTTTTTATTTAAAAGTAAATTTTGTCTTCTTTCCGTATCTAACGAACGAGCACTTTGTAAATAATTTCAAACATTATTTTCATTTAAGTAGCAAATACTTCAGATTTTTATCTTAATTCCTAGATTGTACATAGAAATTCAACAGTGATGAGAGGTGGAAGAAAGTAAATCCAAAAAGTTACCAAATATAATTTTTGTATACAATTCCAGGTGAATCTCTAGCTTTTCTATAAGTCTGAGGTTATAGGTTCAATCCCCACCAATTATTATGGTCCGGCAACACTTGTGAAATTCTTTGTTACTGGAATAATGTAAAGCTTTCCAGTCTGTCCTGTATTCCACATAAAATCAATCCAATCAATCAATTGTCAAAATGTCATGTTAATCTTAATTGGTTTAATTTTACTTGGAATACAAAACAGTCCTCCTCATATTGATTTGTATTTTATTTGCACAAATGGCCAAATGCTAGAAATAAAATTAATTTTTTTTTGTTTAATTAACACAAGTCTTTCTGCCTTCTTTATTTCATTGATAAAGAAAAAAAGAAGCAAATTTCACTTTTAATGGAAAACAAACAAAAAATCTAATTTCAGTCTGGACTAAATTTTATATTTAGCAAAAAAGAAATAAGATTTCGGAATCTCGATTTATGCCTCATCCAAACTCTGTAATCTTATATCGTCTGGCAAAGAGTTGAACTGTTATTCTCTGCGTGATTGAAACCTAGACCATATTCTTGGCTCACATATCACTTATCGCTGGCGGAATTCTGCATCCGATATTAAGCAAAAAGTTATATTGCTCTGGTGTCTTCTCCACGCAGTTCTAAGAAAATTTTATTTTCAACAACATTCCATATGAGTGGAAACAGAATAAAGCAATGTGCTGTGCCTCTTTGTGCTCGCGCCCGTGCTTGAAATAATAATTATTCACTTGAGCATATTCCCCGTACTGTCTGTGATTATGTGGTTTGCACAGAGGACAGCGATTATCGACGATACATACACGTTATTATAGGAATCTCTTCTACTCAAAAAAGATGCCAGGGCATTTTTTAATCGAGAAAGTCCTCTGTGCTCCTTGTATGGCAACAACTGAGTAAACATATTTTGAAAGCATTAAATACGTGTATTGTATTTGTATTTGTTTGTGTCCATTTAAGACAAATGAAAAGTAAACATATTAACAAAAGCAAAAGCATTTTCTGACTTCTCCGATTTCATCTGTGCTTGTATCGAACGATGTATAATGCAGCATAAAAAATAAATTATAAATCAATCGTTTAGTTAAATCAATGAAGTTTGAAAATAAATCGCTCAAATAGTATAGACAAGAAGCGTGATATGCTGGTCACGGCGTGTGTGATAGTACAGAAGACACTCATTCACGTGGTCTTATTTAATATTATCCTCCGTTTTTGAAATTGTTGCTGCAACTAATTAGGATCACAAAATTGATGCTGCCAAATAGTATTCATTGAAAAACTAATGGATAACAGTTTATCTAGGACGAAAAAGGTGAGATTAGATATAAAAAAGTTAACCGAAATTTCCAAATAACCACGTCTTGCGACTTACCAAAATATTTCAATGCCAAAAGTAAAATACACAAAAAAGAAGTATAAAATATATTTAAAATAAAATATATTTAAAATATATTTAAAATAATACTCGTAAATGCTCTAAATTTTTGCTATAGATTAGTCGATATATATTTTGAGGTAAAACAGAAAAAAGTATAATTAGCAATGAACTTTCCATCCCTGTTGCACTTATCCACTTGTTCTGTCACGTTTACATTAACTTTTATTGCTTTGTATACTTACCACATTTAAAATCTCTATAGTGTTGTGTCAAATGGTGTTCACTGACGTATTTCAATTGTTGTGGCTGTGGCTGCTGTTGTTGTTGTTGTTGCTGTTGCTGTTGATGTTGGTGTTGTTGTTGTTGTGACGCATTGTGTTCTGCTTCTATGATTTCTTCATCCTCTTCGTCATATATTTCCTGTTCCGGTTCTACGCGCCAATAATACTCAGCAATATCTAGTGCGTCTTTACAACGATCGATATGGTTATAGTCCAACGAACGCGAATGACGCAACTGATGATGGCGCGATTGATGTGATGACGACCAGTGATTTAAACCAGCAGCTGCACTGTGACAGCTGGTGGCTAAATCAAGATGTGATATGGATTTATTGTGACGCCAACCAGAGCCGCGGGACGGACATTTATAGTCGGGAAACGAGCTCTCGGCGTAACGGACACGATCTACGTAATTGTAGATGTATTCTTTAGATTTTCTGAAAAAAGAGAATGCATATGAAAAATTAAATAAAATAAAAATGTTGCAGTATTGACGGTTAATTAATTCCTAATTCAACTTGTTTTGTTGTTTTTGTAATGTCAAAAGGACATAACAGAGCATTTTAGTAGAAAATCAAAGTGTGGTTTACACAATTCAGACAGGCAATTCGTGTAAAAAATTTGTATAGGAATCACCAAAATGTACGACTCGATTGTTTAGACTGAGGAAAGCGCATTTTAATTATATAATAAAAATGCTGTCTTTGGTCCTTTAAATATTTAAAAAAAACTAACAGAGAAAAATATAAAATATATATAAAATTAGAAAATACTAAAGCTTTGTTCTAAATAAATATACATTTGATAAGGAATAGGCCCATATGTCATTTTACTATCGGCTGTTTTCAAATAAATCTGAGGAGATTTGTATGCGTTACTGAAAATTCGGATAGATAGAGAACTTAAGGGCAAAATTAAACGTGACAAAAATAAATCAATCAATTGTAACTAAAAGAAAATTTTAAAGTTCACCAGAATGTTGTAATTTCTTTAAAGTCTAAATTCCATTTTTGTTAAAAAAAAAATAAAAGTTCACTGGAATCGAAATTTTCATTAGTGCAGTTCAAGTTTGGGTCCTGAATTTGTCAATTCAGATTGATTTTTATTCAATTCACTTTATTACAGAAGAAGTGTGCAGAAGCCAATTGCACCAGCAGAATGGTATTTTACTACGAGGGCAACTTGATAATTAGGTGAATTTTATGTATTTCAAACATTAACTTCCAAAGCAACACTGCCCGCGTAAAATATTTTCTATTAATAGACTACTGTCGTAAAGACCAGGTCAGCGGTCAATTTCAGCCGGATTCATCCGCCCGGCTCATGGAAATTTTGGATATTTCGGACTAATGTCACCCAGCAAAGTGGTAGCGGATATTTGCATGATCTTATTTTCATATTGATTATGCCATTATGTATGTGATATTTTAAGCACATTTTCTGCTATTTAAATTTAGATATAGAAAGCAATTAATGACAACACCATTAATTCTTATAATTTTTCTACATATAAAAAGGAAATTAAGGAACACTTTCTACAGTAAAGGAGTAAAATGTTTTTTTAGTTTTGATTTTACTTTATAAAATGTTATTTAATGTAATATATTTTTACATTCATTGCATTGAAAAACATTTTTATATCTCAAGAAATTTCCGTTCACTTTCCAGTCACGTATACAAACTCATTTCACAGACAAAAATTTTATAGTCAATAAAATGATATGAAACAGCATGAAATCAATATTGGTTTCATTTTTATTTATTTTTACATATGAAGCCTGTGCAACATCAATAAGCTCAATGACAAACAGAAACCTTTAATCCTGCTGCATAATCATGGCAATGATCCTTAAGTACAGGAGGCGTATTAGAATTGTACAAAACAACATTTTAATATTTTCCAAATAAAAGTATCAAAAGTTTTTCTTCCCTTATTGAAGAAAAGATTAAAAAATATTTTTATTAACAGTATCGGGGTATATACCCGTGTTTACATACAACATTTTCACTCCCATGTGTCAATACTTGTAAGGATAATCAGGGATTATGCGCATTTTATAGAAGAAAGTAAAAGCAAAAATAAATATATACTTGAATTCTTTTTAATAATATTTTAACGATTTTCTAAGCCCAAGACAAGAATCAATTGACGAAATCTTTGATTTCTGTTCCGCCTTAATAACAATTTTATTTAAATAAATCTAAAAGCAATTTAAAGTGTCGTAAAATGTTTTCCAGGTCATTTAAAGATTCAAGGTAAATTTATTTAATTCAAAATTCGCGTTGCTTCATGTTGTTTCAACCGCTAAAATGTTTATTTTTTAAATTGTTGTTTAGTTGCTGTACTGTTTTTAAAGTTAAATTTCTAAGATAAATCTAATCTTTTTAATCAATTTTTAGTTTCGAAAATAAATCAGCGGTTGTGATACGTTTTGACAAGGTAAACAAATATCATGTGAAATCAAAATTTAACTGTTTTGAATCAACAATAATTTATTTAAATTAAAAATATTTCAAAACTTATTTTTGTTAGTTTAGTTTAATAAATTTACTCCAATTATATTACGAATTTAAAATTTCATTTCAATTTCTTTGTTCTTTTCATTTTAAATCATATTTTATTGGGTTTATAATCGACTGTTTAGGAATTCATAATCTTTATGATTTTTCACTAATTTTTGCAACTTATCGTAGTCGCCAAAAATCATTTTTTGTTTTTTATTGAAATACATATCGCCGTCTAAAATCCAAAAGGTAGTAAGTTCATAAGTCAGTATTCTACTTAAGTTATTTAGGAATGGTAATGGTAATAAAAGAAATAGTTGGGGATATGAAATAACGCTTCTTGGCGAAGTTTTCACTTTTAGCACTCATTTTATTAATATTATTATTTTTTATATATATTTTTTTGACGGGTGAGGTATGGTTGAAAATGCCTTTGCACTTACAGTGACCGTCGTCAGCTGCGTTGTGTGGTATTTCCACTAAAACATTCCCTCCTCGCTTTGTGGGAGATTGCCTTCCCGTTACCGCCTTCTATATTACTTCGGGAAGGCCCAGAAAACCTCGTCCTAGAAAGGACGTTTCCCTATTCTCTGGGTCCGTCATATCTCCAACCAGTGTCATGCTGCTGACTCTTGGGTATCCGCAGGTGGAGGCTCGTTTTGTCATCGTGCATCGAGGTCTTTTTTCTAACTACGTAGAACATACTGGATGTAGTTTCCCACAGCGCTCCATTTGCTTTCGGATTCGAGCATTCTGTCAACTATGTTGGCAGGAGTGAACTTGCCAATCTGCCTCACTTCTCTCAATATTCCATCTGATGAAGTCAAAAAACGTGTCGCATCGCAGTAGTTGCAATTGGGATCATCTGTTTTACCCGTTCGGTACAGATACCTCCGAAAGTACCCATGGCCTGAGATTATTATTATTATTATTTTTATTAAGACACAAATATCTGAAATCTATTTGATACTGACTGGCAAAAATTTAAACATAAAACACAATCATTGAAAAAGATGGCAACTTCTATTTTTTTTAATAAAAGTGTAGTTTTGGCTTTTTGTTTTGTTGACAATAAAGTCAGTTCTTTTGGATGTATGCGAGTCAAAAATTTTCGATAATTTTACGAATATTTTACTTAATTACACTATAATCAGTCAAATAATCTATCTAAATATCAAGGCTTTTGACCTCAGTTTATGTACAGTGGAACTCGGTTATAATCTAGTTTGTTATAGATAAAGTTCAGTTTAGTCTGAGTAAATATTTTGCTTCTTCTAATAAATAAAATTGAGCAACATTCAAATAGATTAAAATTTAATTCTAATTTTTCGATATCATTTTTTTATAAAACTGTTGTGAAATTTCATTTATTTGATTTTTTTTATTTTTCGTTTTGTCAAATAATGGTATATTGTTTTAACGACTTCAAAAATTAGAAGAAAAATTTAGTTTTGTTCTTTATATGCTTTAAAAATTAAAAGGATTCTTTTTATTTTGCACTAAAAAAAAGAGATTGTTGTAAAGGAAAATTCGCTGCAACTGAAATTGATTATTATAAGCGTAATGACTTCTATTAAATACGCGAATAGAACTTTTGGGACCTGAGAAGCTTTATATACGTTTATATATTAAGAACGATTTCAATGTACGTTATAAACGAACTCTACTGTTAAGGCGAGTACATGCACTGTAGTAAAATAAAATTGTTTTGCATTATTGATAAGGTTTTACTTACGACCCATTTTTTCACTTATCAACAATTTGAATAATTTTTAAAGTAAACTCATGTTATCACAAAAGAATTTAAAAATAATGTCGTAGACCTTTCAATTATTGTAGCTTTAATTTAATTGTGGACAAAATAAATTTGCTTAATTATGCGTAGTAGGGGAGTATACTGGGCCCAGTTTTGTATATGATTTATACCTGTGATATGCCTTTGAGCAGTAATATCCACACTTCTACATTTGCCGATGATACAGCCTGCCTTAGTATGCATGAAACCCCTCACGAGGTATCCCGATATCTTCAGGAAGATATTAACCTCTTGGAACTGTGGTTGAACTTATGGAGAATAAAAGTAAACAAACAATAGTGTGTTCATGTCACAATTACCCTACGAAGAGACACTTGTTCCCCCATTCGAATCAACAATCAATTTGTTCCTCAACATTCACAGGTGAAATACCTTGGTATACACCTTGACCGACGGCTTACATGGAAACACCACATTGACTCCAAGCTGACACAAATAAAACTTAAATTAACTCAGATAATTTAATTGTATGGGTGTTGAGAGAAAAATAAAATAGACTCACGTTGAGTAAATTGTTTGTTATGTTGGTTTGTATAGAAACATTCTAAACCTACTATGATTATGTATTTGTTGTAATTCATATGCAATATTGAAATTCTCATATTGTATTTGATTTATGTGGCATAAACATCCGAGGTTGAATGCTTTCAAACTGCTTAAACTTCGCTGACGATTTGGTTTTAGCAACCAATAAAATGTCGGCATATGAAGAGCTAAAGCCACAGCAAACTTTTGATTTTTGTATGCATTTTGCAAAAGCTCTAATTGTTTCTAACGATTAGTTGGGGAGAATATCCCAAATAATTAATTTTCAATATTAAAAATATTTAACGTTTTGAACCAAAGTAAGTTGAAACAAACTGCAAGTACGGAATATAAATTTGAATATGTATTAAGACAAGAAAAATACAATGAATCAAGAAGAATGAATGAAGCGAGTATTGGACAATCAATCATTTTTCTATTCGTTTTAATGGCATGCACATCACTAATATATAATTATATATATATTTGTACTAAAATAACATCATATGAAGGACATAATTAACTCCACTAAGAAATTGCACTTCAGGCTTTGTTTTAAGGTGCAACATGAATCGTTATATTACAAAAAGATATTTGTATTTGAGGTAAAAGAATATATTTTGCAAATAACTACTGAAAGTGCGTGAATTGTGGGAATGTTCTCACTTTAAAATTTTATATAAAACAAATTTATATGAATACAATTTTATTAAACAATAGCTTAAAGAGCTCTTTTATGTTTTTATGTATTAGACTGTAAGATTAATGTAGAAACTAAAATTGGAATGAATAACAATCTCGTAGAGCTCATACATATTTTTTTCAAATTTATAAATTTAAATTATTTTCTCAAGCTGAAGATCTCCTCTTTTTTTAATTTTATTAATCGATATTTCGCTACTCAATCGAGTACCATCTTCAGAATATTTGTTTATTTTATATAAATTTAAAATATTCTGAAGATGGTACTCAAAGAGTACCAAAATATCGATTAATAAAATTAAAAAAGAATAGACCTTAAGCTTGAGAAAATAAACGAAATTATACATTAAAATAAAGCGGTCGAAAAACTAGAACATCACTTGCATCAAAATTAACCAAAACCGACCTAGATAATAAATTATTATTAATAAATTATTTACTAAAACATTCAACAAACCGTATTTAAATGTATTTTTAAATATAAACATTTTCTTAGCAATGAAAAATATATATTTTTTTGCAAACATGATGAATGAAGTGTGTAAGGGACTCGGCCCTGTTGAATATTATAGTCCTTTGGCTTGTTATACGTAGAACCTTAAGCATATATTTTTAAAATAAAGACTTTTAATGGTGATATATTAAACTAATTTAGTAATTTTATTTTTTTTTCTTTTTATTACAGGTAATTAAATTAATTGAAATGTAATCAGCAAACAAAATACTGCAATTGCCTTGTGGCTGACGACAGTCTGCCTTTCTAAATCAATTCATGACGTGAGTATATGTGTATTTACAGATGTAAATGTAATGGTAACTGTGATTGTTTTTGATGTGTCTACATCATGTAAAGTTGAAAACGAAAAACGTCAATGAGTGTGTAATGTATACATTTGTATCCATATGTAGAAATCTCTTGATGTTTCTAAATTAAAACGATAATTATCAACATCTGTGTAATTATCATGGCTCATTGAAATTTAATAGTTTCATTAATGTCAACGACTTCCAAAGGAATGAAAAAAAAGAAGTAAATCAGCAATAAACAAAATTAAGAAAGTAAAATTTAGTCACTAGGAAACTTAATTACTCCTCTAGAGGGGTTTGTGGGCGGAATGTTTGAAATAATTCAAGTTTGTGCTATAAATTTGGAAAATAAACAGTGTTGCTTGAAATTATTAAGAAATTTTAGGCAACTCACGTAATTATAATTCGGTTGGAAGGGTTAAACGCGATTTGCAAGTATTTCTTAATGCTATGTCTGTTGGCGGTACAGAAGTACCAAATCGCATGATTCCAAATTATACGATTTTATCTTTATGCGTCTTTTTTCATTGAAATTATAAATTATTTACTCTTAAAATATGTTATTGGTATTTAAATTTGGTGTAACTAAATCGTGCTATTCGCAGACAACAATTTGAAATCGCACGATTTACAAAACGGATTCAATAATTAAAGGGATATGGCGATTTCTCGCCGAACATGGTGATTTTTTAGTTCTTTTAGCCAAAGAATTTTGTGTTGGACAACTTTTAAACAAAAGTGGCGAAATATTGGGCAAATTTTTGTTTTCATTGAATAAGCTTGTTAGTTGTCAAACGGAGCTGTCTTCAAAGGTTTTGGAGCAGTCGTTAATATGAACAACTGAAAATGCCAAAAATACTCAAGGCATTCGCATGAATAATGTGAAGTAGAAAAATGCTTAGTTTTGATAACTGCAAAACCCATTGATTTAAAAGAATATTTTAAATTACAGTTTATGCATCAAAATTCGTTCGCAGTACAAAATATAGTGAACACTTTCAAATGCCTCAATTCGAGTAATGAATTATATGAATGTAATTGACATTTGCTGCAATATGTTTGGGCCGAAATCATGGCAAAAATTTTATTTCCATACTGTGTAGGTATAATATTGAAAACTATAAAATGAAACGGGCGAGGTTGAAGTTTATACCCCTTCGGATGATAATTTATATCACTATTATTTAAAATTACTACACATAGTCATGTATAAATATTTGTGTGTTTATAATACACACGTACATTCAAAGTTATAAGTGTCAGTAAGAACACATTTTAGTTTTCATTAATGTTCTTTTCTAAATATTTAGATTGCTCTTCATTAATTTTGTTAATAATATTACAAGAAATTTTTGAACACTGGAAGCCACACATCGGCATGTATATTATTAGGCAATTTATTGTAGTCTGAGCTGGTGCCAGCCTTATAGGAGTACAGGCGGACAGACAGGCATTTAGGTCAGCTTAAGGAATTTTCAATGATCTGAATGATCTGCTGTTGTTTACAGTGTTATAAACGATGACAAATACTTGTTACGAGTCACCTAGTGACTCTTCGAAGGACCATTATTTTTGTACCCCTTGGCAGTGCTTGCGAATCATAAGATGATATTACAGCAGCATAATTGAATACATATTGTCCCATTTGCAGCAGGATATCACTAACACGTAAATAAAGTGTGACATCAACTGCACGCGTTCTCAAAATTATGGCATCACAATAAGTTGTAATAATTTCCAGGGGATCATTGAACTCGAGGGAGCCAGGGTGTTCGACATTCTTCCCTCTCCTCTTCGTTTTTGCAGCTTCTACAGAAGTCATTGAAATTGAGATTCAATCTCTTGGAGTGGACCCCTATTTACTAATAACCAGTCAGAGCCACTATTCACTAATAGTGTAATTCATCCCAAAAAAGCCTTCTAGGACTACAGGTATCCTGTAGTCACATCGGAGCCAGCTCAGTCTCGAGATCCTGCTGGTTGCAGACTTAGACACGGGACTTGCTTAATCTGAGTGTGGCTTTGGCTCGTTGGTGCGCCAAATCGCAATCTTTTAGATTAAATTTTATCCTAAACTTAATTTAAGCTTTAAAATGTCACAGGTGTACTCTTTGTTAAATACTATATGTTGTTTAATTTTTACTAACCTTTACAATTTGGTGGAAATAGAAATAGCCTCAAATTTTTTATTGCTATCTGCTTCGTTTAGAATCCAAAAAACTACTTTGTCTTAAAATGCCAACGGAATGCCTTACAGGTCACTGTGGTCTTAGAAGACGTTAGTTAATGTAGCTTCTGTCAATTGTATGACGAAGCAACGAAGTATATCCCTTGCGATTAACCACGCCTGAGGTTAAGGTTAAGGTTAAGGTTGATTGGAGGGGTGTGATGATAGCCCATATCATACGACATACACTTAAGCCAGTGAAGGCTTGTTGTGCGCTCCCTTTAATTATCAAGCACAAACTGCCAGAGTTCTGCGGCAGGATTCGAACCTGCGACCTTCGCACTACGAGTCTAGTACACTACCTACTAGTCTACGAAGGCCAGAAAATAATCCCCCTATTAAGATTGTCGTCGATGATGTCAGATCAAGGCGACATCAATATATAGGCAATTGTGGCATCGTTGTCGAAGGCTGTTAAATATTAATGATAGAATATTACTACTACTAGTAAATAATTGCCTATAATGAGCACATAACTGCCATTTTTTAAAGTTGACTTAATGTGACATCGAAGGCGATAATTATAATGAGGGGAAAGAAGACGCCTCGGAGGGTATACACTGAATCGGAGTGAACGTTATAATCTCTCACAGTACACATCCATTGGCTTTATCCGTAACCTAAATCTGCCGTATTGAACTACAAGAAAAAAAAAGCCCCAAAGCAAAAACTCGTAATATTTTGCAGGGCTTTCATTCATTTATGATTTTCGGGGCTAGATTTCTTTCTAATAAATCTGAAATATCTTCCTAATCATGTTATGAAGGAAGGTTCTGCAATATCAACTAAAATATTAAATATTATTGTTATTGTTTTCTTTACAACCTCTTGGTTTCACATTTCGTTGACCTGCGCCTTCATTGAGCAACGCCAATTTTATGATTTCATGCCGTAATTTATCTCTGTCGATTTTGTCACTTTTTTCCAAAAAATGTTGCTCTTTTATACCCAATTTGTTCGAAATATGTCAAATCGAATTTCCTTAATTTTTTATATTTTTTAGAAATATGTGTACTAACCATCCATTTGTGTAATTGGACAAATAAAAATTCAAATATGTATGCATGTGTGTCACACACACACACACACATCATCGTTCCAAATGTATGGGAGTGGGTGGTTTTATGAGAGCATAAAAAATTTAAACAATAAAATTCAGTAAATATTTACATGCATTGCATTTGCGTAAGAGAGTGTGAGTGTTAAGTAGAAAATACAAATGGCTGGGGGATATGGAAATGAAACAGAATTTTGTTACACATTCATTAAAATGTTGTGATGAGGCAGAAGAGGTACTACTGATTTTCACTTAATAAAGTTGTTTTGACTTCTTTCGATCAGCAATGTTTACACTTATTTCTGTTTTTAAAATTTTGCCCTAAGGATTGTAACTTATTTTATCGTTATACCAACAACATTTATGTACATTAGATTCCTAGTGAATGTGTGTCTTTTAACTTCCTGCATGAAAAATTGTGCATAATTTGTGCCCAGTTTTTTTTTTCTAATGATTTGAGACTTGTGGTTGTGTGGTACAGTCAGTAGGTCGCAAAACTAAGGACTCAACAAAATAAGTTTACTTTTTAATAAATTTGTATTTCTTTAATTAAAAGTATTAAGGTTAAACCTATTTTCTTTTCAAAATTAGAACTTTCATTTCTTTTTTGGGAAAAATTTATAACTTATTGTGTACATTCTTTAAAAAAATGGCCAACAAAAATTTGATCACAAAGCCAAATTAAAGGCACTCTTATCCTTAATTTAGAATAACTGATCAGGTAAAAATTGTGGTACGTATTATCGAAGTTTAAAAAATTAGTTCATGTTAATCAAATACTTTTGGCAATAATTTATAGTTTTATTTACTAATACGCTGTAATAACCCTTAAATACCGTATAATTAATCAATTTGTATGAAAGAAGACATCAATTTTATAGGTAAATCAAAATAATAACATCTCGTAGTCGTCTTACTGTGGGAAAAGTCACAAAACACAAATTAAATTCAAAGAAATTGCAAATTAGCCTCAAATTGGTCGCCCACAAAAGACAAAATATATATAAGTAATCCTTTGAGTGAAATCTGCTTTCTGTCCGATTACAACGCACAGTGGCTGAAAATCGTTTTTCATTGGCCAAAATTCTGTAACTTTTGAACCGATCAAAATATTGAAGTATTTTTTTTTTTAATGGATAGATATATAGTTCAGCTTGACTCAGTTTTAATTACATTAAAACTGATTGAGTACTTCTTAAGGACTTCTAGGTCAAAGTTGAACTTTTGATTTTTTTTTACTTTTGGAGTAAAATATGGGTTTATTTTTTTTATTTGCATATTAAAAAATTTTATATTTGGAACTTAATAATAATTGTAATTATTTTTTGTGATAATGGAATTTTTTTGATGTTACACTCAAAAAAAATTTTACACTCAAAAAAATATGTACACTCAAAAAAATAGTAAAATTAACTGGAGATTTTGCTGTTACCACAGAAAAATTTTTTATTTTTTGCTGTCAAAGTAGGCTCTATTTATTATTATATTTTACTAATACTATGTACTTAAATAACAATTAATTATTATTCATTTGACACAAATATTGATTGCAAATATTCTATATTTTTCTAGTATTGTGCTCTCTATAAAATCTGTAATCCTTGTTCCTTTTTTCCTGAGCCTCCTCTGATAGATCTCCAAGTGGCACCAAATGATATTTAATGATATCTTCTCCATGATAAAGGATTTTGTGAACTGTTGCAGACATATTTCTCCATGGGTAGTTGGTTGTATATATTTTTGCAGTTTCCTTATCATAATCTCCAAATTGTTTAGAGTCAATTTCTTCATTGCACGCAAGTACTTCTAGTATTATTTTAAATCTGAAAAATCCACTCCTGTTATTTCAGATGCTGTTTCTGGATCTGAAAAGAATCTTCGTGCGGTATTGCCATCATTTGTATTGCCTGACCCTTGTTTTGGCTGATCTATAATCAATCCAATTTTGTGATATTCATTTTGAACATGTTTCTTTTTTGAACTTCTTAACTCTTTGTTGGTTTCATTGTTTCTTATCGATCCTGAAGACCCGAAATCCAAATCATAACCGATTTTTAGTATATGTTCCATAAGTCGTATTCTTGCATGTAGTGGTGATAATCCAAATTCATATGCATCGGTATTATCTAATGATTTTGTCGGAACTTGGTTTAATTGGGATGATGCTGCTTGGCATATAATGCAGCTGGATGCAGCCTTCGTGTTAGTCAAAGCCTGACCTACTTTTCCATCTATCATTGTAAGGACTAATTGGTAGCTTACTTCAATTTGCTACCCATCTAACTGTAATTGTAATTGCTGCTGTGTTGCAATTTGGGCCTTGATATCACTAATTCCTTTGTTAATGGCATCACGAGTTTCCTTTTTTGAATTCAAATTTGATTGGCCTGCAGTATTTCGTAGAAGATGGTAAAAATGGTACAAATGATACCATGAACATATCTGAGTACGAAATATTTCACATACAACTTGTTTGTATTGGTTTTGTCCCGAAGAACCATCACATCCCCATTTGCAAAAAATTATTAGCTTTGTGTTTCCATATTTCTTTAACGCATTTCCTGGTATTGATTGTAGCAAGCGTTCGGCTGTGTGATCAAGTGGAGATTGTAGTTGTACCTCTGGCGAAATTGGTGTGATTGTAATAGTATCCTTTGATGGCAAACAGTCCATTTTAGCAGCAGTTATGTGATGATATGCTGGATAGATATTTGAGCCCTTTTCAATCGCATGCAATCTGAGCTTAATATATTGCTGTTTTGTTAATTTCAAATCCAGAAATAAGGCTAATGCTTGTTTACTGTATTGCATCGCTCGGAGTTGGTATACTTTTAAGAATTCGTTTTGTTCTCACTGGACTAGCTTTAATAACTTTTTCAATGATATCCACTTTTGTTAATTGGTTCTGTGATCGTAATTGATGTAGGAAAGATTCTTTTATATTTGTACAAACAATTGCATCGTTAACATCTTTAAGTTTCCGCCTCTTAGATCTGTCGCTGCAGTTGTCCAATGATTTGCGTGGTCTTCCAACCTTATCTTGCTTTGCTGTTTCTGCAGCGACAGTAAGTTGCCCTTCTAACCACTTTTCACTTTTTATATAAAACTTTTGTTTACTGTAGCTAACTTCTTTGTAGCGTTTTTTTAGTACTTTTACAAAATTAGATAATTGCTCTTGTATTTCGGTGCTACACGAATTTAAGTTTAATTTTATTTTAACGTAAGTAAGAACATCTTCCTGGTTTTTATTTCTAAAATACTCTTCGGCCAGTTCTTTATAACCGAAGCTTTCCATATTTTTCTGAATATTTTTAGTTGAGTCTGTTATGATTTATCACTTGCAAATATACGTACGTATACGTAAAGGATTAACTTATTATTGAGTAATCCCTTATCGAATCCGTAGTTTTATAAATTTTTAGATACATGTTATTCACACATTGATCTTCAATTTCATAGCAGGTGGTACTTAAATTGAACAAAACTGCACTTGTTATCCAGACCTTAATATCAGGTAAAACTAATTAGTATCTCGTCAATATGGGGTTCTTTTTATCTTTAGTGGTTTAATGTCGCGATTATTATTATAAAATTGTTTATGACTTTGGCGGACCCTAACAGTTATATTAGAAAGAGATCATATGTTTACTGTAGAACCTATTGTGATA
The DNA here is from genome assembly GCA_963681545.1 of Germaria angustata. Classification (NCBI taxonomy): domain Eukaryota; kingdom Metazoa; phylum Arthropoda; class Insecta; order Diptera; family Tachinidae; genus Germaria; species Germaria angustata. Next base: position 53,238,379 of record OY813000.1, on the reverse strand, counting down.
TTTTTATGACTGATTTTTTTTGCTGATCAAAACAAAGCCATAAAACCCTTTCGCAGGTATTATATTTAATTATTTTAGTTTTACGTAGTCTAAAGTAATAAACATAAACCTTTAGGCAAAAAAGTGAAAATTTAATGCACCATTGTATACGAGTAATTATAGGGCTGTTTAAATTATCGTAATTTGAATTTTTTTAGAGTAATTTCATTAAAATTAAAAAAGTGTTCTACCGGCGGGTCGTGGCGGGTGCAAAAGTATATATAGGGTTAAAGACCACCTTCGCCTTTCTTCGGGTGGTATACGTTTCTTGTTCCCTTTTGTTCCCTAGAAGTTCTATTCCACTAAATTTAAATTTCAGAAAAATATAGTAGTTTCATAAATATTTCATAACACCTCTAATATTAAATGCTAGAGCGGTAACCAGTTACAACAACTAAAGACTATAATCCTACCAACATTATAAAAAAGACCGCAGGCCATTATCGATGATAGCTTGCGAGTAGTAACCATTTATTTTTGACAAATAACTGATAAAAAAAACACCTTTTTCTGAAATAACAAAATCAGTTGAGTTTGACAGCATGCCACGCCCACAATTATCAATAGTTTAACCTAATTTTTTGGCTACCTTAATATTGATATATAAGCTCCAAAATGGCGTAAAAATTTAAAAAATCAGTGACAAAAAAAATTCGACTTTTGGCCAATGAAAAACGATTTTCAGCCACTGTGCGACGGTTCTTTCCAACAATACCGACGAAGGAGGGCGCTTGATACAGTCAACATTAGCGTAGAGAGTATCCAATTGCTGTTACTGTTAAGTGACCAGTGTTATGCCTTCATCACTTAAACAGTCCAACAACAATTAACACAACGCCACACTAAGTAAATCAGAAAAACTCATGATATTAATTTTTTTTAATGATTTGTCTTGAACAGGATACCAACTCAGGTTGTCAGTCATAAATTGCTTTGTAGTCAACGCGCTAACTACTTTAGCCAACAGCTTGGCAAAGCCACATACCCCTTATACAAAACACATTCCAGGTATGAGGACTCCCAAAAATTAAGGCTTAAATCCCCAATATCCCAGAAATTTCATGGCGCTTCACCGCGGAAAAAACGGCATCGCTGATATAACCGAAAACTTTCAACGACAATAGCGATCGTTCGATTTCGAGTCACCTTCCCGTATATACACTCAAATCCTAATCAATTCATTCGTAGTTTTGTTACAATTAGAAAAATATGATTGAATTATAAGTATATAATTTTCATACAGTTTGTGTTGATTTTTGTATAAGTACATATATGAGCGTGAATGCTATTCAAACATGATTTGGATAAAGAGCATTTGTGATTTGGCCAGCGCCAATGAAATGCAGGCATGTACTCAGGTAAACCAACAACAAAGAATAAATCGTTAAATTAAAAAAATTGTTATACCAAAGTGTAATAAAACTATAATAAAAACATTTTCTGAAACATTCTCTTATAGTTCTCAGTGGCTACTTCTGTCAGTTATGAGTAAATAGTCCTCCATAACATAGTCTTATATCTCTGTAAGATATATTCCGAAAGTAAGGCTAAAACATCAGTTGAAGAGCGTTGTTTTTTAAAAATTATATGGTGGGATACGGTTAATAATACCATTGACGTGGAGTTAGATACCAAAGGTTCTAAAATTTGTATTAAAATTTGCTAAATCAAGTCTGTTCTCACATGGTGCATCACTTGGATTATAAGCTAGAAATGTAGTGCAGCGCCATATCTGCATCAAAAAGTTCGTTTTTCTTGAACTTAGATTTTTGTTTTTACAGAAAATCAATCAATACTTCAGTCAAGCTTTAATATGCACTTCACAATTAAAATTAAAATAAATTGTACCAAGTCAAAAACTCAATTAAATCTTGCAGCAAACCCATTTTGGTATACGTTATTAAAATATGTCGCTAAACAAATCATCTTACTAGCTGAAAGAGTCTATAAAGCCTGCAATGTAACTTGAAACGTTTAACGCGTATAAAGCACAAAACGCATTGAAACGTAGAACGCGTGGTATGTAACCCCACCCTTAAGATTGAAATGAAGCCTTCTTCACGTATGAAAATCGCATACATTTCTGAAATGTTTATTTCAAGGTGGCTGCAGATTTCGCTGGTTACCTTTTCTAGGTGAGTTTCCTAGCAACTTTGCAAACATATAAGGTGACTTATAATGATGCCCAGTGACATAATCTCCATAGATATTATGATAGTGTCCCACGGAGAGAAAGACACTTTTTAAAATGTTATAATCTGTGCTGGCTGTTTCTTTCTCAATTAAGTGAATGCCCATCTGCTGTATTTCACTAAACATCGTTAAATGACGAACGACGATTCGAGTGCAAATTAATATTTTAATAATATAAGTTCCCCGGAAAGCAATCGGAAAACAACGGCAACGCTGGTCCCACCGAAAATTCGCAACGGTAACACAGATCGTTTGATTTCAAGTCACCTTCCCGTATATACACACAAATCATAAACAATTCATTCGTAATTGAGTCACAATGAGGAATCCCAACAGTTGAGAAACAAATCCCCAAAATCCCAGAAGTTTTCTGGGACTTCCCCGGAAAAATAACGGCAACGCTGGTCCGACCGAAAATTCGCAACGGTAACGCCGATCGGTCGATTTCAAGTGATCCGTATGTACACTCCAAATCAATTCATTCTTAGTTCACTCACAACTAGAAAAATATGATTGAATTCTATATAATTCTCATATAGTTTGTATGGCTTTTTGTAAAAGTATATAAGTGTGAATGCTATTCAAACATTATTTGGCTAAAGAGCATTTTTTTTAATAAAGTGAAGTTACACTCAGGCAATTAAATTAAGGTGTTACTTCTTTTGTGAAAGTGATAGGGTCGAGAGGACAGGTGGTGAAATTAGTAGACAGAGAGAGAGAGAGAGGAAGAGGTGGAGAGAGCTTTTAATTTCTGTGTTACAACTCAGCTATTCCTCGTTGTTTATTATTATTATTATTATTATTATTATTATTATTATTATTATTATTATTATTATTATTATTATTATTATTATTATTATTATTATTATTATTATTATTATTATTATTATTATTATTATTATTATTATTATTATTATTATTATTATTATTATTATTATTATTATTATATTTTTTATAGCAGAGTGCAGCGTCTCTGATGTTAAGTAGACGCATTTAGTCTCTTAAACTGTATTGTGTATAGCCGTTTTATTAATTGTTTTACTTCGGCGACGCACAGTGGCTGAAAATCGGTTTTCATTGGCCAAAATTCTGTAACTTTTGAACCGATCAAAATATTGAAGTAATTTTTTTTTAATGGATAGATATATAATTCAGCTTGACTCAGTTTTAATTACATTAAAACTGATTGAGTACTTCTTAAGGACTTCTAGGTCAAAGTTGAACTTTTGATTTTTTTTTACTTTTGGAGTAAAATATGGGTTTATTTTTTTTTATTTGCATATTAAAAAATTTTATATTTGGAACTTAATAATAATTGTAATTATTTTTTGTGATAATGGAATTTTTTTGATGTTACACTCAAAAAAAATTTTACACTCAAAAAAATATGTACACTCAAAAAAATAGTAAAATTAACTGGAGATTTTGCTGTTACCACAGAAAAATTTTTTATTTTTTGCTGTCAAAGTAGGCTCTATTTATTATTATTTTTTACTAATACTATGTACTTAAATAACAATTAATTATTATTCATTTGACACAAATATTGATTGCAAATATTCTATATTTTTCTAGTATTGTGCTCTCTATAAAATCTGTAATCCTTGTTCCTTTTTTCCTGAGCCTCCTCTGATAGATCTCCAAGTGGCACCAAATGATATTTAATGATATCTTCTCCATGATAAAGGATTTTGTGAACTGTTGCAGACATATTTCTCCATGGGTAGTTGGTTGTATATATTTTTGCAGTTTCCTTATCATAATCTCCAAATTGTTTAGAGTCAATTTCTTCATTGCACGCAAGTACTTCTAGTATTATTTTAAATCTGAAAAATCCACTCCTGTTATTTCAGATGCTGTTTCTGGATCTGAAAAGAATCTTCGTGCGGTATTGCCATCATTTGTATTGCCTGACCCTTGTTTTGGCTGATCTATAATCAATCCAATTTTGTGATATTCATTTTGAACATGTTTCTTTTTTGAACTTCTTAACTCTTTGTTGGTTTCATTGTTTCTTATCGATCCTGAAGACCCGAAATCCAAATCATAACCGATTTTTAGTATATGTTCCATAAGTCGTATTCTTGCATGTAGTGGTGATAATCCAAATTCATATGCATCGGTATTATCTAATGATTTTGTCGGAACTTGGTTTAATTGGGATGATGCTGCTTGGCATATAATGCAGCTGGATGCAGCCTTCGTGTTAGTCAAAGCCTGACCTACTTTTCCATCTATCATTGTAAGGACTAATTGGTAGCTTACTTCAATTTGCTACCCATCTAACTGTAATTGTAATTGCTGCTGTGTTGCAATTTGGGCCTTGATATCACTAATTCCTTTGTTAATGGCATCACGAGTTTCCTTTTTTGAATTCAAATTTGATTGGCCTGCAGTATTTCGTAGAAGATGGTAAAAATGGTACAAATGATACCATGAACATATCTGAGTACGAAATATTTCACATACAACTTGTTTGTATTGGTTTTGTCCCGAAGAACCATCACATCCCCATTTGCAAAAAATTATTAGCTTTGTGTTTCCATATTTCTTTAACGCATTTCCTGGTATTGATTGTAGCAAGCGTTCGGCTGTGTGATCAAGTGGAGATTGTAGTTGTACCTCTGGCGAAATTGGTGTGATTGTAATAGTATCCTTTGATGGCAAACAGTCCATTTTAGCAGCAGTTATGTGATGATATGCTGGATAGATATTTGAGCCCTTTTCAATCGCATGCAATCTGAGCTTAATATATTGCTGTTTTGTTAATTTCAAATCCAGAAATAAGGCTAATGCTTGTTTACTGTATTGCATCGCTCGGAGTTGGTATACTTTTAAGAATTCGTTTTGTTCTCACTGGACTAGCTTTAATAACTTTTTCAATGATATCCACTTTTGTTAATTGGTTCTGTGATCGTAATTGATGTAGGAAAGATTCTTTTATATTTGTACAAACAATTGCATCGTTAACATCTTTAAGTTTCCGCCTCTTAGATCTGTCGCTGCAGTTGTCCAATGATTTGCGCGGTCTTCCAACCTTATCTTGCTTTGCTGTTTCTGCAGCGACAGTAAGTTGCCCTTCTAACCACTTTTCACTTTTTATATAAAACTTTTGTTTACTGTAGCTAACTTCTTTGTAGCGTTTTTTTAGTACTTTTACAAAATTAGATAATTGCTCTTGTATTTCGGTGCTACACGAATTTAAGTTTAATTTTATTTTAACGTAAGTAAGAACATCTTCCTGGTTTTTATTTCTAAAATACTCTTCGGCCAGTTCTTTATAACCGAAGCTTTCCATATTTTTCTGAATATTTTTATTTGAGTGTGTTATGATTTATCACTTGCAAATATACGTACGTATACGTAAAGGATTAACTTATTATTGAGTAATCCCTTATCGAATCCGTAGTTTTATAAATTTTTAGATACATGTTATTCACACATTGATCTTCAATTTCATAGCAGGTGGTACTTAAATTGAACAAAACTGCACTTGTTATCCAGACCTTAATATCAGGTAAAACTAATTAGTATCTCGTCAATATGGGGTTCTTTTTATCTTTAGTGGTTTAATGTCGCGATTATTATTATAAAATTGTTTATGACTTTGGCGGACCCTAACAGTTATATTAGAAAGAGATCATATGTTTACTGTAGAACCTATTGTGATATTTTTATGACTGATTTTTTTTGCTGATCAAAACAAAGCCATAAAACCCTTTCGCAGGTATTATATTTAATTATTTTAGTTTTACGTAGTCTAAAGTAAAAAACATAAACCTTTAGGCAAAAAAGTGAAAATTTAATGCACCATTATATACGAGTAATTATAGGGCTGTTTAAATTATCGTAATTTGAATTTTTTTAGAGTAATTTCATTAAAATTAAAAAAGTGTTCTACCGGCGGGTCGTGGCGGGTGCAAAAGTATATATAGGGTTAAAGACCACCTTCGCCTTTCTTCGGGTGGTATACGTTTCTTGTTCCCTTTTGTTCCCTAGAAGTTCTATTCCACTAAAGTTTAAATTTCAGAGCGGTAACCAGTTACAACAACTAAAGACTATAATCCTACCAACATTATAAAAAAGACCGCAGGCCATTATCGATGATAGCTTGCGAGTAGTAACCATTTATTTTTGACAAATAACTGATAAAAAACACCTTTTTCTGAAATAACAAAATCAGTTGAGTTTGACAGCATGCCACGCCCACAATTATCAATAGTTTAACCTAATTTTTTGGCTACCTTAATATGGATATATAAGCTCCAAAATGGCGTAAAAATTTAAAAAATCAGTGACAAAAAAAATTCGACTTTTGGCCAATGAAAAACGATTTTCAGCCACTGTGCGACGGTTCTTTCCAACAATACCGACGAAGGAGGGCGCTTGATACAGTCAACATTAGCGTAGAGAGTATCCAATTGCTGTTACTGTTAAGTGACCAGTGTTATGCCTTCATCACTTAAACAGTCCAACAACAATTAACACAACGCCACACTAAGTAAATCAGAAAAACTCATGATATTAATTTTTTTTAATGATTTGTCTTGAACAGGATACCAACTCAGGTTGTCAGTCATAAATTGCTTTGTAGTCAACGCGCTAACTACTTTAGCCAACAGCTTGGCAAAGCCACATACCCCTTATACAAAACACATTCCAGGTATGAGGACTCCCAAAAATTAAGGCTTAAATCCCCAATATCCCAGAAATTTCATGGCGCTTCACCGCGGAAAAAAACGGCATCGCTGATATAACCGAAAACTTTCAACGACAACACCGATCGTTCGATTTCGAGTCACCTTCCCGTATATACACTCAAATCCTAATCAATTCATTCGTAGTTTTGTTACAATTAGAAAAATATGATTGAATTATAAGTATATAATTTTCATACAGTTTGTGTTGATTTTTGTATAAGTACATATATGAGCGTGAATGCTATTCAAACATGATTTGGATAAAGAGCATTTGTGATTTGGCCAGCGCCAATGAAATGCAGGCATGTACTCAGGTAAACCAACAACAAAGAATAAATCGTTAAATTAAAAAAATTGTTATACCAAAGTGTAATAAAACTATAATAAAAACATTTTTTGAAACATTCTCTTATAGTTCTCAGTGGCTACTTCTGTCAGTTATGAGTAAATAGTCCTCCATAACATAGTCTTATATCTCTGTAAGATATATTCCGAAAGTAAGGCTAAAACATCAGTTGAAGAGCGTTGTTTTTTAAAAATTATATGGTGGGATACGGTTAATAATACCATTGACGTGGAGTTAGATACCAAAGGTTCTAAAATTTGTATTAAAATTTGCTAAATCAAGTCTATTCTCACATGGTGCATCACTTGGATTATAAGCTAGAAATGTAGTGCAGCGCCATATCTGCATCGAAAAGTTCGTTTTTCTTGAACAAAAATTTTTGTTTTTACAGAAAATCAATCAATACTTCAGTCAAGCTTTAATATGCACTTCACAATTAAAATTAAAATAAATTGTACCAAGTCAAAAACTCAATTAAATCTTGCAGCAAACCCATTTTGGTATACGTTATTAAAATATGTCGCTAAACAAATCATCTGACTAGCTGAAAGAGTCTATAAAGCCTGCAATGTAACTTGAAACGTTTAACGCGTATAAAGCACTAAACGCATTGAAACGTAGAACGCGTGGTATGTAACCCCACCCTTAAGATTGAAATGAAGCCTTCTTCACGTATGAAAATCGCGTACATTTCTGAAATGTTTATTTCAAGGTGGCTGCAGATTTCGCTGGTTACCTTTTCTAGGTGAGTTTCCTTGCAACTTTGCAAACATATAAGGTGACTTATAATGATGCCCAGTGGCATAATCTCAATAGATATTATGATAGTGTCCCACGGAGAGAAAGACACTTTTTAAAATGTTATAATCTGTGCTGGCTGTTTCTTTCTCAATTAAGTGAATGCCCATCTGCTGTATTTCACTAAACATCGTTGAATGACGAATGACGATTCGAGTGCAAATTAATATTTTAATAATATAAGTTCCCCGGAAAGCAATCGGAAAACAACGGTAACACAGATCGTTTGATTTCAAGTCACCTTCCCGTATATACACTCAAATCATAAACAATTCATTCATAATTGAGTCACAATGAGGAATCCCAACAGTTGAGAAACAAATCCCCAAAATCCCAGAAGTTCCCTGGGACTTCCCCGGAAAAATAACGGCAACGCTAGTCCGACCGAAAATTCGCAACGGTAACACCGATCAGTCGATTTGAAGTGATCCGTATGTACACTCCAAATCAATTCATTCTTAGTTCACTCACAACTAGAAAAATATGATTGAATTCTATATAATTCTCATATAGTTTGTATGGCTTTTTGTAAAAGTATATAAGTGTGAATGCTATTCAAACATTATTTGGCTAAAGAGCATTTTTTTTAATAAAGTGAAGTTACACTCAGGCAATTAAATTAAGGTGTTACTTCTTTTGTGAAAGTGATAGGGTCGAGAGGACAGGTGGTGAAATTAGTAGACAGAGAGAGAGAGAGAGGAAGAGGTAGAGAGAGCTTTTAATTTCTGTGTTACAACTCAGCTATTCCTCGTTGTTTATTATTATTATTATTATTATTATATTTATATAGCAGAGTGCAGCGTCTCTGATGTTAAGTAGACGCATTTAGTCTCCTAAACTGTATTGTGTATAGCCGTTTTATTAATTGTTTTACTTCGGCGACGCACAGTGGCTGAAAATCGTTTTTCATTGGCCAAAATTCTGTAACTTTTGAACCGATCAAAATATTGAAGTAATTTTTTTTTTTAATGGATAGATATATAGTTCAGCTTGACTCAGTTTTAATTACATTAAAACTGATTGAGTACTTCTTAAGGACTTCTAGGTCAAAGTTGAACTTTTGATTTTTTTTTACTTTTGGAGTAAAATATGGGTTTATTTTTTTTTATTTGCATATTAAAAAATTTTATATTTGGAACTTAATAATAATTGTAATTATTTTTTGTGATAATGGAATTTTTTTGATGTTACACTCAAAAAAATATGTACACTCAAAAAAATAGTAAAATTAACTGGAGATTTTGCTGTTACCACATAAAAATTTTTTATTTTTTGCTGTCAAAGTAGGCTCTATTTATTATTATTTTTTACTAATACTATGTACTTAAATAACAATTAATTATTATTCATTTGACACAAATATTGATTGCAAATATTCTATATTTTTCTAGTATTGTGCTCTCTATAAAATCTGTAATCCTTGTTCCTTTTTTCCTGAGCCTCCTCTGATAGATCTCCAAGTGGCACCAAATGATATTTAATGATATCTTCTCCATGATAAAGGATTTTGTGAACTGTTGCAGACATATTTCTCCATGGGTAGTTGGTTGTATATATTTTTGCAGTTTCCTTATCATAATCTCCAAATTGTTTAGAGTCAATTTCTTCATTGCACGCAAGTACTTCTAGTATTATTTTAAATCTGAAAAATCCACTCCTGTTATTTCAGATGCTGTTTCTGGATCTGAAAAGAATCTTCGTGCGGTATTGCCATCATTTGTATTGCCTGACCCTTGTTTTGGCTGATCTATAATCAATCCAATTTTGTGATATTCATTTTGAACATGTTTCTTTTTTGAACTTCTTAACTCTTTGTTGGTTTCATTGTTTCTTATCGATCCTGAAGACCCGAAATCCAAATCATAACCGATTTTTAGTATATGTTCCATAAGTCGTATTCTTGCATGTAGTGGTGATAATCCAAATTCATATGCATCGGTATTATCTAATGATTTTGTCGGAACTTGGTTTAATTGGGATGATGCTGCTTGGCATATAATGCAGCTGGATGCAGCCTTCGTGTTAGTCAAAGCCTGACCTACTTTTCCATCTATCATTGTAAGGACTAATTGGTAGCTTACTTCAATTTGCTACCCATCTAACTGTAATTGTAATTGCTGCTGTGTTGCAATTTGGGCCTTGATATCACTAATTCCTTTGTTAATGGCATCACGAGTTTCCTTTTTTGAATTCAAATTTGATTGGCCTGCAGTATTTCGTAGAAGATGGTAAAAATGGTACAAATGATACCATGAACATATCTGAGTACGAAATATTTCACATACAACTTGTTTGTATTGGTTTTGTCCCGAAGAACCATCACATCCCCATTTGCAAAAAATTATTAGCTTTGTGTTTCCATATTTCTTTAACGCATTTCCTGGTATTGATTGTAGCAAGCGTTCGGCTGTGTGATCAAGTGGAGATTGTAGTTGTACCTCTGGCGAAATTGGTGTGATTGTAATAGTATCCTTTGATGGCAAACAGTCCATTTTAGCAGCAGTTATGTGATGATATGCTGGATAGATATTTGAGCCCTTTTCAATCGCATGCAATCTGAGCTTAATATATTGCTGTTTTGTTAATTTCAAATCCAGAAATAAGGCTAATGCTTGTTTACTGTATTGCATCGCTCGGAGTTGGTATACTTTTAAGAATTCGTTTTGTTCTCACTGGACTAGCTTTAATAACTTTTTCAATGATATCCACTTTTGTTAATTGGTTCTGTGATCGTAATTGATGTAGGAAAGATTCTTTTATATTTGTACAAACAATTGCATCGTTAACATCTTTAAGTTTCCGCCTCTTAGATCTGTCGCTGCAGTTGTCCAATGATTTGCGTGGTCTTCCAACCTTATCTTGCTTTGCTGTTTCTGCAGCGACAGTAAGTTGCCCTTCTAACCACTTTTCACTTTTTATATAAAACTTTTGTTTACTGTAGCTAACTTCTTTGTAGCGTTTTTTTAGTACTTTTACAAAATTAGATAATTGCTCTTGTATTTCGGTGCTACACGAATTTAAGTTTAATTTTATTTTAACGTAAGTAAGAACATCTTCCTGGTTTTTATTTCTAAAATACTCTTCGGCCAGTTCTTTATAACCGAAGCTTTCCATATTTTTCTGAATATTTTTAGTTGAGTCTGTTATGATTTATCACTTGCAAATATACGTACGTATACGTAAAGGATTAACTTATTATTGAGTAATCCCTTATCGAATCCGTAGTTTTATAAATTTTTAGATACATGTTATTCACACATTGATCTTCAATTTCATAGCAGGTGGTACTTAAATTGAACAAAACTGCACTTGTTATCCAGACCTTAATATCAGGTAAAACTAATTAGTATCTCGTCAATATGGGGTTCTTTTTATCTTTAGTGGTTTAATGTCGCGATTATTATTATAAAATTGTTTATGACTTTGGCGGACCCTAACAGTTATATTAGAAAGAGATCATATGTTTACTGTAGAACCTATTGTGATATTTTTATAACAAAGCCATAAAACCCTTTCGCAGGTATTATATTTAATTATTTTAGTTTTACGTAGTCTAAAGTAAAAAACATAAACCTTTAGGCAAAAAAGTGAAAATTTAATACACCATTGTATACGAGTAATTATAGGGCTGTTTAAATTATCGTAATTTGAATTTTTTTTAGAGTAATTTCATTAAAATTAAAAAAGTGTTCTACCGGCGGATCGTGGCGGGTGCAAAAGTATATATAGGGTTAAAGACCACCTTCGCCTTTCTTCGGGTGGTATACGTTTCTTGTTCCCTTTTGTTCCCTAGAAGTTCTATTCCACTAAATTTAAATTTCAGAAAAATATAGTAGTTTCATAAATATTTCATAACACCTCTAATATTAAATGCTAGAGCGGTAACCACTTACAACAACTAAAGACTATAATCCTACCAACATTATAAAAAAGACCGCAGGCCATTATCGATGATGGCTTGCGAGTAGTAACCATTTATTTTTGACAAATAACTGATAAAAAACACCTTTTTCTGAAATAACAAAATCAGTTGAGTTTGACAGCATGCCACGCCCACAATTATCAATAGTTTAACCTAATTTTTTGGCAACCTTAATATGGATATATAAGCTCCAAAATGGCTAAAAATTTAAAAAATCGGTGACAAAAAAAATTCGACTTTTGGCCAATGAAAAACGATTTTCAGCCATTGTGCAACGTACAGTTGACTATCGCTTAGCGAAACCATCATTTCCTTATAAATCAGTGCAAAGTAAAATAGTGCATTCCAAGTCAAAAAGAGTGCACCCTAAAATATATTCATTTAAATTTTTGTTGAAAGAAGGCTCCATAACATACATACGTATGTAAATGTATCAATATTATTGATGAATTTTATATAAGACAGAAGAAGGCAATCTAAAATAGACAAGAAGCCATCATGTAAGAATTAATTATTCAATATCATCGAGGATATGCAATCAAGAGGCTGTCATGGAAGCATTTACAACCTAAAGCTTGTCCTTATTTTAAGAATGGTGGAAATCGTTAATTTTGATAGATTAAATGCTTATCCTAGATCAGCCACTTTATTGACCTTTTATTGATCTTTTCCGTCAAATCTTCTTTTTATGGGCATTTTCATATGTTCGATTACACTTTTCACAAAAAAATAAATAAACAGATAAAGAAACAAAGACATGTACTCATATGTTTCAACACTTTTTAACTCTACGATCACAAGTGATCCTACGATGCTACTGTAACCAAAGCCAAATACCTACAGAAACAATTTTCGATGTGAAATCATCGAAACCTTTCTTACCGAACAGAAGTGCAGTGATAATTCTCTCTGTCTAACGTTTATTTTTCAACTATTATAAATCCAAAAAATATTTACTTTGAATACATAAAAAAAAAAGTAAATGAACTTAAATCATATTTCATACGACAACTGTTATTAACGAAAACGTCATATTTCTTCACTTTCTCACACTTTTTCTGCAGCTCAACATTTAATGAAAATGTATTCAACCACTATTTATTGTTATTTTCTCTTTTCATAAAAAAAATTTATATTTATAATTTTAATGAAATGCAAATTTGATTAGTGTTTAAAACCCAAAAACTTTTCAACCAAAAATAATCTTATTATATTTTAATACACAACTTTGTTCATTTATACATGGCAGTGCACACTGGGGTGGAAACTGCTTAGGTTGGTTGCAAATCAGTGAAAGGCTAGTTCGGTTGACACAAAGAAATTTTTGGAAAAGTTTAATTGAAAATCTTGGAAATTTGACAATTAAATTTTTAAGATATAAAAAATAATAAGAACTCGATTATTTTAAAAAAGAACATACATTTTTAAATAAATAAAACAAAAATGTAGTGAAAGTATTTGTGCAGAAATAATTTCTTTACTCACGAGATCTTTGTCAAAGAGAAAATATTTATTATTTAAATGACGTGTGACAAAAATTGGTATTATGTAAATAGAATAAATGTTTGTTTGTAATAAACTTCTGGATTTTGTCGACATAACTGTTGGAGGCCATTCTAATCCCCAAAAAGAGCGATTTTATCGCTCCTTAAATGCGACAGCGTCATATAACGAAAAATTAAATTACTGAGGAAAAAGTATTCCTTAATATACACTATGTATCTGAAGTTAAAAGGAGGGTTTTTAAAAGCTAAGAATGGCATATTGGCAAATTTCGATTTTTCTGAGATATGACAATGTTATAATATGATCAGAGAATGTGTGAGACAATAAGGCGCTCTTTAGCATATAATGTTGATGAAACCACTTCTTAATCACACCCATTTAATCAATTCTTGCACGCAGCGCCTGGAAACTCACATACATCCTCAAACAGTCCATTGAAATTTTTAATTTCTCTATTTGTAGTTTACGAAACGAAATTTATCGGTTTCATTGCGCTTGGTGACTTTTGATGGTTAAGGATCTCGAGCATCGTTTTTCTCAAATCTATTACAAAATGTCTAAGTCATTAGCGAAATTTATTTACCACGACAAGGCAGCCCCATTATGTTGTGCCAGATTCGCCAAAATAAACGAATATTCAATATTAAGCTTTAGCCTTAATTAGCCTTATTGATAGTTCCGATATAAGTCTAATATAAAATAATTTGCTGGTAAAAGTCAAGTGCACAAAACCTAGTGGAAGATATGACCGGAAGTTACAGAACCATGATGTCATATTTTTTATATAAAACTGGAATTTTTATGTTTTTTGAAAGGATTTTTGCTTACGCCCCGAGTCTTACATTTTTGTATATATCATTACTTATGAAGAATAGCTCGAATAATAAATTTCAATAATAACATCATTTACTAAATATTTATATTTTCTAAATTTCGTGAAGATTGGATAATATTTAGAGGTTGCATACTTTGATCACTCTTAACCACTCCAAAAGAAAATTTTTATAAATGGTCCTTGAAAAACCGATTAAACTGTTCATAAAAGAAGTCTCATGAAAATCACAATTTTGGAAGAAAAAAATGCACACCCTAATGTATATGATATACTTATAAGCGGAAAAAACAACATTAACGCAATTCGAAATATTTTTTATAATTTACTACTACAGCCTTGAGCGTGTCTGGCAGTCTAGTTGCATTGTATTTTTGTTTTGTCAATTGCTTAAAAATTTGTGACATTTATTAAATTATGAAATTGAAATGTCATTGTTTTTATTTTTTGCCATACAATTATCTTTAGAATTGAACTTTTTTTAATGTTTTAAAAAATTGTAACATTATGTTCGAAAATGCCAAAAAGGGCACATTTAATATTTATGTACATATGTTTGTGTAAGTTTGCTTTAAAGCTTTATGTTTTATTTTATTTTATACTATAGTTGTATACAGCAGATCTCTTTCAGCTTTTGATAGAAGCAACAGAGCTGATTGACATTTGGGCGGTAGAAAGAAACGCAATCTTTTCAAACTTTAATCTCGCCAATAAATTGATCAGAGAAAAAGCATATTTTTTCTCCATTTTAATCATTAAATGCTTAAATGGATAAATTCAACAGTGGATATATGTATATCAAGAGATTTTTCAAAACATCTCCATGAAAATGTCATTCTTAAGGGACAACATTTTCATTGCTTTCAAAGTATCGGTTAATGCATTTTTCATATTTCTTAAGAAATCAAGATGACAAACTCTTGATTAAAAAAATTCAATTACTGCTACAAAGCCGTTCATCTTTATTCCAGCTTTTATTTTCAAAAGTGCATTTCATACGCTACAATAAATAACATTTGAAGTACATCCAAGAAGTCGTTTTTCTTAAGCTCTGGAACCTCAATCAAAAGAGAACTTAAAATGATCTTAAAATGATACGTATTTGCATTACAACTACAATTTCATTATCTCGTTAACTTTTTTTTTTGGAAATTTCTTTTTTACTGTTATGTTAAGTACTTCATGCTGAATACTGGAAAAATGGCCAAATGAAGTGTCTTGCCTGCTTATAAGTTGATTTCATTTTTTTATTGTCATATTCTTGATCATGATTACTGAAACATGGCCGCCCAAAAATGATCGCAAAGTGTGAAACAGCAGAAAATAGTATTTTACAAAACCAAAACAAAAACAAGACGAAACCGAAACCGAAACAAACCAAATTAAGGGCAACTGAATATTTTCAGATCTCACCAATTCATTGAACGAGCTTGCAGACGGGCTGACTTATTTTTCATACTCCAACAATGCGATTTAAAGTAATAAAACATAGACCATAGAACAATTTCTTGTGGAAATCGAAAAAAAATAAAAATTTATGGTAACAACACAACCATAGTTGTAGATGGTAAGTTGTAGATAATACAATAAAATAAAAATCAAGATAAAATCAATTCAAGTAAAAACAAACAATCATGGAGAATTTAATTTTTGTAGTTTTAGTACAACAGATAGAACTTTTTATTTAACTTTGCTAATATATTTATAATTTTTTGTTAATCAAAAAATTGTGAAAATTCGTGTCAAATACTTTTGGCAAAACGCTTTCTTATTGATATCCCACCCAAGTCTTCAAGAGGAGAAAATGTTGTAAGTGTTGTATTGGATGTTTATACAAAAATGCCAACAACATTTGTACCATTACGAGTATTAAAACATTCGACAATTTGCAACTCATAAAAGTTGCATATCTATTATTATCAAAGGATAACCTTAAAATTGAGCACAGATTTTTGTAAGTTAATTTATAAAATAAGTAATCAAATCAATTAATAATTGTATCAAAAAAGCTGAATTTTTTCGTAATCAGTTGTGAAATTCTTAGTCGTGGAATTCTAAGAAAAGTCAGGTGTAGGAATCTTGAACCTCCTTAATACCTATTGGACGTCCAAAAACATTTTGAAATTTAAATAAATTGCTTAAAATTGCTGCTTCAAAAGCGTACGAGCAGTTATACAATTTCAAAATAAAAATATCAGCTGTTAAAGCGCATTATGGCCATTAAACTATTAAATTAATGCAATTAAATTTATTGTTTTTATTTATTTTGCACGTATTTGCTTCATTGAGGCATAAAGATTGTGCAGATTTCACATTATAATTTCTAATGTTGCAATTTTTTTTTTTTCTATCAGCAAAAAATTTTAATTTCTGAGTTAATTTATGTTTGAAAAATGTAACATCAATTTTTATAAAACTCTATTAAATTAAATAATTTTTTTTATTTCTAATTTATTTAATACCTGAGCAATTTCACACCTTAAATATTTAACTATTCATAAAAGCTAAACATTTTATTATATGTTAAGTGAATTTATTTAAAAATCGTTTTTAAAGTTAAACGAAAAATTGTTTTCTTTTTTTAATTTTTAAATTAATTATAAAAAAATGTGTTATAAAATATATATTTATTGCTTTTTTCAACACGTCTTATGCAAGCCATTAAGTTAAACAAATTGTTAAATGTTTTTGGCTATTAAAACTTTTGAAAATCATTAAAAGTTTAAACAAAGTTGAATTTAGTTAAAAAGTGGACATAATTGCAAAGTAGAAATTCGCTATTGTTGCACAAATGTTTGTTGTCATTTACTTCAGTTACAAATTAAACCTAAGCGCTCGTGTTAATTTTTTTTGAAGTTCAGAGAAACTCTTAATTAACCTTTTTCAAATTAGTGACATACAATTTTGTGTCTAGCAAAACTTCAATATATCACATTAAATTGGGGCGGCATTCAGCTTAGGCCAAATTTTTTGTGGCCTCGTTCTAAGATATAAATAAATTTTAAACGTTTTCATAAAATTTTCTTTTATGTTGAGGACTTTAAATAATTTGTTTAAGTTTTATGTTATTTTGTATGGTCAAGTGCAAAGACAAATTTGTTGCATATAAAACACGTAAACATGTTACATATTTTACACTCAACCTTGTCTCAGGTTTAAATACTATATCCTTTCTTCAACCGCGTTTGATGTTTTGTTGATATCTGTTTTGTTCAGTGTAAAAAAAAAAATTCGCGACCATGAATAGACTAACAAACGAGCAACGTGTTTCATAAATTGCGTCCTTTTTATGGTCTTCAACGACGAAGCTCATTTTTGGCTCAATTTGTCCGTCAACACACAGAATTGCCGAATTCGGTGTGAAGAGCAGCTAAAGGCAGTTCCAGAGCAGCCAATGCATCCTGAAAGATGTACTATTTAGTGCGACTTGTGAGCCGCCGGCATCATTGAACCGTACAATGAAAATGGCAACGTTACAGTCAATGGAACAAGGTGCCGTCCGATTTATACCGACTTTTTTCTCTGTCGGAAATGAAAGAATTGAACTTGGTTGACATGTGGTTTCAACAAGACGGTGTCACATGCCACGCGGGGCGCGATTCCATGCACCTATTGAGATCCGTGTTTGGATGCCACTAGACAATCTTTGTAGAAAAACGTGAAGTCTATCGTAGACAAGGACACGACTGCCACAATCACTGTCCTGGTAGAAAACATAACCTCTGCCATTGGTGAGATACCGGCTGAAAAGCTGAAAAAAGTATGCCATGGATGGACCACGTACGGCGTAGCCGCGGGCAACATTTACATGAAATAATATTTAAAACGTAAATGGCAGGCATTTATTTATCGCTTTCAATAAATATATAAATCATTTTTTGCAAACTTTCTGGTTTTTTCAATTTTAAAAACCGAAACGGTTAAAAAATCACCCTTTACCATAAGATCTTTGTTAAATTTATATTTTTGGTTACATACATATTTGTTTTTATATGAAAAGTTTATAAAAAAAATTAATAATGTTTGATATTTGACCATTAAATATTTCAGCTAGATATTTTTGTTCTATTGTGAACTTCAAAACATATTCCCCTTTTTTATGGCAACATTTTCCCCGAAGTTAAACATTCTTTCGCATAATGATATTTTGTTGCAAACATCATCTTTTCAGCTAAACAACTGATAAAAATGAAATATGGAAACCAATAAGATTTCTTATCTTAAATTTTTTTCTTTATTATTGTAGACGAAGTAAAGATATGAATTTAACTTTAAATAAGTAAAAAAGAAATAAGCTTTTTCATAAATTAATACATTTTTACTTTCCATTGTAGTAGTTACTATTTTGTTTCATTACTTTTCAAGTTGATAACCTTTTTAGTAAAGTCACACCGGTTGTTGTCAATCAAGCATATTGCGCTGTACCTTGCGTGATTTTTTGTGGTTTCTTTTGTAATTATCTCGGATAAATAAATTTAATGTTCAAATTTAATTTCTAAGCAGGAGGGAGCCCATTACAAATAAATAAATATCATTTTCTAATGGAGTCTAATAACTCCAGCCTGTAAAATACACTCATCTTTTCTTTTGATTGTATGTTTAAGTCTTGGGCTTGAGGTCTGCTTCTTTATAAAAATAAATTTCCAATATTTAATATCCAATATTTCAATATCCTTTGTGTATCTTCTTCAAAAAAAAATAATTTTCGCCAAATCGGCTTCAGTTCAAAGGGAAACCGAATTCATTAGTTTTTAATCATACTCAACGATAATAAACAATGTGAAATCATTTATTAGTTCACTTCTAGTTAATATTAATGCATAGTTCATCCTGCATTTGATAGCAATTTCCTTCTATTCTCTCTGTCGGGCAGCTAAGTTCTGTGTCTTAGATATAAAATTCATTGTTCTCAAAGTTACAAAAATATTTGCAAGAGCATTAGAAAACTATGTATTCCAGCTAGGATTGTCAAACCCCATTTGATCTATTTTCCAAATAATATCAAATGGATTTTGAAGATTGACGGTTCTTGTTCTGTTTTCATTGTCAAAACATTCACCATTTACAAAGTGCCACACCTGAATTGGGTATTCAAAAAATTTTTAAATAGTCATAATTTCATTATGAAATTACGATTGTAACCAAAATAGAAAAATAGTTAAATCTTGATTTTTTCATGAAAGTATTCACATGGATAATAAATTTTAAAAAGTTTGAATTTTTATTTTATTATATTTTAATGTTGAAACTCAATTGTATTGATTTCTGGTTAAAATAATAATAAAATCTAAAAAATAATATATATACATATAAACGGAAAATAACCGGAGAATATGGTTATCCGAACCGGTTGCGAAATAAAAAAACCGGTTTCCAAACCGGTTTTATTAAAATTTAGAGAGATCTAAACAAACCTCAGCATGTTTTGTACAAAAAGAATTCTAGATTTCGATTTAGCAAACATCGCCAGTATATTGTTACCAAATCTTAAGTTATTGTGACTAACGCGACTAGGGATTTTTTTCTAAAGGTGGCTCTTGGCCTTTGACAAAGAGGAAAATTGGCTCATATATTAGAAATTTCGTAAGAACAATTTTGAAGGTGGAATTCTACCTGGAGGTAGCTTAGCCTCACATGCCTTACAATCAGGCTTATCTACGCCAAAAGTTATTGATTTTATATCTGGCAAATTTTATTAACAATTTAAGAGTAGGGGCCATTCTACGTGAATATGGCATAGATTTATAACTGACGGTGGAAAACGTGAAGGGCTAGGAAGCTACTAGGAAACTTATTTTAAATCAAAAGATCTCTTGAGCATATCTCAACCCACTTTTGAATTGATTTTGTTTCATACAAATCGATTAAGCGTGTGGAGTTGTAAACAGACAGGCGTAAAATAAATGAAATAGTGAAATAGATTTTCGAAATTTAAATTCTCAAATTTTACATTTTTTAAAGAAATTTTTCTATTTCGAACATTTATTATACTCTATCGCATTTTCGAGAAATTCGGTTTATATTCTTTAATTGTTTTATATAATTTATAATTTTTGTGGAAAAATTCGAAGTGTCAGATTTTTCGCTTAGTGTATTAACAAATTTGGAATTCATCAAAACAAATCATACATTTTTATTTAAAGTACAAATAATGTTCTGTTCTATTTTAATACTATTTCAATGTCTTTAATAAAAGAAATTTAAATAAATTTCTATTTCTTACCAGCTCGATTTAATCATCTAATAATTTTCAAACAGCTTTTTTGCAAAGTTATTCCATTTCAATGCCAGAAATATAAACTAGAACATGAATTTCTTTTTCAAACTTGTTTAAATTAAAACCACATTTGCAATTATTTAACAAAACTTATTAATGCATCAGGTTATTTTAAAATATGACAACATAGGAATGATTTTTTTTTATGACAAACACATTATTTCTCGTTAATATTTAATTATTAATATAAATTGTTGCCATTTTAAAATATTTTTGAAATGAAAGCGACACAGATATTTAAATGAATTTTTACCATAAAAATAATACACACTTTTATTGCGTACTTTTCGATTTAAAAAATACTGAAATTATAAAAAGAACACTCGTATTGGCCAACAAACGAAATTTACCACTGCAGTGTATTATTGTTAAGCAAAAGTGTAACAAAAATTATGCACAAAATAAAAACACACTCAGTTTAATTGAAAAAAATATACACGTATATAGTTAAGAACCACTCAATTAACACCCGTTAATAATTTAAAAGGAATTTGCTCAATATTTTCACGCCAACTTTTCTAAGGTTTTACTCACTTCTCCAGAGGAAGTGTTGTTAACGCGTTCGAGTTTCAGTTTATACTGCAAATTATCTGCGCCAATGCCTCTACGAATGTATGAATGAATGAACGACTGAATGTATGAATGACTTGATGGTAGATTATGGTGGAATGGCTGGTTGTTGCAAGAGAGTGATTTGCTTTAGTGGTGTTTTTTTTTATTTGTTTTTCATTTTCCACTATCTGTACACAAACGTGTATGTAAATTATTTTAAATGTTAAATATGGTCTTCTGTTTTGGCTGTATTTTTTCCTTCTTACCAACAAGTACATTTAACATACAACATTATCATTGTCAATTGTTATTTGGATGTTGACGTCGTGTGTGTTTGCTTTCTATGGGGACCATAGTGCATCCTAGTATTATTTGCTCTATCTGCCATTAAAAAAAGAAGAAAAAAAATAAAACTATTTTTTTGTGGTTAAAAAACCACAAAATTGTTATATGTATTTGGTTTATAATGCAAACAAACAACTGCCAAAATACTAAAAGAAAAACCGCATACAAAATACATGCATGAATGTGCTTCTGTATATTTGTACATAAATACATATATCTGTCTGTATGTACATATGTATGTACATATATGTTACACATATGATATGATTTTGAAATGTGGTTGTAAGCTTGTACCGGCAAAAATTTTGTTTTTTGAACACTAAAACTTAAAAAATAGTCAATTATACGCCCTACGTAATGCTTATGTATTCGTATGGGTATCTAGAGATCACGGTACCTAAGAACTTCTCTGTAGGCTTCTACATAAGAAAAATTTTGGAGACGCTAATAAATACAGCATATGCAATTTTACCAATCCCATGGCTTATGGCTAAAATCATACCTGAATTTTCGAGTGTAAGTAACACTTTTCCATTCTTCTTTACTTGTACGTACATATTTCAATTCAATTTAACTTGATCAGCTCCTCTGATACCATTTCTCCCATCCATCCAACCGAATTCATTGGTTAAGCATTCTTTCCGTCTCTACGTTGAGTGTTTTGTAGTAGTTTTTATCATTATTATACAATTTTAAAGTTCAACTTTATTTTATTTATGCACAAATATTGCGGGTGTTTGTGGAATGTTGTTAAAATGGCTGAAGGGAGTAAAGAGAAGCAGCGAAGCGGTACACACAAACTAATGCCAGTGGTGAGATCGTGAAAAAATTTTCATTCACAATCAATCACGATCATGAAAGCACAGCATTTTCATAATTTTAACTGTTTTTTCTAATCGAAAATTATCTTATCAAAGAGTATCCGGTTTGTCTTAATAGAACCAGAAATGGTTGAAAAATTTCCGATTTGACCGCCTCCAGAGCATACCAACTTTGAGGACTCATAGTATTATAGTCAGCCAGATATAAAAAATTTAACAATAATTTGCTCAATGCTGCAAGCCACTCAATGCATTGGCTGTAGAGTAATAAAGTTACCCTTCTCCCTGGTCTTATCACATTCATATTGATTAAAATGAGATCACTTCTGGGATAGAATAGTCAAAATCATTTCATTAAGTTTTCATCGTTGAACAAGCAAAAAAAAAATGTGCTGAAGAATACTGCACCTTCTAATTTTTTGAAGTCGCGTAAAAAAAATCACATTAGCCAGAGATTCAAACAAATGAGAGCCGAACTATCAAGTGTAAACTGTACGTCTAAACATATTCTAACAAACCTTAGAAGAAAAGAATTCAGATGGGAAAAATTATTCTCATGCCCACCTTTTTGTGTTGTCACGCACAACTCACGTTAATCACGCAAGCAGTGCTCATCCGTAGTTTACACACACATACACCTGTGAATTGCGTTTCAAATTTTTTTAAGTTGATTTTTTAAAAAGCAGAGTTGAATGTGGAAGTTTCCTATTCAGCACCATTGACACCATCCCATATTTTGTTTTTTTTAACAATAAATGAAATAATAATAATGATAAACGAAACAAACTTTCGTAATATTATATCGGGTGTTCTCTTTAAAGGTGGATATTTTGTATGTCTTAACAAATCATAAAAAATATAGAACAGATCGGAGCAAAGTTTGCAAATTATTCAAGATCATGAAAATTTGTGAATTCAATTCATACGTGGGAGTATTGGTGGAAGTGATGACAATAAGCAGAACTGCTGCATCCGGTACGTTGGTAATCCACAAATGAATAAACGATGGGTTGATGGGTTGGTCTATAATTTAACCATGAATAGACTCGCAAACGAACAACACTTGCAGATTATTGAATTTTATTATTAAAATTCATGCTCGGCTAAGAAAGTGCATCGTCCACTCTTTTTATCGGAAAATTGTGTTCAGCGACGAAGCTCATTTCTGGTTGAATGGATACGTGAACAAGCAAAATTGCCGTATTTGGTGTGAAGAGCAGCCAGAAGCATTGCAAGCACTGCCAATGCATTCCGGAAAATGTACTGATTGGTGCAGATTATGGGCCGGTGATATCATTGAACTGTACTTTTTCAAAGACCACGAAGGACCAAAATAGAAGAGCTAGACACACAGCTACACACACAACTTAATAGACTTAATGCGTCTACTTAACACCAGACTCGCTTTAACTCTATTAAAAAAATTTATTAAACAAAGCAGAATAGTAGAGTTGTGACAAGAATTTAAGCTCAGTCTCGTCCTTCTCATTTTACCACCTGTCCTCTCTACACTATCCCTTTTACATGGAAGTAACACCTTAAGAATTAGACATTAATGGCCTGAGTGTTATTTTTCTTTATCTGTTAATATTATTCCGTTATTATAAATGATGAAGTGAACGTAACACGTAATCGATATAATTTTCGACTTTCTATTTTTCACTGCAATTGACAACTCACGACCATTACAATTAATTCTGAAGAAAATTTAACCATTAAAAGTGAAATCAAAACTTACAGCAAAATCAAATTTGCAGTGGCCCTAAAACTTTGGCAAAGGCATCTAATAAAGAAGTTTCTCCAGTTAAATTATATGTTTACCACTTACTTTTTTTGCAGATAAGGCTCTACATGTTGTAAATGGCTTGAGCAGTGAAAATATTTGATAAATTAAGCAAAATGTTTACCCGGTATTCGAAATGCCAATTATACATTAATATTAAATGTAACATCTTTCAACTATTTCTGTTCTATTGTGAGCCTAGAAAGAGACATCACTTTCCGAACGTGTAGGTAACACGTAAAATGTATTATTCACTTAAGGCAACAAATTTTTCATAAAAAAAACCAATAATTAATTGTATGATAAATTTTCGCTGTATACATAATTGATCTCAAGAAAAGTGGGAAGTGGGATATTTGCTACTTGTTAATATGGCCAGACACATTATCGCTTGCCAGTGCTCTATTGGGAATGCAAATGTTTATTTTATCTTTATTTAATGCGAACGTTTTAGAAGGCATTAGAAAAAGTTAATGACACGGGAATGCGCATTAGCAGTGCCACTTGGGAGGCCGACTTAGTTATAAACGACACATATTTTACATAAGAAAATCGATATAATTGGAGTAAGTGATATGTCTCCTTTTTCATAATTAATTGCTCACCCTCCATCCATCGGCAAGAAGGAACTTTTACTCACTCCAACCAAAATTCTGTAAACTTTTTTTGTCCCCTTTAATAATACACATATTGTTTAATGTATAATTTTTGTTTTCCATTTGCCGCCAGGGAATGGTAACCAGCGTATTGTGGTGGTTAGTACTCGTATATTTATTGTTACTAAACAAATTTTTCTTTTGAATTCTAATGATGAGTTGGCATTAGCACCAACGATATGTACACATAAAAGGAATGTTCTAAACTTTAGTTTTTCCTTCTTATATTCAGTAAAAGGCGTTCTTAAATCAAGCACACAAGTACGTCAGGTATCAAGTATTTTATGTGTATAATGACGTTTTGCTGTCGATATTTAAAATGTTGTTGCGACTGGTGCAATAAAAACTTTTGGTTATGAATATTCTCTGAATGGTCTGGGTTCAACAGCGATATTCAACAAAAAGCAAGATATGGTTTCTCCATAAAACCAGGATATAGAAATTAAAGTATTAAATTTATGTAATCAAGCCCACTGCAGGATTGTAAGAGAAAAAATCATCGGCTTGAGTTATAAACTAAAAAATAGAGTACAAAGCGATTTTTACCGTAAATCGAAACCGTGCTTTTTTGAACAAAGTTTCGTTGTTTTTTTATTTTATTTTATTTTATTTATTATTATTTTTTTTTTTTTGGTTGTAAGAAAGCTCAAATTCGTTCTTGAGGCAAGCGTTCAGTAGTTGGTTAAGCAAATCCGGAATTATCGTAGTTTTACAACCGCTTTGGCTTTGTTCAAGCAAAACTGACTTGATTATTCTTTTGACAGTTTAAGCTGTTGCAACAAAATTTTGTTTGGGCAAAATTTTAATTTTGTTGCAAAGGTGGTTCTACATTGTACCACAAGTAATAAGATTTTGTAAAAGCAAAATAAAATGAAATTCTCTTCGTATATAAGAAAAAGAGAAAATAAGTATTTTGCAAGTTTGCACTATTCGTTTGTAGGAGAATCAAAATGGAATGGTGTAATTTTTCCACAACATTTACAAAAACAGTCAGGAGCAGTCAGATGATCCTCCGAATCCCAATTATCCAAAATAATTTACAATTTTTTTTGGTAGGCTGTAATATCACCTGACGTTAGCATTTATAATGACTACGAGTATACTGATAAGATCCAATGCCAAATGGTTAAGGTGGGAAGAATTTATTTGGGAACTCTTCCCTTCTTATATCGGCGGTTTTATGTCTGTTGCCCAAGAGATTTACAGATGAACAATAAATCGTTAATAAATAAAAGTTATCCATAGAAGTCTATTGACTTGAAGGGTGTATGCAACAAAGGCATTAAACATACATTCCTTATACGGATATCATTTCTCTCCGGACGCAGAGAATGCCGTGGGTAGATGCCAGTTATCAATATGGCTATAAACTTTCAAAACTGTTGCTATATAGATTTTGCCTACTATTTTAATTCATTCTTATTCTTGTATACAGATAGAGTTAATATTAGAAAGTTTTTAAATAAATCATTGAAAACAACTCTTTACTTAAGCTGCCTTGGAATAGAATTTAATTAAAAACTAGGTCATCCCTGTTAACTCCTGCGTCCACTGTGCGTCTGTCCTTGAACAAAGGAGGGTTTATTCCTTGATTTAATAAGTGGCAGTGAATGAATGGGTGTGAACTTTTTATTATTTCTTTATGTCATGTGTTCAACCGTAATTTTTTGCATGTGTCAAACGAGAATGAAGTTGCGAACACGCACGCACAGTGCATATTTTTATTTTATTTTATTTTTACATTTTTTATTTTATTTTCTGTATCCTTTTAATTTTGTAATTGACTCTCTGCAAAAGCGGAAGAACCTTTTGAAGCGATTATTAAAGTTGTTTTAAGCTTGCGATGTGTTTAAAGTAACAAACATTAATGCAATTAATTTTTGTTTAATAAAAAGTGTTTTTAACAGGACAGAAATTAAGAAATTTTAATATCCTGTATTAATATTATTTTTTAAAAATAACAGATTAAATAATAAACATAAAAATCAGTATAGAAGAATAAAAGCAAAGCCGAAAATTCTTCTTTTTCGGTATTAAAGTGTAGAAGTATGTTGTTATTAAAAACGTCTTTACATTATAATATTATAATAGAAATTATTGTCTTCAAGTACTTGACAACACAACTTCTTTCAGCCATATTTTTATGTAGTAAAAGTGAATTAATTAAATGCTGGTCTACAAAAGCTAATTATTAGCAGACAATCAGATAATTTATCTTAAACATCCCTTTTTGTCATTAAGCACAACGATAATTGACGCCACACAAAAGATTTCTAAACAATTGTACTAGATGTTCTCTTCCAGAAGAATAAAAATTAACTACTTGAAATAAGGGATTTCTGATACGTACTTGACTTGAGCCATAAAGTCATATTTTATAGCTATTTTTCCTTATTTCGTGGTTTTTATACAAAATTTTTTTTCGCATATTTAAAAAATAGTGCCATTACCTCGTTTTTAGTTCTTTTCTCCAAACATGTCTTATAGAAATATGTCACCTCCTATGTCATGCCTTAATATAAATTTGCCAAATACAGAAAAAAAAATCATAATCTTCAACCACTATAAATAAACTCTTCCATGTCCACTTTACAAGATTATCGAATGGATTTTCCTTGTTCTTTCATTTCAATTTGCCTGACGCGTTTGTAACCAACAAACCCCACATAAAATTGACCTGCAATCGCTTTAGCTTAACGTTTTATTTGCTCCCCTTCTCTCTTTTCCCCAGTTTGGTTTCTGCGCCATTATTACCCTTTAATTTCATTTCCATTTTCTGTAGTTCTTATTCCCTGATGTTCAGTTAACAGGCATTTATGCACAACCTGCTTCTGCCGAAGACATACGTTTTCAAGCACGTCTTCATGGCAGCATTAACTGAACGAGAAAAACATCCATAAGCATATGTATGTACATACATACATACACATATACTCGTACATACATACGATTACATATTGCTGAAGTTATGTGCTTAAAGTTTTTCTGTTTATTTGGCTTTATGATAGAATTCTCACTAGGTGATTGCAGTGAACATGGCGGAGGTGGCATATTTAGTCGGTCCAAGACTGAGCGAAATAAATAAAGCAATACGTAGATGTATATATATATATATATATATATATATATATATATATATATATATATATATATATATATATATATATATACAGTGAACTCGCGATAATGTGAACTAATAAAAACCAAGATAGTTCACATTATCGAATTTGTTCACATTTTCGATTGTAAAAATTTATGGTGTTTTTTGCCTAAAAAAGGTTACAAAATATTGAAACTCTTGGAATTTTTAACAAAAAATGTAATTTATTGATGACTTAACGATTTCTTAAATTTTAAATTCACTTTTTATATTAAATGTTTGGAGCCACCCTTAGCTGGCATTGAAGTCGTGTTAATTTTTGTTAAAATCAGAATGAAGCTCTTTCGCTTTTTCTTTCAACATCAATCCACTTATTAGAAGGTTTTTACCTCTCATGTTAAGAAACCACTTGTATAGAGATTTATACATCATTGGAAGCTCTGAAATGCCTAGAGTTTTACGTTTCACTGGTCCATAATACGTATTGTTAACACACTTATAAATTTTATTATTCTTATTGTGTATCGAACAAATGGTATATTTCCCAACATTATATTTAACACTTAGTGCTGTAATACTTGATCCCTTATCCAAAAGTTGAAGAATTTCATATTTCTCATTAATAGTTAAAAACTTTCTGTTATTCTTAGACAACTTTAGAAATACACAGGTTTCTACGCGTGACGAAACACAACAAAACTTAAAGTGTGCAAGTACAATAATTTAGAGTTTTTTATTCCATCGGGGGATTTCCAAAATTTGAAAACAAACAAAAATCGCCAAAATTTTTGTTCACTATTTAGAGCCACAAAACTTTGTTCACTGTTTAGAGCGTCCATATAAAGAAATAGGTGTTCACATTACTGGATAGTTCATTATATTGGAAGTTCACATTACCGAGAGGTCACTGTATATATATATATATATATATATATATATATATATATATATATATATATATATATATATATATCAAATCAATATTTGCACTTTGAAATATTATCTTTTCTAATCAAATGCTTAGCATGAAAATTCAGTGTCATGTTCGATGGAAGCATTCAAGTGCCTCGGCTTTTTAAGACGTTGTAAGAGATACTTCACCCTTACTATATTCTTACAATTTATACCACCTAAATCCGACGGAAAATAAGCCGGTGCTTTAAAGTCTATTTTGAAGCTACTGGACCGAATACAGGAGAGGGCGAAAAGACTCATTGGTGACAATAGTGTAGCCATTGACTCCTTCTATCGTCGTGGCAACTTCCGTTTTTATCGTTACTACAAGGGAATATATTTTAATGAAATAAGGGAATATATTCCCGAGACCCGTTCGCATTCATTTTTGGTAGATATATCAGCGAATCGCACTACTGAACAATTCGTTTTTTTATCGAATTGCTCGTATGTGGAACGAGCTCCTTACATATGTCTTTCCTATCATACCCAACGTGGAGAGGTTCAAATCGAATGTCCATATATCATATCCTATTTGCCTAGTTCCAGCACAATGCACTGCATAAATAGGGAATATTCCCTGAGTGCTGGTCCAATAAAAAAAAAAAAATATATACAATTGTAAATTTTATAGAGTAAAAACGATTGATTAAAAATTTTTTGGTCATCATTAATTTCCTAAAGTCCTATGAATAGATAAGAAATGCGATCCATATTTTTTCTTTCTAAAAAATAATTTCGATTTAATTTCTTTAGAATTTTACAAAAAATCTAACAGATCAAAAGTAGAATCGTATCCTTTTTTAGTAATTGCTTATGCAAATATTTAATATTATTAGTACAGTATTCGATTAGAGTCGAATTCGGATAAGCCCACGTGACTAATTGAAATTAATCATGCTAAATTATAAGTTTGGATCAAATTCAAGGCACTTTAGTTCTTTTAAAAGAAAATCTACTTTAACGTAAAACCCTTTAAGCTAAACTTATTCTGTTTCTAAAATTAAAAGACACATTCAAAATCAATTTAATTTTTACTATGTATCGTATATTCTATCTTCGGTCCAAAGAGCACTTGTATGATCTTAAGTCATTTAACCGAAGTCCATTTAATTGCAAATTTTGCATAACCGAAAAATAATTCATTTAATTTTCCATTTTCATTTATCCTTATTCGACTTTATATTAATAAATTCTTTAACGGAAATTGATTTTGGAAAATATGTTTTTTTGGCTTCAAAGGAACCAAATTACGGGAAAATGGATTTCATAAAAAAGTTGCCAATATTTATTTTTAAACTTTTAAAACACAGTTTTCTTTTGTAGAAAATTATCAAGAAGAGTCGCACAAGGAAAACAATGGGTGCAATTTGCCACTTCTTAGAAGATAATGGTTTCTATGAAAATAATAAAAGTAATATTTGTTGATGTTAATTGGTATAATTCATATTTAGGTTAGGTTAGGTTAGGTTGATTGGAGGGGTGTGATAGCCCATGTCATACGACATACACTTAAGCCAGTGAAGGCTTGTTGTGCGATCCCTTTAATTATCAAACACGAACTGCCAGAGTTCTGCGGCAGGATACGAACCTGCGACCTTCGCACTACGAGTCTAGTACACTACCTACTAGTCTACTAAGGCCAGTTAATTCATATTTAAATCACTTTTTCTATTTATTAGTTCATATTTATTAAAAAAAAAATTATAAACTATGAATTAATATAGAGAATGTTTCTTCCTCTTTAAGAAATCTAAATACGTGCTGAAAACTTTTCAAAATTAAAATGTTTACAGGATAGCAGGAAGTAATAACTAGTAAATTTTTCACATGTCCTTCATGTCAATTATTTCTTCTGACTTTTCCTATGATCTTCATTGTTGTTTAGTTTAACAACACGAACAGTGACGATAAGAGGGCATCCACGCAAACCTAACAGGTTCCATTAGAACTGGAAGACGTGGGCTTGCCATTGTTTTTTTATTAATTTTTTGCAAACTCAGGCTTAAGCCCAGAACTTAGAACTTACACGATATTAATAGGAGACAAATATCAATACTGGTCTCTGTAATATCTCGACGCTGGCTTTGTTGATATGCATATACAGAAATTATGATGTTGCACACTGTAATTTAGTGACGGTTTCCTATACAACTTCGTGTTAGAAAAATAACTATAAGTTTATCTTACGTGATTTTTGGAATCAATATACTTAGTTGTATTGAAATTTGTCAATTCAATATTTTTTAATAAATGTTCATTTGGAATAAAAATTCCAAAGGATTGAAAAAGCTTGAAAATATAATAAACAAATAATTTACATCTCTCAATAACATTAAAAGTTCATTGATTACTACGTTTGCCAATATATGGATGAAAAAGAAAGTACAAAATACTTCTTATGTCACCATGGGATCTTTTGATTTCGGCAATATATCTGACGTTGCAGACGTAAAACTGCTGCACATAATGCGCTTCATAATAAACTTTGACTGGTGATGGAGACTTCGCTTAAACAGATTTATCGTAGTATTACAATTGGGCAAACAGTGTACGTGAGTCTGATGGGAGTTCTGAATCTCACCTTTAAATTTAAACTTAACGTAACCCATAATCTAATGGGTTTTCAAATTTAAAAAATTTTCAATTCAATATTTAAAGTTTTTCACAACAACTCTTATAATTTTTCAACCAGAATATGACTATGAATAGGAATACGTTGTTGACTATTTGTATTAGCGATGAAACCATACAGGCTTCCTTAATGTGACACTCGTTGTTTATGTCTAATTTCCAGATTCAATGGCGAAGAGAAATAGAAATCGCATTTATAAAAATACTGTTTTATTACTGCCAAAGAACGCATAAGTTAATATACCTTAGAATGCACGAAGCTCGAAATCTAAAGAGTTCTTTTCTTGTAGCAGACTACAGAAATCTCCACCGGAATTATCTCCCCGGCTTTTATTCTGCACTGGATATAAGTGAGAAATCTTCAAAGATGAAAAAGATGCTGCAGCTTGAACCTGAATAGAGGGTTCATATTTTCAATAGAGGAAAATGTGTGCCCATTCTCTAGTTGTGATTGCTGCTTAACACGGTCGCCTTGTGTGGCTTAGATTTTGGAGAGCTCCAACTCCTTAGCAGCGTATGGCGGGTTATGGTGGTTGTAAGCGTTTACCTCACCGAGTATTTATTTTTTTATGTATACAAACATGTGTGGACCTTATTTTTTTTAAATTAATTTGTACGGTTTGCTTGATTCTCCTTAGGATATATGGCTAAGCCATGTTTACTCCCAGAAATAGTCACACCGTTTTGGGGTGTAATGCGTGTTGGTGTTGTTTTTCGCGAAAAAAAAACTTCGATTTTGAAAAAAAAAATTGCGTATAAAATATTCAAAACATTCATTTTAATTTAGTTAATTTTCCCAAATATGTAAATGTAGGGTATAACAAAGTTTATATACACCCTGCTTATTTTCTTCAGCCTTTATTTTGTTTTACTCCCATGTTGTTTTATCCAACTGTTCCAGGTGTTACATTTTACACCTTTGACTCGGCGCTTTATTTGTTTGTGTTTTATTTAAATGTTTCTCTTTGCCTTTTAACTTTCGTTTGATGTTAAAAATAAAAATAATTTCAACTTCTGTTTATTATTATTGTTTCATTTTATTGCCAATAGACGTTCTAGCCCAGTTAAATGAGTAAATGAAAATACCCCATTGAGTGAATCCACTTCGACAACATCAATTTCATCATGCCTGCACTCAATAACAATTTTGACATTTATAAATATAATTTTATATTGGAAATTTCATTATATTACTTTTTCATTTTGTTTTTATTTCCTCAGGTTTTCAGGTCTTTATGGCTTGTGTTTTATTCATTTCATTTTTAAATGCTTCCATATACACGCTGCTGAATGTTGGCTTCAAAAATAAAAAAGTGAAAACAATGTGTCAAATGTCAGAACAAATGTAATTGAGTTCAAAACAAGAGACATTCAGCTTTGAAGGTTTGAGTCAATACAATTTCAAGTGTTCGGCATTTGTATTTCACAAAAGTATAGAATTTGACTTTTGAAAGTTCATGTGAAAACATTCAAATCTGGGTTAAGTTTGTTTGAAACTTGAGCAAGAAAAGCCTATAAACACATACATGTGTACATACATATGTATGTGTACATACATATGTGTGTGCATCCCAAAAATCAACTACGAAATTATTTATTTTGCTGTGCCTTGATGAAAATATTACGTTGAAAGGCCATTTTTAAGAAGACATTAGACGAGTGCAGTTCTTTACCATAATTTATATCTAAATGCGACAAGTAAAATTAAAAATTATATAACAAAGATCATAGTAATAAAGAACCTGAAACCGCCTGAAATCTATCCGTATTCAGGATAGATTATTTTTTTGTAGAGAAATCAATTCGCATTTACAAAATGTAGAATTATCGCGTGAATTAAAATCCATGATTATTAAATTAAAATCGTCTGCGCAGTTAAAAATTTTCTATATTTTTCAATATGGCCACTATTTCATGGCTACTGACAGGTTTTCCATTTGGCCTGCAAGATTTTCCTCTATGAATGGTAAATCAATCATGTTAAACCATTTTAAAAACTGTAGCCAGTATTTTGAATTAATTATATGAGTTGCAAGAAATTTTCAACAATTTAATTGTTCAAATGGAAAAAATTAGACGTAATAATGTTTTAATTTAATGAAAATATTTAATATTTGTTTTATATTTGTTATCACGCCAAACAAATTTCTGTGTTTGTATATTTGTTTGTTTGTTGCTTATTGGAAGCCAAACGACAAGGCCGATCGTTTTGAAATTTTCCACCCATCTTAATGACAATCGAAAAATGTTCAACATATTTGTTCAAAGCTGTGGGGGTACCCCATATAAAATAGTTGTTAATTGTTCTCTATCTGGAGAAGTATAACCGAGAGATCCGCCAAATTTATTGTGCGTTACTTTGAAAACATAGATGTACAGGATGGGCAGGCAGACAGGTGTCTCTTGTATTTTAATCATAAGCTATATCTGGAGAAATACAACAGCGAGATCCTTCAAATTTAATTCATTCGAACAACAGCATATTGGTGTAAAAGGAAACGATAAGAAACCTCCATACAAGGTAATTAATAATTATTATATTTATGTCTGGCGAACTACAACAGCGCTATAATCCGAATATAATGTACGTTACTATGGGAATAAATTGTGCATTCGATCAAAAGGAGGGGGAGTCTGGTACCTCCCTTACAACATATCTAGTAATTATCTTATATTTAAAGATCAACAAAATTTAGTCATCAAATGTAGCGGGCTATACATGGAAGATAAAGTGCATAGTTAAGCAAAACAGGAGCGGGCAGAAAGGTGACCCCTTACAAGAAAATTTTCTTTTACCAGAAAAAGTACAATAGTGAGAGAGTTTTTCTTCTAGGTCCCTTTGTATGCAAAGGTTGTGTTAGAAAACCACAAACCGAATAGCATATGTTTATGTACGCATACATAAATACTCGTATGCTCCTTAATTTTTATGTTTATTTTGATTACAAATGATTATTTTATTTTATGGCGTTGGGCATACCGAAGCACACCGGGTATGGCTAATAAAACTAATAAAAAATGGCTGCTAAAATGATTCATGCAATCACAATTAATAATAAAAGCATTTCACGGAAGTGCGTTCAAACGTACACACACACACACACGAACACAAACATTTACTCGCACACAAACTTAAATATATTGTTTAAACTATGCAATCACGTGCGTTTTGCTCTTTTACACAATAAAATAAGTTTGAAAATAACAATTGATTTACATTTACAATTGAGATCGTGGTAGAACTCATACACTCGATTCGTCATCTAGAGTTTATGAGTTTAACATAAACAAAGAGAAGCAGCAAAAGGAAAAGAAAGAACCGGAAGTTAAATCATTCATATGTGAATGCTAATAAAAACTAAATTGAAATAATAAAACAATAACACCACACATTCGTATATATGTACATACATACATACACACGCATATAAATATGCAACGAAAGAACTGAAATTCTTTTATTTTAGTAGCTGTAATACAATATTTTTTTGTTTAATATTATAAATAAAAAGTAAGAGAGACCTGTATTTCTAAATACAAAATGTGAACTAAATGTTCAAATACTATTTCCCCTTCGAAGGCAGACAAAAACATTTTTCATGCAAGAATTTTAATAAATTATTAGAATATTAAATAATAAACAAAATTGTTCTACGTTCAACTATGTCACACGTACACACAACCGAGGATTGTATATTTTGTAGTAAAACAAACTCATACATTCATATACTCGTACGTAAATTTAGATACACAAATTTTAGTTAAAAATATGTTCTTTTTTTGTTGTACGAGATTTTTGACATGTATTTACTTGAACTAGGAAAGGAAAAAATTTTAGGAACTTTTAACATCGCTTTTTATATTAGACCTCGCATCTAACCTTTAAGTTCTTCTACACATTTTTATAACCGATCTTTAATCTTCTAATGAAAAATACTCGTATCGTAAAATATTTTACAAATGAGATCTCGTACATACAAAATTTTTATAATTGACTTTGTAATTTGGTTTGTTAAGAATAAAAGTTAGTCCATTGAAAATGTTTTGAATACTTTAAAAATGTTAATAAATGCTAAAAAAAAACAAAAAAGTTTTGCTGGTCACTTGGCAGTTTTCAGCAGTGTTGTTCTTGTATGAAAAACATCTAGAAAATATTGTTACACAAAACATTTCACGGTTATTTTAAAAACCGCTTAAAACCAATTTTCCCTCAACTTTGCTTGGTATACGAGTACAAGTGTTGTTTATTATTCATTTCTATATGTATTCGTAAGTGTTATTGTTTGCATTTGCAAATATTTTTCCTTTCGTTCATAAACTTTATGGTTCAGTGAAGTTTCTCCTATTGTATCACTACAAATAACGTTTAGTAGATCCAAGTGTGTCGTACCACAGAGAGGAAAGCAGGTGAAAATACGCATTTGAAATTTCTTGAATATTTTTTTAATAATTATAAGAAACAAATTGATTTGTAGCGTTCACACATATTACATCTATCTGCCGGAAGTGCAAGTATAATAATAAAAATTCTTGGCCTTGAAAATTCACTACAAGCCTACATACATTAAAAAAATTAAATTCAAGAAAGTCATCGATCATTGCATGATAAATAGTTGACACATTAAGCCAGAATTACTTCATTTGGAGTAATACTAGCAATCAATGAACGTGGTTAAAAAATGCACCTTTTGTTTCCTTTCATGGACAGATGTGCTCAAAAGACCACCTGTGTGAAAAAAATTTAAAGGAGAGTAACGTGGTCGTCTATGGTCAATCATACAGCGACATTTTTATGAATTTCCTTGTCTATCAATTGTCAGGCATAAATTTTTCAGAACTTGACATAATTTTCCGTCATCCGAAGTCAAATTTAGTTTGTAACAAGCCCGGTTTCGGCCATGTGCCATCTTCAGTGTTCTTTTCCTTACTAAATCGTTTCACTGGCATTCGAAGAAAATTTGTTTTCTTCTGATTTTTATCCATTTCACCTGTTCCGGCGTCTGTGTGTTTAATAATTTCTTAGCAGCCGCTTGATATAGATCTCAAATGAATGGTTTAGTATTCTAATGTGGTATGCAACTTCCATGGGAATTTATTACATGCCTCAGTAGCAATACACAAATCCCAAAATCCGACTAAAGCTCGGTCAACAAGGATCTACAGATACATCAATTTATAATTAAAAAAATATTATTTTAAAAGTTGTTGTTTTCCTAGCTTATTATTAAAATTTTTAAACAACTCTGAGAAATTTCATAGACGCAGCAACATTCTACCGGGTCACTTCAATCCGATTTTATAAGAATTGCATTTTATTATTATATGCAGTGTAATAATTTTTAAGCAGTTTTAAAGTTATTGATAAAATCAAATTAACTGTCATTCGATAGAGTTTGTTTTTTGTTTTAGGCTTAGCAAAATTAATTATACCAAAAACCCTCTCTGCATCATATTGAAAAGAAATTTTCAAAATTGTTTCACAAGTGAAGAAAAAATTACTGAGAATATGAAAAAAATAAACATATTGACGCATAAATTTAGGTTGATTGGAGGGGTGTGACAGCCCATGTCATACGACATACACTTAAGCCAGTGAAGGCTTGTTGTGCGCTCCCTTTAATTATCAAACACAACTGCCAGAGTTCTGCGGCAGGATTCGAACCTGGGAACTTCGCACTACGAGTCTAGTACACTACCTACTAGTCTACGAAGGTCAGTTATAAATTTAATATATTATTCAAACTTTCTCTTAATTAATTGATAGAATTATTCATTAAGCTCGAGGTCTTTTTTATAAAAACCAATACAATATTCAATATTCATATATTATTATTATTTATTTGATTAACGATTATAAAACCTCTTAATTTTTTTGAAATTGGCTAAAAAAACTACACAACACGATCAATTTTCAGAGTTGAATTTTTAAAAGCATTTTAAAATGAAAATGCGGTAAAAATCCTTTGAAAAAAAATTCGTCAGCACTAAAAGATTTTGTTCTCTGAAAAACCATAATTAATTGTATAATAAAGAGTCAGTGCGCGGTGAAGGGCATATTGTATTCCGTCCTCTTGACTTATTTCCTGTATATTCTCATTAAATTTTAAGTTCTCGACAAAATCGTTTCGCCTCTACTTTTTTAATAAATAAAATTCTTTAACTTCGATCATGACTGTGCATTTGATGGCTGGATGTACGTATAAAAGAAAATATACCACCTTGGGATTGTTTTTCCCATTTTTTTTTTCATTTAATTTTTTCTTGTTCTTTGCCCACAATTAATTTTTTACCATATTTTCCTCGTTTGTTGCTGTTTTATTACTCGCAAATGGAATGGGAAGACAAAATAATTTTGAAGAATGTACAGGCTTTAAGTGTTCGATATTTCTTTCTTTTGTTTTTAAAGTTGTTTGGAATTTCCATTTGAGTTTTTCTTTATTTATCACCGATATTCTTGAACAGCTTTAAATAGTATTTTCTTCCTGTGTTAAGGGTCCGCTTTTTTATGATCATCAAGAAAAATTGGATTTTTATTTTATTCTTTTATTTTTTGGACTATTTAGGGTAACTGTTAGCAAAATAAATCATGTTCAGAATTTATTATAAAGGAACTGTATGAAGACATCCTTCCTGATTAGGTTAGAGTGACATAATGCAAAAAGGACATTGTTTATTCAATTTTTATTTTAGAACATTTAACAAATTAATCAAAATTGCGTGTTGGCAAAGACAGGAAGGCATTCATGAACAGTAATAGTGAACGGTTTTAGCAGACTAGAGGTGTTTTTAATGGAATAGAAAATATTTGTTAGAAAAAAAAAGAAAAACCTTTCAAATATTCTTACTTTTTTATTCCCATTTATTATTTTATACGATTTCATTTGTAAGATTTGATTCTTATTTATTTAATTGATTATCTTATTACTGGACTAAAAATATTTTAGGATGATTTTCCGTCATCCCACGTAAAATTTAGACCGGTGTCGGTTTACTCGGTAAATATTGAGTAAGAGGAAGAACATTGAAAATGGCACATAGACGAAGCCGGCCTCTGTTTACAAACCAAATTTGACGTGGGATGACGGAAAATAATTCTAAGTTCAAGCAAACCCCGTTGGCAGGAAAACACAACTCTCGACTAAAGGTTTAAATTTTATAATAAAAATTCCAATACAAAAATAGACATTGTCATTGATATTTTCACACATTTATTAAAAATTATAAAAACTACACGAAATTAATTTAGCGGGGCCACAAAAAGTTGTTCATCAAAAAAATAATTTCTTAAAAACAAATTCTTTATGATGAATGTTTTTTATATGAAAATGTGCTTCAGTCTAGGAGTCTTGCTTATTAATTCTTAGATTTATTTTAATCCGGCTCATTATAACCGTGTTTTACTGTATACACACGTAAAATCGGCCAACCCAAAAGAGACTTTAATACAGATGCGTGCTGATTTGTCGTGGTATGAAATCATTAGAATGAACAGACAATTAATTGTCAAAATCATTTCATTTTTGTTTTTATCTTCACAAAAAAGTGTTGATGAAGAGGATAAGGGGAAAAATTATATCATGTAGTCGTCGTACATGTTGAAATGAAGCAAGCGGTTACTTTCTTGCAAATTAAGTTGACATTTGTATATTTTCCAAAAGCCGAATAAAAGTAAATAATTAAATATGTATAAGAGATTTAAATGCCAGGATTTAATTTTATGACTATAAGGAGCATCAGTAAGAAATTTTTGTAAATTCTTAAAAACATTTTGTTTTTATTTTGGTACTAATTAAAAATATGGACAACAAGATACCATCTCATATAACCCTTAAAGCCTTCGAGACAAAATAAGCTGCATTTGCTTTCAATTGAAGTTGACAAGCCCATCATGTCAGTTCGTTTGAGCATTTTCATCTGATAACAGGAAATTTACATCATAAACTGTCGCCTTAGCAGTTCCCTAGATAAAAGAGACGCTCAAATTTAAGTAAATTTGACTGTAATTATTTGGCTTCAAGTGGAATGTTACTTAAAAGTAGTTCTTAAAAAATAGTACAAATAATTTTTCCTAGAAAATATGGATACAGTGAGGCGCGGTTATAACGACTTAAATGGGTGCAGGCAATTTAGTTCATTATAGCTGAAGTTCATTATAACCGGAGTTCTATTTAATATTGTTTTCTAATAAATGAAACTAATAAGCAACATTGAAATATGTGGCACAGTTTTCTTTTTCCGACATGTTTATAGATAGTGTATCCGTATGTCTTTGTCAAATATTGGCAAATAATTATTCTAACGGCCTTAAAAATTGGTAAAAAAATTTTGCGATTTTTTTCACTACGAGAATTTTTGTATTTAGCGATTGAACAATAACTAATTCTCAGCGACATTTTGGTATAACCGAAGTTCGTTATAACCGTAATAGTTTCTATGAAATATTTGCACAAAACGTTCGATCCCGCGAACTTATTCGTTATATGGGATATTGTGTACTGTAAGGCGATATTGTATATTGCAACTAAACTCCACTGCACATTGGATTTTATAGTCGAAGGCTGAATTTGATACTACAAAAAAAAAATTTGTTTAAACTGAGTAAAATGTTCTTGGTTTGAAGTAGTAAATTTGTGAAAGTATTTGTATTATTAAGTTATTTTCTCCAAAGTTTACAGAATGTCTTGACTTGTTTTTCAATTATAAAAAGTTAAGTGGATTCATTTCTCGTAATTGAAGTCGAAGTAGTCTCCTTTTACGAGTACGTCTTTAATTTTAACACAATGAAATTCTGTAATGACGAACTCCAGGGAATCCGGCAAGTTCGTTCGTTATAACTAGACCAAATATTATTTATTTTTTCTATAAATAAAAGTAACCAAAATTGAACTACATACATTTATTTTTTCAGTATGTTGATGCAACATATGATGTCTCTCTCTATTTTAAAAATTCACTTATATTATATTATTATTAATCGATTTGCTTAATAATGGTAAATAAATATTTAACGTCTAAGAAAATTAGCCGATAACCATTAAATCTCTGTTTTTTTTGCAATAAGCGCTGTAATTTATAAGAATTTTTGTAGTTTGTAACTCACAAAGAATTCGTTGTTAGCGAAAATTCGCTGTAAATGAAATTCATTAAATTATATTAAATTATTACAGCCGTAATAATTTGCATGAAATATTTATACAGAATTGTTACAACCGCTGTACATTATAACGAGCCCCACTGTACATGCCTTAAGTCTAACTCTTATTTATGGAACTTTTAATAATTTCAAAAACACTGCTTTTTATACAAGAACTCATAAAATATAATTCAAATGAAATCAATAATTACTGGGCCAGAACTATAATCATAAAAAAGTAAATAATTAATAATATTTAAAATATTGTTAGTTCAATATATATAGAAGATTCAATAAATGAAAAGTTATTAAAATTTATGTTTTAATGAGCCTTCAGTTACCTTTAATTGAAAGTATTCTTTTCGTCCAATACAGACATTAAAAACACGCATTAAGTGTAAAGTGTGTGTTTAAATTAAAACATGCTAAAGTTGTTTTTAACTAATTTAACCCCAATTTAAATCGGTCAGCCGCTCGCGCCAAAATATAAAAATTCACGTAAATATTGTGAAAAGTTAGAGCTGGAAACTAAATATCTACGTTAGTAGAGAAAACAATTTTGCAACGAATATTTATTTGTTTGAATGTTTATTTCTCTGCAGCCTCTTAATTTGTTCACAATATGAACTTATATTTTGTAGCCAATTGTATGCAAAATGTTTCTACATTTGACTAGTCAACCAACAGCTGGTTAAGCTTAAAGCTTGATGAATTACTGACTCTAATAACGAAATAAATAATAACATGGTTTTCAAATGTCGAGTCCACTGTACTCTACGTTTGCGAAACATGGAAAGCTGCCCCTCGAGATATACAGAAGATCCAGGTGTTTGTGAATCAATGTCTTCGCAGGATATCGAGAATATTCTGAGAGTGGTGTCCAACAACAGGCTCTGGAAACAATCCAACTAACAACAACTGGCGGTGGATTGGCCACACTTTAAGAAGATCAAGGAATGACATCGCAAGAAATTCCACAGGGAAGTAGAAGAAGAGGACGTCTATCTCATACGTGGAGAAGGCAAATCATTGTAGAAGTGGCTGGAATGGGTACTAAGATTAATTCGTTTTACAATTGCATGGGTTATTTCCTAATTTCCATCGCGAAAGTGAAGACATCATTCTCATATTTTCCATTAACACATTTTTGTTAGTGTAATTCAAGTCACAAGCGACAACAGAACCTTCTCCTTTAAAT
This sequence comes from Germaria angustata, assembly GCA_963681545.1. NCBI lineage: Eukaryota > Metazoa > Arthropoda > Insecta > Diptera > Tachinidae > Germaria > Germaria angustata. The sequence continues at coordinate 53,196,590 of OY813000.1, read as the reverse complement.
GCTCATGCCAGACTGACTGATTTGTTTGTTTGCTTTACGCAACGTGTGTGAATTAACATGAGATGAATGGCAGGCGTGCGTTAGTTTGCCTATCACTGATTTAAAATAATTGAAATTTTTATAAAAGAGAATTTAACAAAAATAATATTCAACAGTAAAAAGTCAAAATTTTCAACTCGTTGAAAACCCAAATTTGTCACTTTAAGCAAATAAATACATGATACTTGTCTATTTTCTATAAAAAAATATATATATAAAAAGTCTAGAGATCCTTATTTAGGACTTATACTCATTTTAGAGGTTCTTGCAACAAGAAGGCATGCCACTTAAGTTAGTTAAGTTAAGTAGAAGTAACATAACGCTTTAGTTTAATCTGATTACGCGTTACAAACTTACAAAGTGTTTAATGTTTATAATTTCTGTCCGATATGTCTACCTTTGGAGGTCTATTACTTTGGATCCATATGTAGCAGTACAGGGGCTGGATTATACATCATGAAATACGCATACCGCCTGTTGCTTAAAAAATTGGTGGGTCCAAATCTGATGAAAAATTTTTGAATTGAAAAATAAAATTCAAGAACTTATCGTTATGCTCGGAAATAAGTTGCTTTCTTTTTTATAAATTCGGCCGGTGTCACATAAACTAATGATAAATATTTGCATCGAGGGACTTAGAATTTATCAATTTTATTTTTGAAACAAGAACTCACCAACCAGTTGTCTCTTTAAAGTTTGCACACAAAAATTTTTAATATAAAATAAGCAAAATTATTATTCAAACAGAGATAATTTCAATAAAATAGAAAATATTTAGTTTGATTTTAAAATTTCATGGCTCTAGAAAGCATCCAATATCCATATGCAATTCACTGTTAGTAAAAACTTAAATGTTTTAAACATTTATTTTTAATTTATAAAATCATTTCATTCTTGCATGCTACGCGTGATACGCCTTCTAGGCAGCCAATCAAACTCTAAATCACTCAATCGTGCTTGAAATATATTCCACGATAAAGAGAATCAAATCAAATAAATTTATTATTTGTGATTTCCTCTCGTCAGTGCGATAGTGAAAATTGCATTCTTGAAAAAAGTTATAATAAAGTTACACAAGAAATGATTGAATGTGCGTGCGATTATTTAAAACGAATTTCCAATAGCTAAAAAGGGTATTAAGAGGCCTTCTAAAAGGCCCACACCCCATTATAAGCTTGTATGTTGTGAAAAAAGACTTTAAGCATTTAATCGGCCCTGTAAACTCGCTTTCTATTGACGTGGTTTTAAATGGCAAGTAGAAGGTATTCCCAAAGCTTTTAGCAAATCGCCTATTCGAAAGGTTTTAATTGCTTTGCAATTTAGATTTTTGCAACCATGTAACATACTTGCAACCATACTATATGATGAAAGCTCGCGAATTGGTAAAAAGGAACTAAAAAAAGAACATCCTACAATACCGATTTAAAAATCATTTGATATGATTCGAGTCTGTACTAATCTCGGATTCTAATCCCAACATTGACATGACTTTTTTGGAAGCTCTTTTTTACTAGGTTCAGAAGAAGTCCAAAAAAATGTATTAATTATTTATTAAGAATGACTTAAATAGGCTTGTTCAACTGGGAACAGTCGAAATCTAGACATTTCTAATTCTTTATATGAAACTTTTGATTACAGCACAATTGAAAAACGATTTATTCAGTTTTGTTACAAAATACACGTAAAAAAAATTATTTAATAACCTTAAAGTCATCGAAATTATTTGTTTATTCTTTCAATATATTTCTTTTGTTATCATAAAAAAGATTTCATTTTGCTGCATAGTGTAATTTGTCATTTGGATTAGATTAGGCCAGGTTGAAGAGAGGAGATGATTCATTTCTTGTCAGAAGACATACATATAGGCCAGAAAAAGGCCAGTTGTGAGCTCCCATTACCCTTTTATGTGAACCATACTATAACATTTTAGATTAAAATTAAGCCGTATTCATACAAGGTGAACGCAGGTGATGAATTCGATGGTCATATGTTTTTCCAAATCAATGTTAAATTTTGTATTAATTTGTTTTTTACAAAATTTTTGTTATTTTCAAAGAAAATAACAAAAATTGCACGCGAATTCTTTATGATTTTGCTGTATATTTTTTATTTTTCACAAGAAAAACTTTGATATATCCCAGCAACAAAATACCTGTTGTTTTCATTGCTGTATTTATTGCTTGCAATGTTTTATGGGCATGAGAAAAAGTTGGAGCAAAAAAAATTTTTCATAAGATTTAGAAATTTTCTTTATTAAATTAGGAATTGTGGAAAAGTAAAAGAGAAGAGAAGTAACAAAAATACTCCCAAATAAAACATCATACGATTTGTTTCTACCTCGATTGCTGTCAGTAGCAAATAAAAAAGTTTCAAGTACATAAAAAATTTCATGAATAAGTCATTCTCATAAATCGGTTCTAAATACTCTTCCAACAAAAATTTCTTTGATAAAAGAAAAAAATTGAAAATGTTTCAATTAACACCCCATTTTCGCTTTGCGCATTTAAAATTCATTGCAGATGCCTTAATAGTACTTTTAGAAAGATAAACTCAATAATGGTTATACGTCCTCTATCAACAACTAATTTATCTTCTCTTAGAGAAAAATAGCATCCTGCCAAAAACAATTAAACTTTCAAGTGTTCTCCGCCCCACTCCCAAAGAAAAAGTTCGATTTCTTCTTAGGTGTTGCGAATATTGTATCGCTTTTGTTCGCTTTATCATCATCCCGGTATCTGCCTGGTTTATACGCTGATTACAAAGACAACAACAGCAAAAAGTTGAAATTTTTAAAACTCAACTCGATGTGAAGGCATTCGAAACGTTTGCAATAAAATCCTTTATAATATTGTGTTCAATAGAGCCAAAGTACACAATGCGTATTGATGATGGTACGATAGTACGAGTATTGTATAGAGTATATTGTATCCATTCATTTAAGTGGCAACAAAAGAATTTTTGTTATATTTTCACTTGTTATTATCACTATTCAACAGAAGAGTTAAATATTTATGTAGCATTAATGCTTTAATTTTCTTGTTAAGATGAAATTGTATGTACCCATACAATTTGTCGTGGTTTATTAATTCATTTAATTTATTTAGGATTGGTTTTTATAAAACCGCAAGGAAAATTTCTTTCGAGTATTTATCATGAAAACAAACAAAAAATTTGTGTTTGTGATGGTTGCGATGGCTGTTTTCAATATAAAAACTCGAACGAAATGTACTTCTCGTTTCATAAAAAACAGCCCCTTAAATCCTTCGTGAGTAAAAAAAATATATATTTTTTAACGTGAGTTGAGGTTTTAAAACATCTTTTCATTTTCGTGGTTTTAAATCAAATGATATTTTAATAAAGGTCTTTAAATTTATTTTTCTTTTCAAATGTTAGGGATCTGCCGTTTTTAATTTTATTAGTCTTAGAAACAATAGATTTTCTAATATCTGTGTTTCTTAAGCTTCTTGTGGTTCCTATTGAAAAGGACCACAGCAAATTTATTCCATTCAGGCATTTTTTCCAGTTCTACTTACTCCGGCAGATTTCAATATTAGAGCTTTGCAGGCATACAGAATATGTCAAGATCCAAAATATATTTCTTCCTTAAATCTCCTATCATATATTTGTACAAAATTGTTTTTAGCGAAAAAGTTGTTCGCAATAACATTAATGTACATTATAAACGAGCTCCACTGTATTTAATACAAAAAAATACAGGACAATATTTTTAATACCATACTTCTGTCAATTGAAATACAAACAAGCCATTTTCTAAAAATAGTTTTGCAGCGTCACAAAACAGAAGTGCATATCATAAGAGTTATCCTAATATTGCTTTTATATATTAAAAAAGGAGCTGTTGCACAAAGAACTGGGACAGGTTATAGTCTTTCATTTCTCTATTTCATAGTTATGACTTTTTATGTATGTATGTACGTGTGGGCTTTCGACCACACAAATAGAATTCGTTCCAATCCTTTCTACTTTATGTGTCCTTTGTGAAAAGACTTTTAACTACACTTGAATGGAAACATAATTTATTACTAACTACAAAACGTGTTTACATTTTTTATCGATTGTGAATATAAAATAAATACTAGACATAAATTTCTATGGAAAAACAAATAGTAACCATTGCAGTAAAAATAAAAATAAGAAATCATATCCTTTGAATTATTAAATAAAGTTGAGATGTTCACATAGAAATTCTAAAAAAAATTAATGTATCATATTTTGGATTTGAGGATCAAAATACATAAGTACATACATATGTAAATATTTATGTATGAAATCTTTATTTGAGTCGACAGAACGATCTACATATGTATATGTATGTATAATTCATTGTTTAAAGATGATTTCATGTAAATGTTAACCTGGCTACGTCTTATATGGTTCATACGCTGGGTTCAATTTTAACTTACTCTCTCCAAGATATCGGCCGGTATCTCACGAATAAATTCTTCAATATTGCCTTCCAGTGTGTCAACAATTGCACTCATGTCCCTATAGACAGACATGAGCCTTAACTTAGCCCCACAAAAATAGTCTAAACGAGTTAAATCGCACGATCTAGGCGGTCAATTGTCCTGCCCCAAACGTGTTCACCGATCTCGCTTCTCAATTGGGCCATTATTTCGCGTGCTATGTGGCATATGGTAGTGTCTTTTTGAAACCACTCCACACACTTATAGAACAAACTGAACATGTGTGACAGTAACTTGTTATGCGAAAATAGCTGAGCTGCCAAAAACAGTGTTAGCAAAAGCAAGTTCCTAAAAAAATCACCCTTTATATAGTACGTCAAACAACTATTTCGGTCAAAATTAATTAAATCTGCATTACTGATATAAGCGATTTCTTGGATTCGATCTTTAAGAAATTCTTACTTAAGGTCCTTCAAATTTTCTATCACGCTCTATCATGATAACTTATCTTCTCTTGAATATAAAACATTAAAACAATTTAATGATAATAATTGTCTGATAACTCAACAACCTAATTCTATTTACTAATACTTAAATTAGTGGCAATTTTAAAACAAATGCAACATGACATACACAACATGGATTTTGATTGATTTTTTTTTTGCTTTGAAACCTCAAACAGCTATTGGATTGTTTAGAGAGCAATTATACTAATTTTTTTATTTTTATTATTTTGGATAACGATTTTCTTATAGTGAATAAATTTAATCTTTCACGACCGATCTTACGTATTGTTGTTGCTGTATCCTGGTTGCTCAAGCTTTTCAGATATTCAACCTTTTCGAAATGGTCAATTCAATTTATTGCGAAATTAATTTAGACTAACGTGAAGGATAAACAGGAAAATTGTATTATTATCATACATTATTTAAACACCATTGAAGCCATTATAAAGTTTTTTTGAACTATTACCAAATTTTTTTATTCACTTCCCCACTGTATAATATGAAGGTGTGAGACACGTCTTACCAGTGTGTATAATTTTCAAAGCTTCATTATATGTATGTATGTGTATCTGCTAAAGAAACACATGTATCATATTTTTCTAATTGCGCACATCTACATCTACATGCATCTACATAAAGTTACGGCCTTCTTAAACAATTTTGTATTCTCACAACAACAAAAAAAATCGCGTAACTATTAAAATTCTTCCGAGTCACTAGACAAAATCATCAGCTTGTCAGGGAATAATTTAGTTATTTTTTTTATAAGCAATTCGCTGCATTAGTATGGAAAGTGTAACTAAGCATGTAACGAAGCGTAAGAATGTTGGAATTTATGTGCAAAAATCCTTTTTCCTTCCATTCATGTTCATTGAAAAAAACTTCTTCTTATGAACACATTTATTTTATACATAAAATATTTAGTGCACACGGACAGACTTCAGCTGCAGACTGGCGTTATTTCGCCAGTCAAAATTGCAGTAGAAGTGAAATAGTTGCACATACACACTCTCTTCCTGTACAATGAAAGAAAAAAGTTGTCAATAATAACGAACTTTAAAGCACTTTTCTTTTCATTGTAATGCCGAAACGTGACATTGACAGGGAGGATGAATAATAAATAGATGAATGTGACGTACTAAAAGAAGTTTTGTAGATAAATTTTGGTTGTTAGTTGAGAATTTTGTAATACAAATGCACTTTTGCTGTTAAGGTAATAAGGACATTTTACAGAGACGATTTTAATGAGGAAAATATTGATTGGCCTCTTATGTTATGGAAGAAGAACGAGTTTTTTTTGGCTAGATTAAAGGAAATTTCCTAATCTGTCATTGTTGAATGGCAGTGTATTTTCAAATAATAGAGAATTCCACCAAAATTTACCTAAAATATTTGATTTCAAAGAAATTTAAGCAAATGTTTGTACATAGTCGTACATATAATGTGAATTAACGCAATGATGAATCGAGCTTGAAACTTGTAGTTTCAACTAAAAAGGATATGGTAACTGGCGTAAGAACCTGTCGTGACATTTTAGATCCATGGCGGCATTTTTACTGGGTGGAGATATTGTGGAAATTACCACTTCTGTACAGCAATCTAAAGCACAACGGGAAATTGTTGTAAAGGGATGATGCAACAACTCCTTGCTGAGGATGTTTACCTCTGTATTGAATATGTCAAAGTCAGTTTTAACGACAGATGACAAATTTTCAATTAAAACGTATTAAATTTTCATCACAGCGTCAGCTGTTTTATCATGTGTGTTGGCGGAAAATGCATAGAAAATTATCCTTTAATTCTCTGTGGAACATAGGGCCTCAACAAAGTGTTTCCATTCCTACCTATTTGTCGCCAAGTCGTTTCATTTGGCTCCATGAAACGTTATGGGCGCGTAATTCGATTTCAGTTTGGCGCCTCCAGACGCATGTCTGCGGTTCTCCTGGATCTTTTAGGATTATATTTGATAGATTATCTCGTAATATCTTTAATGACTTTCTGATCGTGTGACCGAACCATTTGAATTTTCGAAAACGTATATTCACATCTAGTGGTGTTTGATGTGATCGATTCCAAAGATCGATGTTGTAGATGGTATTTGGCCAGAAAATTCGAAGGACACATCGATAGACAAAAGCTTGCAAGCATTGGATTTCGCGTTTGGATAAGTTCCAAGTCTCGCAGCCGTAGAGGAGAACAGATTTGACGTTGGAATTGCAGACTGGCCCTCCAGAATTTATTAAGCATTACCTTAAAAAATGTTCTTTTTTTATATTGCTTCAGTTTGTCTTTCAAACCATACCCTTTTCGACTTTGTCAGAACTCTCCGCATAATGACATCGAACTCGAGTTTATCATGAATTCTTGGACACGCTGTACATTTACGTATCCCTAAATGTTGTTTCTTTTTACATATACACAAACATGCATGTATTTATTTGGCTTCCTTGTAAATATATCCCTAAAACTAAATACAATCTTAAGTATGTAATTGAATCCAGTGCATTAAAATCCTTGTGATGTTTAATGGAAGGGAGAGACACAGTAAATCCAATGGCTTTTCATGATGAATTTAATCTTTCTTAATGTATGCAATAGACATCCATTTTGAATATGTTAGTGCCATGTGCATGTACACATACGTTATCCTTATCGTTATCCTTAATGGACAGTTATAAGTTGGATAAAAGGTTCAAACGTGTGTGTAAGACATTCATATCAAGATGCATACATCAATTTCTATACTACTGAAATCTTATCTGTGTTTGAAACTTTTAATACTATTTATTTATTCATTTATTCATTGTCACATCAGCCTGAATGCAAAATAATAAAATGTTAAAGCAAAAGCCTTAAACTTAATAAATTGAATTAATTGACAATTAGAAACATGCCAAAGGTTCATATAAATTTTAAGAAAATAAATATTTCTTCCAAGTTCTTATGCGGTTGCTATTGACTTGTGTCATATCAGGATCAGTTTCGAATAAATAAATGTGCAATCTTCTTCAAGCAGTTTGTATTTTGTAAAAACTTTATGCTGAAATAGTCTTTAAAACAACTCGTCTACTTTTTTTTAGATGTGATCCTTGATGCTTCTTAATAATGCCATTATCTTGAAGCGATATTTTTGTTTAAAATGTTTTTTAAAAGCAGTTCAGAATTTCTCCTTTTTCTTGGTCAATGTCTGTACAGTGTCTACAAAATATTTTCAATTTCGTTTAAGCTTCCAGTATTAGATTATGTTCATTATACCAAATTTATTGATATCGAGGAAAGTGTTTTCATTGCTCTTCTATTTCAACACGATTTGCTGTATTATTTTTGATGCTTCGTAATGTTTCACAAAAAAATAAAAAATAAATAAAAATAAAATGACAAATATATTTGCGAAAGTCCTGCTTAAGATCAACTCAGCTCTTTCTGAATTCAATTTAACACTTTGTTTTTGATGCCGTAATATCCCTGTCATATCGAAGGCAGTAGAAGGACTAAATTTGCTTGGAATACAAACATTCGTTCGTATAAGATGAATTTTAAACAGAATATGCAAAAAAATATGTTATATGAACAGCATGCTTGTGGGTAGAATATGTACCATGGACTACTAAAAGTTTTTAAAAACTCTTTAAGGAATTAAACAATGATGAAAGTTCCTCAACTCCGAATTATCAACAAATTTAAATACTTGTAGTTTGCCTTGAAACGATTCTCAATACTTTAAAGTTTTCTGTGTCAAATGAAATTATAACACGGCTCCAGAGGCTAACATGGCCTTATTGTATTTCTTTAATAATTTACTTAATGATAGTTCCCTTAGGGTTTCACTTCCAAAACAACTTGACGAACATAAACTGTTGGTCGTAGATGTTTCTAAATCTGTTTCTAGATCTTACAACCTTTTAAACTGGTTCAAGGTTAATTTAGGGGAAACCGCCAAGCTCCATATGCGTAATTTTACATATTTTTTTTATAACGGTCTTAACCCTAGAACCCCCATTTATCGCATATTCCAAAGCAAAAACCTTTACTACCTCAGCTACACTAACATTTAAAATATCGACAGTAGAAATACAATAGACACATAAAATAACTGAAAGTTTTCGTATTTGTCTTAAGGACTGCAGGATAGATTCAGAGTTATTCATACTAAAATTTTTACTGAAAGTAAGAAGAAAAAATTAAATCTAGGACGAATTTTTTCTTTCTGTGTAGGAGATTGAAAAATATTAGTTGTGTATGTGTCCATACTCATAATTAAAAATACATACTTAAATACCTAATGGAAATTTTGCGGCTAAATCTAATTAAAAGCAATAAGTTCAGCTCCTAGAGATGGTCTCCTTCGCTGTGCAGCACGTCCATTGTTTTCTCAACCCCCGCAAAATGGTATTTGCTTACTGAAAATCTACATTGTCCCAATTAACAAATTAAAATTTCTGTAAACAACTGCTCAGACTAACAATTTACTCCTATATTTGCTTCTAGTGTCCAGATTTAAAAAAGTCATTTAGTCTATTTCGCTTGTTCAGCGAAAATATTCTTGCGGGTATGTTTTATTTTGTCAAACGATTAAGTCAAGCATTTAAGCCAAGTCTTCTAAAATCGACATTACAAATTATTGATATCTTTTTATATCTCTGGTGACTAGTGTTTTCTTTCATTTGCTGCTTAGTTTTGACATCCTTTTTGTTGTTTATTGTTGTTGCTGTAAGTTGTCCCCTTAAGTAGCAAATGGACAATACAAAAAAAGCTCCTAACAAAACGAGAAAATAGCTTTTAAAAATTGTTAAAATAACAGAAGAAAATATTAATTGTCTGCTATTATGTAAGTTAAAATAACAATTGTTATTTATTGGCAACAATTGTGAATAAATTGTATTAAAGAACTGCAAATTGCCGGAAATGAAAATAAAAAATAGTAAAAATGTTTAGAAAAGAAGAAAATTATTTGGAGAAAATAATGGTACAGATGATGTAATTATAAAACAAATTGCGTATATAATTTATTCACTTTTAATATTTGTAACATTATAAATTTTCTTAAACAGTAGATCTATTGAACAAAAGATTCAAAAAGTGTTCAAAAGATTTCATTTAAAAAATTATTTATTATGGGCTTAACTGCCTGTGTTTTTCACCAATTCACTAGTAGACTAAAATCATTCAATATCGTTTGAAGCCTTTTAATGAGTCGATTTTAGCACCAACGTAATGTTGGTAATAAGAATTTTCTGAATAACTTGTAAGGAATAATTGTAATTATTGTTTTTATTTTTCAAAATCAATAATTTTGAGATGGAGATCTTGGATTTACTTTTACTCGTAGGTGTATATAAACAAATATGTATCCGTAACTTTAAAAGTTGGGCTTGGGTTCAACGACCGGAAAGGAGCCCTAGAAAAATACCATGAAAACTTTAAAATAATTCTAAACATCCAATAATTTAGGGAGATAGATTCTTAAAAGTCGTATTTTTTCACAAGTAGATTTTTTGCATTCATAAACGTGCGTTACAATGACCAAAAACCGTAAACGCATGGACTACCAACTCCCAATTGCATTTATTAAAAATAAATTGATCTTCACACTTTTACTTGCCTTTCAATTCTATTTAAGTTTCGGCACAAGTAAATTAAATGGTAATTAATTTGATTGCCAATAGAAAAATTATTGAAAATAAAAATTGGAAGAAAAACAAAATCAAACTTCGTTACATTGTGTTATTAAGCCAGTGAAACATAATAATTTTTTTTTTTTAATTAAAAACGTAATATCGATCGTAAGATATCTGCAATACCTAAAATATAAAATTTCAAATGTTTAACTCTTATAATAAAATAATTTATATGCCACCATGGGCATCTATAAACTAAAGTAAAGCAGGAAATACACATGAGCTCTGAAGAGGGTGTGTAGTGGCCGCCGAAACAGCATTCTAATATTCTGCTGTGTTACATGGAATTAAAGTTGAATAATAAAATAAAAGTAATATAATCCCATAAGACTAAGAAATCAAAAGTACATTCGAAGTAAATTAATTCAGCACATACTCGTAGCTAAAATACGAGTTACTTACCTCTAGGACCCTGCCTTTAACTCATATCAAAGGGGTTTTTTAAGGTTATTCTGTAACCAGTTTAGAAGGTATTGATCTTAAATAGGTTTCTTGAAGTCAGTTCCATAACTAATTTTCTAAGAACTATAACAAGCACTTGCATTATGTGAACCGTGGCAGCAAAGTTTCTTTAGAACAGTTAAATGGCCTATCACAATGTGCCCCAAACGTATCGATTTCTCCCTCCTATGACAGCTCCATGTGAAAGTGATAAGTTCCTTTCATGCAAAGTATTAGAAATTGAAGCGAACCCTTTCCTCAAAGGACTAGGCACCTGAAATGTTTTATGTCAATTGGCTTACCCCTAATGATACATAAGATGGTAAGAAAATACTGCTCGTATACATTTCCTAAGTGATCTAAGGAAACTGCTTAGAAAATTTTTTTTGTGAAAATTTCTTTGCTTTTGTTATCAAATTTTCTAGACAATTGAATTGTATTGAATTCATGAACAGCATACAGCTATTTAACTCAGACCGTTAGAAAGGATAAAATAAGGTTGATATAATTTTATTAACAAAAAAGCCATATTACACGACAATAGAAATATTTTATTCTTAGTTTAACCCTTCTAATCCCTTCGCTTAGTGGCCAGGACTATTCGAAGTTATCATTATTATAACATGACAATATTTATTAAATTAAATTCAACTCAATATTATAAGATTGCAAAAAAAGGAATAATAATAATGGTGTCATCAACCTTTTATCCTATTCCCCTGTCAGACATCTGATTAAGTCACTTCAAATGAAATTTATTAAAAATGTTTTATGTTAAACACAAAAAGGTCCTGCACAAATAATTCCTTTTCTAAATGACTGTCATTTATGTTAAGAGAAATGTTTACAACAAAAATAATTTATATTCATTTATTCCTTTTCTAATTTATTTTGTTTTTTTTTCTTTGCAGGTACGTAAATACTTTTATGTGTGTTAAGGCAGGGAGGGGACTCTTGAAAGCAACAATGGAATAAGAAATAATGAATGTTCTAAAATTAAGTTTGAAACTTTAAATTTTAAAGTTTATAATCATTTGATTTAAATTGTACAACTGTAGTCGTACGTGTACTCGTTTCAAAATGCTTTGTGGGTGTTTGTAATAATTTTGTTCTTAAATGTATGTGTGTGTGAATAAGCACGAGTACATATTGGCTTGGGCGTGTAAAGTGTGTATTATTCATGATTTGATTTTTAATGAGCAAAATGTCTGAAATTTATTTAGACAATTTACAAAATTGTAGTCAATAAAAATGTGAAAAGCACAGTGGGTGCTTTTAATTACTGTTCCTTTCGAAAGACACTCTTAATGTAAATGAATTGTGAAAAATTTTTGTTTGATTTGTATTCTATTTTCATAATTTAAAAAATCGTTTTATTCGTGTACTCAGTGCCTCATTGTCGCGTTAAGCGTCCTGTTAAATTAAGAAGAAAATCTCAATTTTATAAAAATTTTAAACAATAATATGGCTACTCGTATTTAACACGCTCAAATATTTTGCAAGTAAAATTAATAGAAATAGATGTGCGGTCTCCAAAATCCAGACGGCCGCCTTAAGTAAAGAACTTGTATGGCGATCATTAAAAAAAACCGGATGCTTTTCATATATGTATATTTTCTACTCAATTCGACCGTTTGGATTGTGGAAACCGCTCTGAAATGTAAAAGGCAAGACATCCCTATAGAAAACACGCACGGGCGTGACGAAATATTGTGCAGCATAAATCTGTAATTTTTATAAATCCATATAAATATATTTATTTATTGTGAAATTGTGTAATTTTAAAATTGAAGACATATCTACCAATAAATATTGTAAATCTTTTGGAAAGTTACATTCTTGCCCGGAAGTTCACTATCGTGGAAGGAGATTTCATGAGTGTGCCCAAAACTATCTCATCCGGGGTCCACAGGGTAGTATACCGGGGCCATTTTGGTATTTGATTTATACCTGTGATATGCCCTTGAGCAGTAATATACTCACTTCCACATTTGCCGATGGTACAGCCTGCCTTAGTATGCATGAAAATCCTAACAAGGCATCCCGATATCTTCAGGAACATATTAACCTGTTGGAGCTGTGGTTGAACTTATGGAGAATAAAAGTAAATGAACAAAAGTGTGTTCATGTCACATTTACCCTATGAAGAGACACTTGTTCCCCCATTCGAATCAACAATCAATTTGTTCCTCAACATTCACAGGTGAAATACCTTGGTATACACCTTGACCGACGGCTTACATGGAAACACCACATTGACTCTAAGCTAACACAAATGAAGCTTAAATTAATCCATATACATTGGCTGATTGGTAGAAATTCAACCCTCAGTCCAAATTCAACCCGAATCCAAAACAAAATTTTAAGGTTAATAACATCGGCTCCATGGTACATGAAAAATTTAAATTTACATCGTGATCTAAATATGCCACTTGTGACCGCTAAAATTGCAAAATATGCAGGCAAATATTTAACAAAACTCGAGTCCCATCCTAATTCCCTTGTTCGTAATATCTTAAACTTTACTGGATACATCTGCTTAAAAAAGAGGGATATTACGGCCTTAATACCCAACACTTCAGATGAAACTTTTTGAAAATATTTTTGTGCTTAACACGACATTTATGTATTATTAATAACTATCACTAAGTTTATGTCCGACACTGGTTGGGCCTAATTATTATATCTATACTTAAGATTTGAATACTTATTGTTAGTTGAGTTTTGAAGATACAATAAATAAATAGTAGTGGAAAAAAATTTATTGTGAAATAAACTTGAAAAATTCTTGAATCTTAAAACGAAGTGACGTGGCTACCAAATGCAACGTGAATTAATTTTCACCAAGTAGTTCGTTCACATTTCCAAATTTTACCATATCCAGTTATTAAAAAAACATTATTCGATGAAGTCTTAGACCATCATTTTTTCAAGAAAGTCGACAATTTTTTGTAACTAAAATTAAGTTTGAAAATTTCATAAACATTAAAAGTGGCATTACAAATTTAGAACAAAATCAATTTTGCAATAGTGTAAAATTTTGCCTTTGTCGCATACGTTTTTTTATTTTTGGTGGATAAGATGCGATTAACCTCGATCTTTTTCTACGTAAATATATCCATGTAAAAGAAATTTATTCAGAATTCAAAACATTCTTAAGAGCCTTTTTTGCAAAAAGAAAAGATTCGAAAATCTGACCGCGTATAAAATTTCGAAGGATCTGTGGCAGCTTTTTTTAATTTTTTGTTATTCTCTTAAAATTCGTTTAGTTTCATATCAAAGTAAAATCGATTAAGGCCCAACTTTTTAAATATAATTTTCTTGATCTACATAAATATACGTTTTCGAAATAAATATATACTCATTTGCTTAATATTTATATTCTATATTTTTAATATAATTACAAATTATATATATTATAAATAGATCTTAACGAACATAGTAAACTAAGACATTAATTCGTTTGTAGTGAAGCAGACCAGAGTCTTTGGTAGGAATTGAACCCACAACCCATTATCCTGCCGAGGCACCTTAAATATATACGAGTACGTACTTATATTAAAATTGCTGGATAACGATTCTTAAATATTGTGTTGAAACTAGAACTTGAAAAAATAGAGTTATAGAGAAGATATTAGGAAGGAATTGATAAACATTACAAAATACGTCAATAGAATTTCCTTAGCACAGAAATTAATGTGAAATTTTTATGAAAATTTCTTACCTTCCTTCTTTTTTAAAGTAGATCGAACAAGGCAAACTCACTAGAATAGCTTATCTTCATTTAGTTTCTAACCAACTTTAAAACTTTACGTAAAAAGTGACTAAAAATTGCAAACCAACCGCTAAAAGAAAAAACTCCATGACTAATAATTATTTGCTCATGTATTTTTGAAAATATTATTACAATATTGTTGCAATAATAAAGGCACCTCATTAGGTTCGATAACAGTAAAAAAATCAAAAATTATATATAAAAAACCCGATCCACAAAAAAATTTATCCCTTCGACATTTCCAAAAATCAGACTTACATATTGCTATGTTTGTAAATTGAATTTAGTAAAACGAAAATGTTTAAAAAGCTCTAAACATTAGAGCTTAAAGGCATCAGCATTCATCACTGGCAAGTTGAAGCATTAATTTGTCGCTAAAATTAATAAACTTGTATTTTATTTAAATTTTATTATAATACTACAACTAGTGAAAAAAAGCACTAAGTTGTCGTCACTGGTTAAATTATTTCCCTTTAAGAATCAGTTTTCAATGACAATAACGATTTCAGACCAAAATAGAGGATAACATTATCCTTGTATTTTGAAGATCATTTAGTGCCAAATTAATTTAATTTTCTTGAGTTTATAAACATATATATCCTACAATTTCCCTAAATACATAGGTATATATATCAGCATCAGTCTTGTTGAACCTTCGTAGTGAACAGACGTGTTAGCGGAGTTTTTTTTTCTCATACTAAGCAAACAAAAATACAAACAAAAAAAAAATATTCATAATAAGTACTGATTCGTAATAAGTACAGTTTTTGTTAAATTTGCTTTACTTGCATTAATAATATTTTTCGTATAAACTGAAACAACAAAAAAACAAAAAACACAAACAAAGTGACTGAGGAATACTCTGCATGAGTACCTCAAAAACAAAAAATTGTGAAGTGAGTTCTAACGGCAGAAATGCCTATTTTACTGTGAGTTCTGAAGCTCTTAATGCAAACAATAAAAAGAAAAAATTGGATGACAGTCTTTTTCTAACGGCAAAGCCAATTTTACGTGAGCAATCAAATTCGCTTACTCCGATGCCACTTAGTGATTCGGTAATATTACCATTGCCTAGTTCATCGTTATTTAAGTCAGCGCCATTATCCGCTCTGGGCTCGTGTTCATCACTTAACCCAGTTATCACAATGGACGATAATATTCAAAAACCTAAAGTGCCTGTCGGAATGGACAGATATGTAACGGTAGTAAAGCGCGGGCGAAGCCCAAATTCATCCAAAATCTCATCTGTTCCGAAAATATCCAGAGACAACGACGCCGCCTCAGCTAATCGTCAAAACCGGTTTAAAATATTACAAGATGACAGCGATAAACCCGAAGAATCTTCGAAAAAAACTTCAAAACCACCACCAATCTATCTGAGACAAAAAAACTCGAACACACTTATTAAAAAACTAATCTCGGCCATTGGTGAAAAGTCATTTCACATTGTTCCAATAAAACGTGGTAACATTGATGAAACAAAAGTTCAAATATATGATGAAAAAGACTTCCGCAAAATGGTTAACGAATTCGAAAAAAATAAAACAAGTTTCTACACATTCCAGCTTAAGAGTGCTAAAGGCCTACAGATCGTATTGAAAGGCATAGATTCTTATGTAGTTCCTGAGGAAATTAAAGATGCTCTCACCCTCCAGGGATTTAAGGTAAAGAATGTCTCTAACATAATAAACAGGGAGAAGATCCCCCAACCCTTATTTCGCGTTGAATTGGAGCCGAATGATATAAAATTGAAGAAAAATGAGACCCATCCAATTTATAATTTAAAATATCTGTTATACCGGAAAATTACAGTCGAAGAACCACACAAGCGCTCAGGACCCGTACAGTGCCATAATTGTCAAGAATATGGCCATACGAAAACTTATTGCAAATTACCGTCTGTTTGTGTTGTGTGCGGTGAATTACACAACACTGCTATTTGCAATAAGTCGAAGGACCAGAAGGAAAAAAAGTGCAGTAATTGTGGAGGTAATCACACTGCTAACTACAGAGGATGTCCTGTATTCTCTTTTGTGAAACAAGCTATGACCCAAAAGCCTAAAGTAACTCCAGCTCAAGCAGGAAATACGTACTCCGCTACTCATCCCCTAATGGCCCAACCAATCACTTCACATGTATCGTATGCTGACGCTGTGAAGATCAACTCTATTCCCGTTCAAAAAGTGTCACCACCAAACAATACAACAAACGAAAATGCAAGCTTTAATTTCAATCGCCTTGAAGCTACTATTGATAATCTGGTGCAAACTATAAGCAACTTTACGACAAATATGACTAGCATGATGCAAGAAATGCTGCGAATGCAGAACACTCTGCTTCTAGCATTAGTTAACAAGCCATGAACACGTTAAAGTTATGTTTCTGGAACGCAAACGGCATTCGCCAACATAAAAATGAACTTGAGCACTTCCTCACGGCAAAAAATATTGACATAATGTTGGTATCTGAAACTCATTTGACTTCGAGAAGCCTTTTTAAAATGAGTGGCTACACCTTATATGATACAAAGGACCCGAGAGGAAGAGCATGTGGAGGATCAGCAATTCTAATAAAGTCAAGACTCAAGCACTATATTCTTGAGAACACTTGTGAAGACCATCTACAAGCAACAAATATTTGCATCGAAAATTTTTGTTCAAATCTTGTGCTTTCATCAGTTTACTCCCCTCCCAGATTTTCAATCAGTGAAGATCAATACGAGGATTTTTACAAAACTCTTGGCCCTTGTTTCGTAGCAGCTGGAGACTACAATGCAAAGCATACGTTCTGGGGGTCGCGTCTTATTACTCCTAGAGGTCGAGCATTGTTCAACACAATTTCAAAAATGGATTTGGATGTCATTTCTAGTGGGGAGCCCACTTACTGGCCTACTGACATACAAAAAATTCCGGATGTTATAGATTTTGGGGTCATGAAAAATATCCCTAGGGATTTAATTCATGTTGAAGCTTCACATGATCTCTCCTCCGATCACTCTCCCACGATCGTTACAATTTGTAGCCCACTAAGAAGTGACTTACCTGACCCATATGTGAAGATGATACATCGTGTTAACTGGCTGGGGTTCAAAAAATATCTCAGTAGTCATTGTACGGAAAACATCAGGCTTAGAACTCCCGATGATATTGAACTTAACATTGCCAATCTTACCGAGAATATTAAACAGGCTGCTAAACATGCCACTACCTCCCATCCGCAGACTGGGTTTAATAGAATTTATTCTGCGGACATTGAACGTCTCGTATGTGAAAAAAGAAGAGCTAGAAGGGAATGGCAACAGCACAGATCGCCCCAACATAAAATCAGACTTAGAGAATGCACTAAACGACTCCAAGAGTTGCTTTCAGCTGAAAAATCTGCTTCTCTTAAGAACTACCTGGAAGGTCTCGATGTCACTGCAGCATCTAATTACTCCTTGTGGCGCGCTGCTAAAAAGCTTAAAACACCCGTTGAGTCTAAACCACCCCTGCGCACTTCTACCGGAGGTTGGGCAAGAACTAATACTGAAAAAGGTAACATATTAGCTGGTCATTTAAAAGACGTATTTACCCCAAACACATGTACTGGTGCTGTTGATTTGCCGAGCGTAGTTGCTCTACCCCCTCGACCTATAAAGTTTAAGATGCTTGATGTACAAAAACTAATTGCTGAAACCAATCCAAAGAAGGCCCCGGGTATTGATGGAATTAGTAACAAGATGCTGATGCAGTTGCCTCGTATTGCTATTAGAATCCTGTTATTTATTTTTAATGGCATTTTACGACTGGAGTATTACCCACACAGCTGGAAACTTGCCATGGTCAAAATGATTCCAAAGGCGGGTAAAGATCTTACCAAGGCTGAGTCATATAGGCCAATAAGTTTGCTGTCAACAATTTCGAAGCTCTTTGAAAAACTTCTCATGACAAAATTGTCCCCAATACTAGCTGATAATGGATGCATACCGGACCATCAATTTGGTTTTAGAAGTCAGCACAGCACCATTGAACAATGTCATAGATTGGTTCATTTCATAAGAAGAACATTTGAAGAAAGAAAGTATTGTTCTTCCCTATTTATTGATGTCTCTCAGGCATTTGATAAAGTGTGGCATGAAGGCCTAATTCTAAAATTGAAGACATATCTACCAATAAACATTGTAAATCTTTTGGAAAGTTACATTATTGCCCGGAAGTTCACTGTCGTGGAAGGAGACTTCATGAGTGTGCCCGAAACCATTTCATCTGGGGTGCCTCAGGGGAGTATACTGGGGCCAGTTTTGTATTTGATTTATACCTGTGATATGCCTTTGAGCAGTAATATCCTCACCTCTACATTTGCCGATGATACAGCCTGCCTTAGTATGCATGAAAACCCTCACGAAGCATCCCGTTATCTTCAGCAACATATTAACCTGTTGGAATTGTGGTTGAACTTATGGAGAATAAAAGTAAATGAACAAAAGTGTGTTCATGTTACATTTACCCTACGAAGAGATACTTGTTCCCCCATTCAAATCAACAATCAAGTTGTTCCTCAACATTCACATGTGAAATATCTTGGTATTCACCTCGACCGACGGCTTACATGGAAACACCACATTGACTCTAAGCTGACACAAATGAAGCTTAAATTAACCCAGATACATTGGCTGATTGGTAGAAATTCTACCCTCAGTCTAGATTGTAAACTTTTAATATACAAGTCGCTTTTGAAGCCGATATGGTGTTACGGAATTCAGCTATGGGGCACTGCTTCAGCTTCCAATGTAGAGAGAATCCAACGAATGCAAAACAAAATATTAAGGTTAATAACTACGGCTCCATGGTACTTGAAAAATTTTATTTTACATCGTGATTTAAATATGCCACTTGTGACCGCTGAAATTGCAAAATATGCTGGAAAATATTTAACAAAACTCGAGTTCCATCCTAATCCCCTTGCTCGTAACATCTTGAACTTTCCTGGACACATCCGCTTAAAAAAGAGGGACACTACGGCATTAATACGCAACTCTCCAGATGAAATTCTTTGAAAATATTTTTTGTGCGTAACATGAATTTTATGTATTATTAATTATTATCACTAAGTTTATGTCCGACACTGGTTGGGCCTAATAATTATTTATATATTTAAGATTTGAACACTTATTGTTAGTTCAATTATTTGAAGATACAATAAACATATATTAGCGTGAAAAAAAAAAAAAAAAAAAAAAAAGAATCAGTTTTTACAATTAGCTATTGCTATTGCAATTACTTTAAACTATGATGACATTGTTAACATAACGCCTATACATATGCTTTGTTTTATAGTGTACGGTGATATAAAAAGAGTTGCCAGATTTTTACAATCTTGTAAAAAAAAAACTCGAAATTCTTATCGCCAAAATACAGTTTATATAACATACAAAATTCCCTG
The DNA here is from genome assembly GCA_963681545.1 of Germaria angustata. Taxonomy (NCBI): domain Eukaryota; kingdom Metazoa; phylum Arthropoda; class Insecta; order Diptera; family Tachinidae; genus Germaria; species Germaria angustata. The sequence goes on along the minus strand of OY813000.1, from coordinate 53,176,303 downwards.
ATACCAGTAGTTTTTAAACACTCAACAAACAAATAAAAAACTATCCTTCATAAAGTATGTATTAAAATATAATATAGAAATTGTGAATGAAACAAAGGTTTTGCAGATGACGACGTAAAATTTATTATTAAAATTGTAAAGGGCTTATTTCGGAAAATATCGAAAATGTGAATTGCACTGTTTCTCTTCTAATTCCTTTACTCGAAATTCGAGAAATCATGTCAGACTATGCAGGTGTCTACCATCTGAAAACAAAAACGAAAACGTCCATTTGATTTTATGGCGGCACAACTTTAAAATAAAACACTACAGCACAAGCTGTTATTCTGCAGACACCATTTAGAGTTTTTTTCGATTGAAAGATATTTCTAAACCAAATAATAGCACATGCTTGAGATTTGCATCAAAAAACATTTAAAACAAAATTGCTACGATTTACCGAAATATTCTAGTTGTCACCAAGTCTATACATGTCGTGTGAAAACTTTAAAACATTGCATCTGTAAAAGTCATCTGCAAGGTCAGATGACAAAATTTCAATTAAAACAGATTCAATTTTCATCTGACATTAGCTATTTTTACATAGCAAAAAAAGGAAGACATTGCATATAAAATCTAATGTTAAGAGCACTCACACGATTATGTCAGGTGTAATCGCACATGTACGTTTGAAAGTAAAAATTATAAATCGTCTATAAATTTTGTCGTACATAAAACACGCAATATCCAACTCTGTATATAAGTACATTTAACTTCATGAACGCAGTAATTTAAGGGCAAAAGGGATCCATAGCCTTTCCTTCACATATTAATAATACAGATAAATTGTAATATTAAAAAAAGAGACACATTAACATTTCAAAAATAAATATAAATAAATATAAATATAAATATTTTTTTACCAAGCGAATTTTGTTTCTTAACGTCACAAACAAAAAGTGGTTCACTTCACCGAGTTTTCGATAAAAAGGATTTTTTTTACCAATTAAAATAAATTATTGTTGAAAATATTTAATTAGAATGAAAAGATTTTTTCAGTAAAACGGTGTGCGCTGCTCCGAATCTCGCTTATCGATTTTGCGAAATTGATATAAAATAAAAAGTCAATTATTTAAGTGAAACAAGAGAACATGAAAGCGAAACTAAAATTGTGTGGGAGAGGTCAGAGTTCTTATATGGAATTTCGTTTTTTCCTTAATGTCATTATGTTTATACTTATATATTTACTTACATACACATATTTCTCATGTTTCAACGGGTGATTACATAGGAATATGTATAATGTACATACTTATTTCGTTCAGCTGGAGTCTGGGTGATCCAAATACAAGTATGTTGTTCAGGAACAGGAGAAAATCTATTGCGTAGGTTTGCTTTTTTATAATAAGGGATCAGTTTTTATTAAACACAAATGCAAACGTATGTAGAAAAACAAACTGTATACAGTCCAATTCGGAAAAGAAGAAAATGAAAAATTTTCCCTAGTTGTTGTTCGTTTAAGCAACATTTCCATTTAACCGGACTTCGGATAAGAGAAGACTGTTTGGCTTAAATGAATTCAAAACTTTAAAAACTATACTCTGAACTGAAAATAGAAAATATGATACATATTGAAAATAAAAGAGATGAATAGATTTTACAATAAAATTTATTTGGAAAACTTAGATGTTATCGATTGCATGTAATACGATCAAAATGAGTCAAGACTGAATAATATTTTTTTTCTTTTAAGGGAAAATATTTTTAAGAGAAGTAAAGAAATTTGAAATTAATCAAATATAGTTTTAAAAAATTTTATTTTTAATTAAACAATTTTTCCATTTAAACGGCATTCATTTATCCGAATTCGACTGTTATAACATGTGTATTAAGGACACAACTTGGAAAACATATGAGCCTTGGGCTATACAAGATTTTTTCATAATTCTTTAGGTATCCTCCCGTTGCCACCACTTCTTAGCTCCATCTTCATTTTAGTCATGAATATCCTCCTATTATTTGCATTGATATACTCCAAATACTGAGCAATACCAAATTTTGTATTAACCGGAAAAATATATTAACGTTTTTCCTTCACCATACAACAAACAGCCAACCTAATGCGCGCACATACGAGTATGTATGCCCTTGCACAAATAGTACTGGAAACACTTTTGAGCCCACCACTTTGTAACAATGCCTGCCATGCACTCGTACGTAGTGCCAATTGCAGCGAAGGATTAAGCCTAACAATTCGTTAGTTTGATGGCTGGTTTTATGTGTGAAATCTGCTGCTGTAAATAAACACTATTAAATGTTGGAAGTGTGAAACAACTTCCTTCCTCAAAAGTCGTGTTTGTTTTTCTTTTTTACTTCATTTAAATACATTCTCATATTTGGTTGTTTGGCGGATTTGTAATTTGTTTTAAATCAAGGTTGACAAACGGAAGCGGAAATGTGTGTTAGTACTGTAAAAAATGAAAAACAAGATTACAAATCCGTTGGTATGAAGGATTGTGTGGCGGTGCATTGAAAAAAATATTTGTAAAAAAATATACGAGTGATTTGTCGATTGACTGGCAGATATAGATTTTTTGATTTAGGAAGAATAAAGTTTAAGATTTAAAAGTTTTTAAGGGCACCATTTAAAAGGCTACCAGCGATAAGCGGTAGCGACTTATATGAATGGACACTAGAGCTGTCAACTATTCGACATTTCCACAAAACTGGGTTTCAAATAGCTTAAAACCGCATTGTTTCGGCAATCGTTTTCCAGTTTTTTATATTTAAAAACTAGTTCGAATATTATTTTTTATTAAAAACATACATACATTTTGGATTTTTTTACTTTTTGTTTGTATCTTTAACGCATTTCAGTCTCAAAGTTTGAACCCAAAGTTTAAACAATTATTACTTTCAATTATACTTCTCTGTAGATGTAAATGTTTAGATGACCTTGAGTTCCGGAGTTTGGCTTAAATTTTTGAGCTTAACAGCAAAACAGATTCACTTGTTCACTAAATTAGGTTAATTATTAATAGCCCTGTGTACTCGTACAATTGATTTCATTTAAAAGATTTTCTGAAATATGACAATTTTTGTAATTTAAATACTTTCTGGGAAGGAGTTTGAGATAACATTTCCAGTATTTGTAGTAATTAAATGAATTCGAAAATTTTTTGCTTCGAATTTCTAGAGGTATTCAAATGGCCTTTTCTTGCTTTTGCACTTAAATCGAGTCATAAAAAAATAACAGCTACAAAAAAATCGCTTTGGGGCGTATCTAACATTTTTGCTGGTTTGGTCCTTAAGTTAATCTGTTTTCTATAAAAAGGATTTTTTTACCTTCGTATAGACGCGTGGAAGCATTTCTATTTTTTCGATATTAAAAAAAAATTTTTATCAATCTGTAGGCTATTCAAAAATCGGTTCAACCAAAATATAGTAAAAGTCCTGTAGGAAATTTACAGCAAAGGATCCACTGTGCAATTTTAAATAGAAATCGCAAATTTTTATGAATTCAGGCTAAATAGACCGCCAACTAGTGCTTAAGGCTGACCCCTTAAGTTCTGGATGGTCCCTAGGATTCACCTAAAGAGATGGAGGATAGAGAGAGAAATATTAAACTTATCTGGGCTAAGTTTTTGGTTCTATTCGGTGTTAAACCCGGATAAGTGAGCTTATCTAATTGATATCGCAACCCAATATTGTGGAGGAGGTGCTCGGCAATTCCCCTAGGAGAAGAAGCCGGGAAAATGGCATATACTCATAATCTAAAACGCTGTGTGCACAAACCAAATTTGACGTGATATGACGGAAAACCATTCCATTTCAGTTTAAAATTATTGAACATCTTGTGAAGAAATGTGCGAATTAGTAGATTGAAAAGCATTTTTCGTCTTTTCAATTTTCATAAATTTATACGAGGTAGTTTTAAGCTGTTAAGGATTCCCAAATCAGGATAATATTCAAACCCTAGTTCTCCATATTAAAGAGATTATGTTGTAAAAGGTGATTTTTTTAAGAGCTTTCGGATTTGATTTAAAAAACACGTAAAATTCAGGGAAACATATGAAATATTTGTGAGTCGATAGAATGATCCTTATAATTCAATGTTAAAAGATGATTTCATTTAAATCATACGCTGGCATACTCTCTCCAACATATCGGCCGGTATCTCACGTATAAATTCTTTCATATTGGCTTCCATTGCGTAAGCCGTCGCGGGCTTGTCCAAAAAATATTCTAAAGGCGTTAAATCGCATGATCTAGGCCGGCCCCCAACGTGAAATAAACTTTTCATCGAACTTGCTTCTCAATTGAGCCAATGTTTCGCGTGCTGTATGACATGTGGAACCGTCTTGTTGAAACCTCAAGTCAGCAAAGTTCAGCTCTTCTTTTTTGGGCAAAAAAAATGTTTAATCATTGCTCGGTAGCGGTCGCCAGTAACGTTGCTGTCTTCGTCGTCTTTGAAAAAATACGGTTCAATGATGCCACCGGCCCATAATCCACACCAAACAGTGCATTTTCTGGGATGCAATGGCAATTCTTGCAATGATTCTTGCTGCTCTTCATACCAAATACAGCAATTTTGTTGTTCACGTATCCATTCAACCAGAAATGAGCTTCGTCGCTGAAGACAATGTTCCGATTTAAAAAAGTGGACGATGCGCTTTCTTAGCCGAGCATGAATTTTAATAATAAAATTCAATAATCAGCAAGTGTTGTTCGTTTGCGAGTCTATTCATGGTTAAATTATAGACCAAACTGAACATGTTTTACAGCAACATGTATACGAAAACAGCTGAGCTGTCAAAAACAGGGTTGTCAAAAAGAAAGTTGTTTAAAAAATCACCCATTATTTATTTTTGAATTTTTTCGTTTCTGCGTACAAAATTACTTAAATTTTCTTAATACCTCATTTACAACTTTTTTCTTCAAGGATTTTTTATAAAAAATTAAATTCTCATCATAATAAAAATTTTCTTTTAAACAACATGTAACTCGTTCCATATTCTTAAGAAATTCTCATGTTCAGAACATATAATTCGTATTTTGTTTTTTGCTCTAATGTGAACATTTATTTATTTGGCATTATGCCAAATATTTCAAAATTTATATCCTTTAAAGCAGCAATAAAACTATTTCATATAAGTTTTTGTTATCTTGCATCTTCGTATCTATTTATTAGATCAAGATGATTAATGGCGACATCTAATGCAGTATAAATGCATAGAAAATATAAATATTTCAATTTATTAGAGTATATTTGTGTGAATTTTACTTAAAATTTCTTATGAATAATTCATAAAACTACAAAAAAGTAATAAAATTAGAAGGAAAAAATAAGCAAACAGTTGGTATTCTCTTTTCACTTACCGTTTATTATCCCGTCGAGCTTGTGACGTTCGCATATAACCGTTTCCCATTGTGTTGCCATTGCAAAAACTGTGACTTTGACCGGATCCTATTTTGGCAACTGTTATAAACACTCCACTATGAAACTATTTCCACACGCACGCACACACACACACTAAAAACTGAAATGAATCCTTTTTTTAATTTTTACAAAATTCTAATAAGTATTAGAAGCACTTTGAGTATTTGAATGCCTGATTGGCTGCCTGTGAGTCTGCCGTCTGCTGTCTGCCCCAATGGATGATGGCCTGTGTAAATTCAAACTGAAAGTAAAAAAATAAATGGAAATCTATTTTAAAATTTTAAGTGGTTAAACAGAATAGTTATACAACATAATAAAGTGTTATTGTGTAAAAAGTGTTTGTTGCTGTTGTCAATGAAAAATTCACAAAAATTTTTATTAAAATTCTACTGCCCTGAAAAATTGCAATTTTTATTTAACAATTAAAACTATAAAATTGTTTCTGCCACTTTTAATTGTTGCAGCTTTATTTTAATAAAGAAAAAAGGAAAAATCAATGAAATGAGGCAATATATTGAATGAGTAAAGAACAATTTTAGGTGATAAATGTTAGAGGTAAAGGGAGTACAAAATAAAAAAATTTATTTTTACGTTTCATTGTAAAATTACACACACATTTTTGGCATCAAAAGATGCGCTTGCATAAACTTTGGGAGAAACATTTTTATTTTTAATTTGTTAAAGAAATTCTATAAAATGTGCTTCCCTTCAAACACCAGTACGAGTATGTCTTGTTTCTAATCGTGGTAATGATCATTTATGTTCATATTTAAAAGATATTAAATTTATTAATTGATCGAACAAGCGCTCCAGATAATATCAACCTTGAAGTACAAATGCAAATTTTATTGTAGTATCCCATAGAGTCTGTCTCCAAAACAATTGTAAAGTTACAAAATACTGCTATTTTGCCACGCCCTTATGTCACCCAGATAGTGGAATAAAAACACATGACAACATGTGTGTAGTCTCTCATTTCAAAACTCTCTTGAGGCCAATTACGATATTCAATATCTGTTGAAATTTAAAAAAAAAAAATTATTGAACTGTCATCCATTATCACGTAGATGACGGGTGTCAAAAGTGTATCGATTTTCATGCCGGTTGTTTTTGCCGTTTTAGTTGTTACCCTAGTGTCTCCACCTTGGAAACCCTTTTTTAAATTCATAATATGCCAAAAGATGAGATTAAATTTAAAAAAAAATTATATAAAAATTGTAAAAAAAATTTTCTTCCCCAAATGATATTTTTATAGCACCACGATAGTTGCAATATTGTCCTTTTCGTATTTCGTTTCCTTAAATACATTTATGTTTGTATATGCATATTAAATTAATAAAAAAATTAAAAATATGCTCCAAAAACTCCTAAAACATTCCACTTCATGCTCTTAAGACGAAAACATGATGTGATGGGTAAAATCTGCACTAACAATTAGAAGCCAATATTCTTCAAATATATCATCCGTACCCTCACATGTGATACAGGAAAGACGCGTTTTCGACTTCCATTATTGTTAGTTTTATTATTTCTATTTTCTTTTCTTTCATCTATTCAATCACCAATCAATTATTTTGGAAAGGGATCAAATTCATGTATAAAGTTTTTGTCATTCACAGTATCGTTTTCATCTTAAAGACTTCAATTTATAAATGTTTGAAGTTTCCCTTTTCTTGGGATAGAAAAGTTAAATGTAAGTAGTTGGAAGTTCCTCATCAATCACTTGAAATGTTGATAATTTATAAGTCTGTGTGTGGACTTGTTAGAATCCTGCCTAAACAATTAATAGATCCTTTTTTATTTATTGATTAATTATTTTATTATTTACTTATTTTCTTAAAGCAATTCATGTCCATTTATTATGGCACACACTGTAAATGCCTGTCCATATAAATTTAAATTGTTTGTGTTGTTATTTTTCCTGGAACTCCTGTGAAATCATAAAATTTTGTGAATTATTATGATAAACTTTTCTGTGCGAAAAAAGTTGATGTTAAACGGAAACAAATTTACGTACTTACTTTAAAAATGAAATTTGTTTCCTAAATTATTTTTTAAATCATTTTGGCAAAACACATCACCACCACACAGTGGCTGAAAATCGTTTTTCATTGGCCAAAATTCTGTAACTTTTGAACCGATCACAATATTGAAGTAATTTTTTTTAATGGATAGATATATAGTTCAGCTTGACTCAGTTTTAATTACATTAAAACTGATTGAGTACTTCTTAAGCACTTCTAGGTCAAAGTTGAACTTTTGATTTTTTTAATTTTTGGAGTGAAATATGGGTTTATTTTTTTTATTTGCATATTAAAAAATTTTATATTTGGAACTTAATAATGTAATTATTTTTTGTGATAATGGAATTTTTTTGATGTTACACTCAAAAAAATTTTTACACTCAAAAAATTTTTACACTCAAAAAAAAATAGTAAAATGAACTGGAGATTTTGCTGTTACCACAGAAAAAATTTTTATTTTTTGCTGTCAGAGTAGGTTCTATTTATTATTATTATTTACTAATACTATGTTTTTCGTACTTAAATAGCAATGAAAGGCAATTATAATTATTATTCATTTGACACAAATATTGATTGCAAATATTCTATATTTTGCTCTGTGCTATTTCTGTTCTTTAGTAGTTTTTTGGCTTCTTCATCTAAATCCCGATGTTCCACTTTCCATTTATTTCGAATATTGGAGATGAACAGATCTGACGTTGCCAATAATATATTAAATAGATCTTCATTTGTGGAATTTCGTGAAATTTTTCTAGTGTTGTGCTCTCTATAAAATCTGTAATCATTGTTCCTTTTTTCCTGAGCCTCCTCTGATAGATCTCCAAGTGGCACCAAATGATATTTAATGATATCTTCTCCATGATAAAGGATTTTGTGAACTGTTGCAGACATATTTCTCCATGGGTAGTTGGTTGTATATATTTTTGCAGTTTCCTTAGCATAATCTCCAAATTGTTTAGAGTCAATTTCTTCATTGCACGCAAGTACTTCTAGTATTATTTTAAATCTGAAAAATCCACTCCTGTTATTTCAGATGCTGTTTCTGGATCTGAAAATAATCTTCATGCGGTATTGCCATCATTTGTATTGCCTGACCCTTGTTTTGGCTGATCTATAATCAATCCAATTTTGTGATATTCATTTTGAACATGTTTTTTTTAACTTCTTAACTCTTTGTTGGTTTCATTGTTTCTTATCGATCCTGAAGACCCGAAATCCAAATCATAACCGATTTTTAGTATATGTTCCATAAGTCGTATTCTTGCATGTAGTGGTGATAATCCAAATTCATATGCATCGGTATTATCTAATGATTTTGTCGGAACTTGGTTTAATTGGGATGATGCTGCTTGGCATATAATGCAGCTGGATGCAGCCTTCGTGTTAGTCAAAGCCTGATTAAAAATTAGCTTTGTGTTTCCATATTTCTTTAACGCATTTCCTGGTATTGATTGTAGCAAGCGTTCGGCTGTGTGATCAAGTAGAGATTGTAGTTGTACCTCTGCCGAAATTGGTGTGATTGTAATAGTATCCTTTGATGGCAAACAGTCCATTTTAGCAGCAGTTATGTGATGATATGCTGGATAGATATTTGAGCCCTTTTCAATCGCATGCAATCTGAGCTTAATATATTGCTGTTTTGTTAATTTCAAATCCAGAAATAAGGCTAATGCTTGTTTACTGTATTGCATCGCTCGGAGTTGGTATACTTTTAAGAATTCGTTTTGTTCTCACTGGACTAGCTTTAATAACTTTTTCAATGATATCCACTTTTGTTAATTGGTTCTGTGATCGTAATTGATGTAGGAAAGATTCTTTTATATTTATACAAACAATTGCATCGTTAACATCTTTAAGTTTCCGCCTCTTAGATCTATCGCTGCAGTTGTCCAATGATTTGCGTGGTCTTCCAACCTTATCTTGCTTTGCTGTTTCTGCAGCGACAGTAAGTTGCCCTTCTAACCACTTTTCACTTTTTATATAAAACTTTTGTTTACTGTAGCTAACTTCTTTGTAGCGTTTTTTTAGTACTTTTACAAAATTAGATAATTGCTCTTGTATTTCGGTGCTACACGAATTTAAGTTTAATTTTATTTTAACGTAAGTAAGAACATCTTCCTGGTTTTTATTTCTAAAATACTCTTCGGCCAGTTCTTTATAACCGAAGCTTTCCATATTTTTCTGAATATTTTTATTTGAGTCTGTTATGATTTATCACTTGCAAATATACGTACGTATACGTAAAGGATTAACTTATTATTGAGTAATCCCTTATCGAATCCGTAGTTTTATACATTTTTAGATACATGTTATTCACACATTGATCTTCAATTTCATAGCAGGTGGTACTTAAATTGAACAAAACTGCACTTGTTATCCAGACCTTAATATCAGGTAAAACTAATTAGTATCTCGTCAATATGGGGTTCTTTTTATCTTTAGTTGTTTAATGTCGCGATTATTATTATAAAATTCTTTATGACTTTGCCTGACCCTAACAGTTATATTAGAAAGAGATCTTATGTTTACTGTACCTATTGTGATATTTTTATGACTGATTTTTTTGCTGATCAAAACAAAGCCATAAAACCCTTTCGTGGCGGGTGCAAAAGTATATATAGGGTTAAAGACCACCTTCGCCTTTCTTCGGGTGGTATGAGTTTCTTGTTCCCTAGAAGTTCTATTCCACTAAAGTTTAAATTTCAGAAAAATATAGTAGTTTCATAAATATTTCATAACACCTCTAATATTAAATGCTAGAGCGGTAACCACATACAACAACTAAAGACTATAATCCTACCAACATTATAAAAAAGACCGCAGGCCATTATCGATGATAGCTTGCGAGTAGTAACCATTTATTTTTGACAAATAACTGATAAAAAAACACCTTTTTCTGAAATAACAAAAACAGTTGAGTTTGACAGCATGCCACGCCCACAATTATAAATAGTTTAAGCTAATTTTTTGGTTACCTTAATATGGATATATAAGCTCCAAAATGGCGTAAAAATTTAAAAAATCGGTGACAAAAAAAATTCGACTTTTGGCCAATGAAAAACGATTTTCAGCCACTGTGCGACGGTTCTTTCTAACAATACCGACGAAGGAGGGCGCTTGATACAGTCAACATTAGCGTAGAGAGTATCCAATTGCTGTTACTGTTAAGTGACCAGTGTTATGCCTTCATCACTTAAGTCCAACAACAATTAACACAACGCCACACTAAGTAAATCAGAAAAACTCAGATATTAATTTTTTTTAATGATTTGTCTTGAACAGGATACCAACTCAGGTTGTCAGTCATAAATTGCTTTGTAGTCAACGCGCTAACTACTTTAGCCAACAGCTTGGCAAAGCCACATACCCCTTATACAAAACACATTCCAGGTATGAGGACTCCCAAAAATTAAGGCTTAAATCCCCAATATCCCAGAAATTTCATGGCGCTTCACCGCGGAAAAAACGGCATCGCTGATATAACCGAAAACTTTCAACGACAACAGCGATCGTTCGATTTCGAGTCACCTTCCCGTATATACACTCAAATCCTAATCAATTCATTCGTAGTTTTGTTACAATTAGAAAAATATGATTGAATTATAAGTATATAATTTTCATACAGTTTGTGTTGATTTTTGTATAAGTACATATATGAGCGTGAATGCTATTCAAACATGATTTGGATAAAGAGCATTTGTGATTTGGCCAGCGCCAATGAAATGCAGGCATGTACTCAGGTAAACCAACAACGAAGAATAAATCGTTAAATTAAAAAAATTGTTATACCAAAGTGTAATAAAACTATAATAAAAACATTTTCTGAAACATTCTCTTATAGTTCTCAGTGGCTACTTCTGTCAGTTATGAGTAAATAGTCCTCCATAACATAGTCTTATATCTCTGTAAGATATATTCCGAAAGTAAGGCTAAAACATCAGTTGAAGAGCGTTGTTTTTTAAAAATTATATGGTGGGATACGGTTAATAATACCATTGACGTGGAGTTAGATACCAAAGGTTCTAAAATTTGTATTAAAATTTGCTAAATCAAGTCTGTTCTCACATGGTGCATCACTTGGATTATAAGCTAGAAATGTAGTGCAGCGCCATATCTGCATCAAAAAGTTCGTTTTTCTTGAACAAAGGTTTTTGTTTTTACAGAAAATCAATCAATACTTCAGTCAAGCTTTAATATGCACTTCACAATTAAAATTAAAATAAATTGTACCAAGTCAAAAACTTAATTAAATCTTGCAGCAAACCCATTTTGGTATACGTTATTAAAATATGTCGCTAAACAAATCATCTGACTAGCTGAAAGAGTCTATAAAGCCTGCAATGTAACTTGAAACGTTTAACGCGTATAAAGCACAAAACGCATTGAAACGTAGAACGCGTGGTATGTAACCCTTAAGATTAAAATGAAGCCTTCTTCACGTATGAAAATCGGATACATTTCTGAAATGTTTATTTCAAGGTGGCTGCAGATTTCGCTGGTTACCTTTTCTAGGTGAGTTTCCTTGCAACTTTGCAAACATATAAGGTGACTTATAATGATGCCCAGTGACATAATCTCCATAGATATTATGATAGTGTCCCACGGAGAGAAAGACACTTTTTAAAATGTTATAATCTGTGCTGGCTGTTTCTTTCTCAATTAAGTGAATGCCCATCTGCTGTATTTCACTAAACATCGTTAAATGACGAACGACGATTCGAGTGCAAATTAATATTTTAATAATATAAGTTCCCCGGAAAGCAATCGGAAAACAATGGCAACGCTGGTCCCATCGAAAATTCGCAACGGTAACACAGATCGTTTGATTTCAAGTCACCTTCCCGTATATACACACAAATCATAAACAATTCATTCGTAATTGAGTCACAATGAGGAATCCCAATAGTTGAGAAACAAATCCCCAAAATCCCAGAAGTTCCCTGGGACTTCCCCGGAAAAATAACGGCAACGCTGGTCCGACCGAAAATTCGCAACGGTAACACCGATCGGTCGATTTCAAGTGATCCGTATGTACACTCCAAATCAATTCATTCTTAGTTCACTCACAACTAGAAAAATATGATTGAATTCTATATAATTCTCATATAGTTTGTATGGCTTTTTGTAAAAGTATATAAGTGTGAATGCTATTCAAACATTATTTGGCTAAAGAGCATTTTTTTTTTAATAAAGTGAAGTTACACTCAGGCAATTAAATTAAGGTGTTACTTCTTTTGTGAAAGTGATAGGGTCGAGAGGACAGGTGGTGAAATTAGTAGACAGAGAGAGAGAGAGAGAGAGGGAGAGGTAGAGAGAGCTTTTAATTTCTGTGTTACAACTCAGCTATTCCTCGTTGTTTATTATTATTATTATATTTTTTATAGCAGAGTGCAGCGTCTCTGATGTTAAGTAGACGCATTTAGTCTCCTAAACTGTATTGTGTATAGCCGTTTTATTAATTGTTTTACTTCGGCGACGCACAGTGGCTGAAAATCGTTTTTCATTGGCCAAAATTCTGTAACTTTTGAACCGATCGAAATATTGAAGTAATTTTTTTTTTATGGATAGATATATAGTTCAGCTTGACTCAGTTTTAATTACATTAAAACTGATTGAGTACTTCTTAAGGACTTCTAGGTCAAAGTTGAACTTTTGATTTTTTTTACTTTTGGAGTAAAATATGGGTTTATTTTTTTTATTTGCATATTAAAAAATTTTATATTTGGAACTTAATTGTAATTATTTTTTGTGATAACGGAATTTTTTTGATGTTACACTCAAAAAAAATTTTACACTCAAAAAAATATTTACACTCAAAAAATAGAAAAATTAACTGGAGATTTTGCTGTTACCACAGAAAAATTTTTTATTTTTTGCTGTCAAAGTAGGCTCTATTTATTATTATTTTTTACTAATACTATGTACTTAAATAACAATTAATTGTTATTCATTTGACACAAATATTGATTGCAAATATTCTATATTTTTCTAGTATTGTGCTCTCTATAAAATCTGTAATCCTTGTTCCTTTTTTCCTGAGCCTCCTCTGATAGATCTCCAAGTGGCACCAAATGATATTTAATGATATCGTCTCCATGATAAAGGATTTTGTGAACTGTTGCAGACATATTTCTCCATGGGTAGTTGGTTGTATATATTTTTGCAGTTTCCTTAGCATAATGTCCAAATTGTTTAGAGTCAATTTCTTCATTACACGCAAGTACTTCTAGTATTATTTTAAATCTGAAAAATCCACTCCTGTTATTTCAGATGCTGTTTCTGGATCTGAAAAGAATCTTCATGCGGTATTGCCATCATTTGTATTGCCTGACCCTTGTTTTGGCTGATCTATAATCAATCCAATTTTGTTATATTCATTTTGAACATGTTTCTTTTTTGAACTTCTTAACTCTTTGTTGGTTTTATTGTTTCTTATCGATCCTGAAGACCCGAAATCCAAATCATAACCGATTTTTAGTATATGTTCCATAAGTCGTATTCTGGCATGTAGTGGTGATAATCCAAATTCATATGCATCGGTATTATCTAATGATTTTGTCGGAACTTGGTTTAATTGGGATGATGCTGCTTGGCATATAATGCAGCTAGATGCAGCCTTCGTGTTAGTCAAAGCCTGACCTACTTTTCCATCTATCATTGTAAGGACTAATTGGTAGCTTACTTTAATTTGCTGCCCATCTAACTGTAATTGTAATTGCTGTTGTGTTGCAATTTGGGCCTTGATATCACTAATTCCTTTGTTAATGGCATCACAAGTTTCCTTTTTTGAATTCAAATTTGATTGGCCTGCAGTATTTCGTAGAAGATGGTAAAAATGGTACAAATGATACCATGAACATATCTGAGTACGAAATATTTCACATACAACTTGTTTGTATTGGTTTTGTCCCGAAGAACCATCACATCCCCATTTGCAAAAAAGAATTAGCTTTGTGTTTCCATATTTCTTTAACGCATTTCCTGGTATTGATTGTAGCAAGCGTTCGGCTGTGTGATCAAGTAGAGATTGTAGTTGTACCTCTGCCGAAATTGGTGTGATTGTAATAGTATCCTTTGATGGCAAACAGTCCAATTTGGCAGCAGTTATGTGATGATATGCTGGATAGATATTTGAGCCCTTTTCAATCGCATGCAATCTGAGCTTAATATATTGCTGTTTTGTTAATTTCAAATCCAGAAATAAGGCTAATGCTTGTTTACTGTATTGCATCGCTCGGAGTTGGTATACTTTTAAGAATTCGTTTTGTTCTCACTGGACTAGCTTTAATAACTTTTTCAATGATATCCACTTTTGTTAATTGGTTCTGTGATCGTAATTGATGTAGGAAAGATTCTTTTATATTTGTACAAACAATTGCATCGTTAACATCTTTAAGTTTCCGCCTCTTAGATCTATCGCTGCAGTTGTCCAATCATTTGCGTGGTCTTCCAACCTTATCTTGCTTTGCTGTTTCTGCAGCGACAGTAAGTAAGTTGCCCTTCTAACCACTTTTCACTTTTTATATAAAACTTTTGTTTACTGTAGCTAACTTCTTTGTAGCGTTTTTTTAGTACTTTTACCAAATTAGATAATTGCTCTTGTATTTCGGTGCTACACGAATTTAAGTTTAATTTTATTTTAACGTAAGTAAGAACATCTTCCTGGTTTTTATTTCTAAAATACTCTTCGGCCAGTTCTTTATAACCGAAGCTTTCCATATTTTTCTGAATATTTTTATTTGAGTCTGTTATGATTTATCACTTGCAAATATACGTACGTACACGTAAAGGATTAACTTATTATTGAGTAATCCCTTATGGAATCCGTAGTTTTATACATTTTTAGATACATGTTACTCACACATTGATCTTCAATTTCATAGCAGGTAGTACTTAAATTGAACAAAACTGCACTTGTTATCCAGACCTTAATATCAGGTAAAACTAATTAGTATCTCGTCAATATGGGGTTCTTTTTATCTTTAGTTGTTTAATGTCGCGATTATTATTATAAAATTCTTTATGGCTTTGCCTGACCCTAACAGTTATATTAGAAAGAGATCATATGTTTACTGTACCTATTGTGATATTTTCATGACTGATTTTTTTGCTGATCAAAACAAAGCCATAAAACCCTTTCGCAGGTATTATATTTAATTATTTTAGTTTTACGTAGTCTAAAGTAAAAAACATAAACCTTTAGGCAAAAAAGTGAAAATTTAATACACCATTGTATACGAGTAAATATAGGGCTGTTTAAATTATCGTAATTTGAATTTTTTTAGAGTAATTTCATTAAAATTAAAAAAGTGTTCTACCGGCGGGTCGTGGCGGGTGCAAAAGTATATATAGGGTTAAAGACCACCTTCGCCTTTCTTGGGGTGGTATACGTTTCTTGTTCCCTTTTGTTCCCTAGAAGTTCTATTCCACTAAAGTTTAAATTTCAGAAAAATATAGTAGTTTCATAAATATTTCATAACACCTCTAATATTAAATGCTAGAGCGGTAACCACATACAACAACTAAAGACTATAATCCTACCAACATTATAAAAAAGACCGCAGGCCATTATCGATGATAGCTTGCGAGTAGTAACCATTTATTTTTGACAAATAACTGATAAAAAACACCTTTTTCTGAAATAACAAAAACAGTTGAGTTTGACAGCATGCCACGCCCACAATTATAAATAGTTTAAGCTAATTTTTTGGTTACCTTAATATGGATATATAAGCTCCAAAATGGCGTAAAAATTTAAAAAATCGGTGACAAAAAAAATTCGACTTTTGGCCAATGAAAAACGATTTTCAGCCACTGTGCGACGGTTCTTTCTAACAATACCGACGAAGGAGGGCGCTTGATACAGTCAACATTAGCGTAGAGAGTATCCAATTGCTGTTACTGTTAAGTGACCAGTGTTATGCCTTCATCACTTAAACAGTCCAACAACAATTAAGACAACGCCACACTAAGTAAATCAGAAAAACTCATGATATTAATTTTTTTTAATGATTTGTCTTGAACAGGATACCAACTCAGGTTGTCAGTCATAAATTGCTTTGTAGTCAACTTAGCCAACAGCTTGGCAAAGCCACATACCCCTTATACAAAACACATTCCAGGTATGAGGACTCCCAAAAATTAAGGCTTAAATCCCCAATATCCCAGAAATTTCATGGCGCTTCACCGCGGAAAAAACGGCATCGCTGATATAACCGAAAACTTTCAACGACAACAGCGATCGTTCGATTTCGAGTCACTTTCCCGTATATACACTCAAATCCTAATCAATTCATTCGTAGTTTTGTTACAATTAGAAAAATATGATTGAATTATAAGTATATAATTTTCATACAGTTTGTGTTGATTTTTGTATAAGTACATATATGAGCGTGAATGCTATTCAAACATGATTTGGATAAAGAGCATTTGTGATTTGGCCAGCGCCAATGAAATGCAGGCATGTACTCAGGTAAACCAACAACGAAGAATAAATCGTTAAATTAAAAAAATTGTTATACCAAAGTGCAATAAAACTATAATAAAAACATTTTCTGAAACATTCTCTTATAGTTCTCAGTGGCTACTTCTGTCAGTTACGAGTAAATAGTCCTCCATAACATAGTCTTATATCTCTGTAAGATATATTCCGGAAGTAAGGCTAAAACATCAGTTGAAGAGCGTTGTTTTTTAAAAATTATATGGTGGGATACGGTTAATAATACCATTGACGTGGAGTTAGATACCAAAGGTTCTAAAATTTGTATTAAAATTTGCTAAATCAAGTCTGTTCTCACATGGTGCATCACTTGGATTATAAGCTAGAAATGTAGTCCAGCGCCATATCTGCATCAAAAAGTTCGTTTTTCTTGAACTTAGATTTTTGTTTTTACAGAAAATCAATCAATACTTCAGTCAAGCTTTAATATGCACTTCACAATTAAAATTAAAATAAATTGTACCAAGTCAAAAACTCAATGAAATCTTGCAGCAAACCCATTTTGGTATACGTTATTAAAATATGTCGCTAAACAAATCATCTGACTAGCTGAAAGAGTCTATAAAGCCTGCAATGTAACTTGAAGCGTTTAACGCGTATAAAACACAAAACGCATTGAAACGTAGAACGCGTGGTATGTAACCCCACCCTTAAGATTGAAATGAAGCCTTCTTCACGTATGAAAATCGCATACATTTCTGAAATGTTTATTTCAAGGTGGCTGCAGATTTCGCTGGTTACCTTTTCTAGTTGAGTTTCCTTGCAACTTTGCAAACATATAAGGTGACTTATAATGATGCCCAGTGACATAATCTCCATAGATATTATGATAGTGTCCCACGGAGAGAGAGACACTTTTTAAAATGTTATAATCTGTG
The DNA here is from genome assembly GCA_963681545.1 of Germaria angustata. Taxonomy (NCBI): domain Eukaryota; kingdom Metazoa; phylum Arthropoda; class Insecta; order Diptera; family Tachinidae; genus Germaria; species Germaria angustata. The sequence goes on along the minus strand of OY813000.1, from coordinate 53,158,483 downwards.
CTGGCTGTTTCTTTCTCAATTAAGTGAATGCCCATCTGCTGTATTTCACTAAACATCGTTGAATGACGAATGACGATTCGAGTGCAAATTAATATTTTAATAATATAAGTTCCCCGGAAAGCAATCGGAAAACAACGGCAACGCTGGTCCCACCGAAAATTCGCAACGGTAACACAGATCGTTTGATTTCAAGTCACCTTCCCGTATATACACACAAATCATAAACAATTCATTCGTAATTGAGTCACAATGAGGAATCCCAATAGTTGAGAAACAAATCCCCAAAATCCCAGAAGTTTTCTGGGACTTCCCCGGAAAAATAACGGCAACGCTGGTCCGACCGAAAATTCGCAACGGTAACACCGATCGGTCGATTTCAAGTGATCCGTTTGTACACTCCAAATCAATTTATTCTTAGTTCACTCACAACTAGAAAAATATGATTGAATTCTATATAATTCTCATATAGTTTGTATGGCTTTTTGTAAAAGTATATAAGTGTGAATGCTATTCAAACATTATTTGGCTAAAGAGCATTTTTTTTTTTTTTAATAAAGTGAAGTTACACTCAGGCAATTAAATTAAGGTGTTACTTCTTTTGTGAAAGTGATAGGGTCGAGAGGACAGGTGGTGAAATTAGTAGACAGAGAGAGAGAGAGAGAGGGAGAGGTAGAGAGAGCTTTTAATTTCTGTGTTACAACTCAGCTATTCCTCGTTGTTTATTATTATTATTATTATATTTTTTATAGCAGAGCGCAGCGTCTCTGATGTTAAGTAGACGCATTTAGTCTCTTAAACTGTATTGTGTATAGCCGTTTTATTAATTGTTTTACTTCGGCGACGCACAGTGGCTGAAAATCGTTTTTCATTGGCCAAAATTCTGTAACTTTTGAACCAATCAAAATATTGAAGTAATTTTTTTTAATGGATAGATATATAGTTCAGCCTTACTCAGTTTTAATTACATTAAAATTGATTGAGTACTTCTTAAGGACTTCTGGGTCAAAGTTGAACTTTTGATTTTTTTTTTACTTTTGGAGTTAAATATAGGTTTATTTTTTTATTTGCATATTAAAAAATTTTATATTTGGAACTTAATAATAATTGTAATTATTTTTTGTGATAATGGAATTTTTTTGATGTTACACTCCAAAAAAATTTTACACTCAAAAAAATATTTACACTCAAAAAAATAGTAAAATTAACTGGAGATTTTGCTGTTACCACAGAAAAAAATTTTATTTTTTGCTGTCAAAGTAGGCTCTATTTATTATTATTTTTTACTAATACTATGTACTTAAATAACAATTAATTATTATTCATTTGACACAAATATTGATTGCAAATATTCTATATTTTTCTAGTATTGTGCTCTCTATAAAATCTGTAATCCTTGTTCCTTTTTTCCTGAGCCTCCTCTGATAGATCTCCAAGTGGCACCAAATGATATTTAATGATATCTTCTCCATGATAAAGGATTTTGTGAACTGTTGCAGACATATTTCGCCATGGGTAGTTGGTTGTATATATTTTTGCAGTTTCCTTAGCATAATCTCCAAATTGTTTAGAGTCAATTTCTTCATTGCACGCAAGTACTTCTAGTATTATTTTAAATCTGAAAAATCCACTCCTGTTATTTCAGATGCTGTTTCTGGATCTGAAAATAATCTTCATGCGGTATTGCCATCATTTGTATTGCCTGACCCTTGTTTTGGCTGATCTATAATCAATCCAATTTTGTGATATTCATTTTGAACATGTTTTTTTTAACTTCTTAACTCTTTGTTGGTTTCATTGTTTCTTATCGATCCTGAAGACCCGAAATCCAAATCGTAACCGATTTTTAGTATATGTTCCATAAGTCGTATTCTTGCATGTAGTAGTGATAATCCAAATTCATATGCATCGGTATTATCTAATGATTTTGTCGGAACTTGGTTTAATTGGGATGATGCTGCTTGGCATATAATGCAGCTAGATGCAGCCTTCGTGTTAGTCAAAGCCTGACTTACTTTTCCATCTATCATTGTAAGGACTAATTGGTAGCTTACTTTAATTTGCTGCCCATCTAACTGTAATTGTAATTGCTGTTGTGTTGCAATTTGGGCCTTGATATCACTAATTCCTTTGTTAATGGCATCACGAGTTTCCTTTTTTGAATTCAAATTTGATTGGCCTGCAGTATTTCGTAGAAGATGGTAAAAATTGTACAAATGATACCATGAACATATCTGAGTACGAAATATTTCACATACAACTTGTTTGTATTGGTTTTGTCCCGAAGAACCATCACATCCCCATTTGCAAAAAAGAATTAGCTTTGTGTTTCCATATTTCTTTAACGCATTTCCTGGTATTGATTGTAGCAAGCGTTCGGCTGTGTGATCAAGTAGAGATTGTAGTTGTACCTCTGCCGAAATTGGTGTGATTGTAATAGTATCCTTTGATGGCAAACAGTCCAATTTGGCAGCAGTTATGTGATGATATGCTGGATAGATATTTGAGCCCTTTTCAATCGCATGCAATCTGAGCTTAATATATTGCTGTTTTGTTAATTTCAAATCCAGAAATAAGGCTAATGCTTGTTTACTGTATTGCATCGCTCGGAGTTGGTATACTTTTAAGAATTCGTTTTGTTCTCACTGGACTAGCTTTAATAACTTTTTCAATGATATCCACTTTTGTTAATTGGTTCTGTGATCGTAATTGATGTAGGAAAGATTCTTTTATATTTGTACAAACAATTGCATCCTTAACATCTTTAAGTTTCCGCCTCTTAGATCTATCGCTGCAGTTGTCCAATCATTTGCGTGGTCTTCCAACCTTATCTTGCTTTGCTGTTTCTGCAGCGACAGTAAGTAAGTTGCCCTTCTAACCACTTTTCACTTTTTATATAAAACTTTTGTTTACTGTAGCTAACTTCTTTGTAGCGTTTTTTTAGTACTTTTACCAAATTAGATAATTGCTCTTGTATTTCGGTGCTACACGAATTTAAGTTTAATTTTATTTTAACGTAAGTAAGAACATCTTCCTGGTTTTTATTTCTAAAATACTCTTCGGCCAGTTCTTTATAACCGAAGCTTTCCATATTTTTCTGAATATTTTTATTTGAGTCTGTTATGATTTATCACTTGCAAATATACGTACGTACACGTAAAGGATTAACTTATTATTGAGTAATCCCTTATGGAATCCGTAGTTTTATACATTTTTAGATACATGTTACTCACACATTGATCTTCAATTTCATAGCAGGTAGTACTTAAATTGAACAAAACTGCACTTGTTATCCAGACCTTAATATCAGGTAAAACTAATTAGTATCTCGTCAATATGGGGTTCTTTTTATCTTTAGTTGTTTAATGTGGCGATTATTATTATAAAATTCTTTATGGCTTTGCCTGACCCTAACAGTTATATTAGAAAGAGATCATATGTTTACTGTACCTATTGTGATATTTTCATGACTGATTTTTTTGCTGATCAAAACAAAGCCATAAAACCCTTTCGCAGGTATTATATTTAATTATTTTAGTTTTACGTAGTCTAAAGTAAAAAACATAAACCTTTAGGCAAAAAAGTGAAAATTTAATACACCATTGTATACGAGTAAATATAGGGCTGTTTAAATTATCGTAATTTGAATTTTTTTAGAGTAATTTCATTAAAATTAAAAAAGTGTTCTACCGGCGGGTCGTGGCGGGTGCAAAAGTATATATAGGGTTAAAGACCACCTTCGCCTCTCTTGGGGTGGTATACGTTTCTTGTTCCCTTTTGTTCCCTAGAAGTTCTATTCCACTAAAGTTTAAATTTCAGAAAAATATAGTAGTTTCATAAATATTTCATAACACCTCTAATATTAAATGCTAGAGCGGTAACCACATACAACAACTAAAGACTATAATCCTACCAACATTATAAAAAAGACCGCAGGCCATTATCGATGATAGCTTGCGAGTAGTAACCATTTATTTTTGACAAATAACTGATAAAAAACACCTTTTTCTGAAATAACAAAAACAGTTGAGTTTGACAGCATGCCACGCCCACAATTATAAATAGTTTAAGCTAATTTTTTGGTTACCTTAATATGGATATATAAGCTCCAAAATGGCGTAAAAATTTAAAAAATCGGTGACAAAAAAAATTCGACTTTTGGCCAATGAAAAACGATTTTCAGCCACTGTGCGACGGTTCTTTCTAACAATACCGACGAAGGAGGGCGCTTGATACAGTCAACATTAGCGTAGAGAGTATCCAATTGCTGTTACTGTTAAGTGACCAGTGTTATGCCTTCATCACTTAAACAGTCCAACAACAATTAAGACAACGCCACACTAAGTAAATCAGAAAAACTCATGATATTAATTTTTTTTAATGATTTGTCTTGAACAGGATACCAACTCAGGTTGTCAGTCATAAATTGCTTTGTAGTCAACGCGCTAACTACTTTAGCCAACAGCTTGGCAAAGCCACATACCCCTTATACAAAACACATTCCAGGTATGAGGACTCCCAAAAATTAAGGCTTAAATCCCCAATATCCCAGAAATTTCATGGCGCTTCACCGCGGAAAAAACGGCATCGCTGATATAACCGAAAACTTTCAACGACAACAGCGATCGTTCGATTTCGAGTCACTTTCCCGTATATACACTCAAATCCTAATCAATTCATTCGTAGTTTTGTTACAATTAGAAAAATATGATTGAATTATAAGTATATAATTTTCATACAGTTTGTGTTGATTTTTGTATAAGTACATATATGAGCGTGAATGCTATTCAAACATGATTTGGATAAAGAGCATTTGTGATTTGGCCAGCGCCAATGAAATGCAGGCATGTACTCAGGTAAACCAACAACGAAGAATAAATCGTTAAATTAAAAAAATTGTTATACCAAAGTGTAATAAAACTATAATAAAAACATTTTCTGAAACATTCTCTTATAGTTCTCAGTGGCTACTTCTGTCAGTTATGAGTAAATAGTCCTCCATAACATAGTCTTATATCTCTGTAAGATATATTCCGAAAGTAAGGCTAAAACATCAGTTGAAGAGCGTTGTTTTTTAAAAATTATATGGTGGGATACGGTTAATAATACCATTGACGTGGAGTTAGATACCAAAGGTTCTAAAATTTGTATTAAAATTTGCTAAATCAAGTCTGTTCTCACATGGTGCATCACTTGGATTATAAGCTAGAAATGTAGTGCAGCGCCATATCTGCATCAAAAAGTTCGTTTTTCTTGAACAAAGGTTTTTGTTTTTACAGAAAATCAATCAATACTTCAGTCAAGCTTTAATATGCACTTCACAATTAAAATTAAAATAAATTGTACCAAGTCAAAAACTTAATTAAATCTTGCAGCAAACCCATTTTGGTATACGTTATTAAAATATGTCGCTAAACAAATCATCTGACTAGCTGAAAGAGTCTATAAAGCCTGCAATGTAACTTGAAACGTTTAACGCGTATAAAGCACAAAACGCATTGAAACGTAGAACGCGTGGTATGTAACCCTTAAGATTAAAATGAAGCCTTCTTCACGTATGAAAATCGGATACATTTCTGAAATGTTTATTTCAAGGTGGCTGCAGATTTCGCTGGTTACCTTTTCTAGGTGAGTTTCCTTGCAACTTTGCAAACATATAAGGTGACTTATAATGATGCCCAGTGACATAATCTCCATAGATATTATGATAGTGTCCCACGGAGAGAAAGACACTTTTTAAAATGTTATAATCTGTGCTGGCTGTTTCTTTCTCAATTAAGTGAATGCCCATCTGCTGTATTTCACTAAACATCGTTAAATGACGAACGACGATTCGAGTGCAAATTAATATTTTAATAATATAAGTTCCCCGGAAAGCAATCGGAAAACAATGGCAACGCTGGTCCCATCGAAAATTCGCAACGGTAACACAGATCGTTTGATTTCAAGTCACCTTCCCGTATATACACAAAAAATAAATAATTCATTCGTAATTGAGTCACAATGAGGAATCCCAATAGTTGAGAAACAAATCCCCAAAATCCCAGAAGTTCCCTGGGACTTCCCCGGAAAAATAACGGCAACGCTGGTCCGACCGAAAATTCGCAACGGTAACACCGATCGGTCGATTTCAAGTGATCCGTTTGTACACTCCAAATCAATTTATTCTTAGTTCACTCACAACTAGAAAAATATGATTGAATTCTATATAATTCTCATATAGTTTGTATGGCTTTTTGTAAAAGTATATAAGTGTGAATGCTATTCAAACATTATTTGGCTAAAGAGCATTTTTTTTTTTTTAATAAAGTGAAGTTACACTCAGGCAATTAAATTAAGGTGTTACTTCTTTTGTGAAAGTGATAGGGTCGAGAGGACAGGTGGTGAAATTAGTAGACAGAGAGAGAGAGAGAGAGAGAGGGAGAGGTAGAGAGAGCTTTTAATTTCTGTGTTACAACTCAGCTATTCCTCGTTGTTTATTATTATTATTATTATTATATTTTTTATAGCAGAGCGCAGCGTCTCTGATGTTAAGTAGACGCATTTAGTCTCTTAAACTGTATTGTGTATAGCCGTTTTATTAATTGTTTTACTTCGGCGACGCACAGTGGCTGAAAATCGTTTTTCATTGGCCAAAATTCTGTAACTTTTGAACCAATCAAAATATTGAAGTAATTTTTTTTAATGGATAGATATATAGTTCAGCCTTACTCAGTTTTAATTACATTAAAATTGATTGAGTACTTCTTAAGGACTTCTGGGTCAAAGTTGAACTTTTGATTTTTTTTTTACTTTTGGAGTTAAATATAGGTTTATTTTTTTATTTGCATATTAAAAAATTTTATATTTGGAACTTAATAATAATTGCAATTATTTTTTGTGATAATGGAATTTTTTTGATGTTACACTCCAAAAAAATTTTACACTCAAAAAAATATTTACACTCAAAAAAATAGTAAAATTAACTGGAGATTTTGCTGTTACCACAGAAAAAAATTTTATTTTTTGCTGTCAAAGTAGGCTCTATTTATTATTATTTTTTACTAATACTATGTACTTAAATAACAATTAATTATTATTCATTTGACACAAATATTGATTGCAAATATTCTATATTTTTCTAGTATTGTGCTCTCTATAAAATCTGTAATCCTTGTTCCTTTTTTCCTGAGCCTCCTCTGATAGATCTCCAAGTGGCACCAAATGATATTTAATGATATCTTCTCCATGATAAAGGATTTTGTGAACTGTTGCAGACATATTTCGCCATGGGTAGTTGGTTGTATATATTTTTGCAGTTTCCTTAGCATAATCTCCAAATTGTTTAGAGTCAATTTCTTCATTGCACGCAAGTACTTCTAGTATTATTTTAAATCTGAAAAATCCACTCCTGTTATTTCAGATGCTGTTTCTGGATCTGAAAAGAACCTTCATGCGGTACTGCCATCATTTGTATTGCCTGACCCTTGTTTTGGCTGATTTATAATCAATCCAATTTTGTGATATTCATTTTGAACATGTTTCTTTTTCGAACTTCTTAACTCTTTGTTGGTTTCATTGTTTCTTATCGATCCTGAAGACCCGAAATCCAAATCGTAACCGATTTTTAGTATATGTTCCATAAGTCGTATTCTTGCATGTAGTAGTGATAATCCAAATTCATATGCATCGGTATTATCTAATGATTTTGTCGGAACTTGGTTTAATTGGGATGATGCTGCTTGGCATATAATGCAGCTAGATGCAGCCTTCGTGTTAGTCAAAGCCTGACTTACTTTTCCATCTATCATTGTAAGGACTAATTGGTAGCTTACTTTAATTTGCTGCCCATCTAACTGTAATTGTAATTGCTGTTGTGTTGCAATTTGGGCCTTGATATCACTAATTCCTTTGTTAATGGCATCACAAGTTTCCTTTTTTGAATTCAAATTTGATTGGCCTGCAGTATTTCGTAGAAGATGGTAAAAATGGTACAAATGATACCATGAACATATCTGAGTACGAAATATTTCACATACAACTTGTTTGTATTGGTTTTGTCCCGAAGAACCATCACATCCCCATTTGCAAAAAAGAATTAGCTTTGTGTTTCCATATTTCTTTAACGCATTTCCTGGTATTGATTGTAGCAAGCGTTCGGCTGTGTGATCAAGTAGAGATTGTAGTTGTACCTCTGCCGAAATTGGTGTGATTGTAATAGTATCCTTTGATGGCAAACAGTCCAATTTGGCAGCAGTTATGTGATGATATGCTGGATAGATATTTGAGCCCTTTTCAATCGCATGCAATCTGAGCTTAATATATTGCTGTTTTGTTAATTTCAAATCCAGAAATAAGGCTAATGCTTGTTTACTGTATTGCATCGCTCGGAGTTGGTATACTTTTAAGAATTCGTTTTGTTCTCACTGGACTAGCTTTAATAACTTTTTCAATGATATCCACTTTTGTTAATTGGTTCTGTGATCGTAATTGATGTAGGAAAGATTCTTTTATATTTGTACAAACAATTGCATCCTTAACATCTTTAAGTTTCCGCCTCTTAGATCTATCGCTGCAGTTGTCCAATCATTTGCGTGGTCTTCCAACCTTATCTTGCTTTGCTGTTTCTGCAGCGACAGTAAGTAAGTTGCCCTTCTAACCACTTTTCACTTTTTATATAAAACTTTTGTTTACTGTAGCTAACTTCTTTGTAGCGTTTTTTTAGTACTTTTACCAAATTAGATAATTGCTCTTGTATTTCGGTGCTACACGAATTTAAGTTTAATTTTATTTTAACGTAAGTAAGAACATCTTCCTGGTTTTTATTTCTAAAATACTCTTCGGCCAGTTCTTTATAACCGAAGCTTTCCATATTTTTCTGAATATTTTTATTTGAGTCTGTTATGATTTATCACTTGCAAATATACGTACGTACACGTAAAGGATTAACTTATTATTGAGTAATCCCTTATGGAATCCGTAGTTTTATACATTTTTAGATACATGTTACTCACACATTGATCTTCAATTTCATAGCAGGTAGTACTTAAATTGAACAAAACTGCACTTGTTATCCAGACCTTAATATCAGGTAAAACTAATTAGTATCTCGTCAATATGGGGTTCTTTTTATCTTTAGTTGTTTAATGTCGCGATTATTATTATAAAATTCTTTATGGCTTTGCCTGACCCTAACAGTTATATTAGAAAGAGATCATATGTTTACTGTACCTATTGTGATATTTTCATGACTGATTTTTTTGCTGATCAAAACAAAGCCATAAAACCCTTTCGCAGGTATTATATTTAATTATTTAAGTTTTACGTAGTCTAAAGTAAAAAACATAAACCTTTAGGCAAAAAAGTGAAAATTTAATACACCATTGTATACGAGTAAATATAGGGCTGTTTAAATTATCGTAATTTGAATTTTTTTGGAGTAATTTCATTAAAATTAAAAAAGTGTTCTACGGGCGGGTCGTGGCGGGTGCAAAAGTATATATAGGGTTAAAGACCACCTTCGCCTTTCTTCGGGTGGTATACGTTTCTATAATCCTACCAACATTATAAAAAAGACCGCAGGCCATTATCGATGATAGCTTGCGAGTAGTAACCATTTATTTTTGACAAATAACTGATAAAAAACACCTTTTTCTGAAATAACAAAAACAGTTGAGTTTGACAGCATGCCACGCCCACAATTATAAATAGTTTAACCTAATTTTTGGCTACCTTAATATGGATATATAAGCTCCAAAATGGCGTAAAAATTATAAAAATCGGTGACAAAAAAAATTCGACTTTTGGCCAATGAAAAACGATTTTCAGCCACTGTGCACCGGTAGCTTAAATCGCTGTCACCAACATCGTGAAATTCGAGTTTCGTTTTTATTTTGTTGCATAAAAACACAAAATATGTCCTCATCATTTGTGTAGTTATTTTAATTGGATATTTTATCGTTTAGATGTTAGTGCACTAAGTTTTAATGACTCCATAAATAGAGCTTTTAAACTTTAATCGGCATGCTATTAAAACAAGTTACTAAAAATTCCAACATCAGGGAGTGATAATGTTTAAGTGAATGTGACAAATTTAACGAACTGCATGAAAGTGATATATGCGTGGTGTGAGATGAACCAAGTGTCGATAGTTGTTCTTATTGCCTTAATTTGCCATTTAAAAATCTGTAGAACGGAGATCTGCCGCGCCTTCATCCTTCGCTTAGCGGCGATCAAATTTGTATATTCTTTGCTTGCATTAACTTCCGCTAGAGCTGTGATGGCCAAATTCTCAACTTCCATAGCAAAAATTCTTCGTGCCAATTATTTTGAGGATCACTTCTCCTTAATTCTTTCACAATAAGAAATAATTTAAATAAAGTTATCAATTTGAAATGAAAAAATTTGGGCTCGGTCTCGAGCTCGATTCATTTTAAGAGAAAATTACTTAAATAGTTAGGAAAATAAAATTTTGTAGTTGAAAATAAAAATATAAAAGTGGTAGGCATGTTCTTGATCTACCACAAAGCTAAACAACATGCTCAAATAAAAAGTTTGTCTAAGCTTTTAAAATCAAGGATGTATGAGAGAAAATGCATGTCCTTGCGCCAGTTCTTAAAATAAAATCATTTTAATTTAGATATCGTCTGGTAGTAGAGGGAAAGCTCCCATAATCGGACAAATATACAAAATGCATCCTTATAAGTGGACACGGACATTGGACTTTCAAAAATGTTGATTAAAATATTTCTCTCCTGAATAGGTTGTGGTTTATTGATGTAAACCCGTTCCTTCAAAAAACTCCACAAAAAAAATCGGAGGACTTAAAGTCTGAGGATCGAGGTGGCCACGGAAAATCAGAATTCTTTTAATTTATTCTCTTCTTTTCGCAAAATTGCCATTGTCTCACTTACGGCATAAGCTGTAGATCTTGTTGGAACGACTGAAAAAGTTTTGCTAAGCATTCTTTTCGGAAAAATATGGACCGATAACTATATCAACCGTAACTGCGCTTCTGAAAGGGTGTAATTATCGCTGATGTACTGTAGCCCGAATTCGGCATTTCTGTTTGCTTATAAATCCACGTATATTCCATATACACACAGTAGAGATCTATATAACGTCGCTTGCATACAAACAGAACAATTCGCAGCGAATTTTTATTCGCCGTAAATATTCTTATACGGATTCTCCACCTCAAGCCATACGGTTGAGGATAAACATTTTTGTAATGTTATTCTCCCGACGTTATTTCTTGTGCTCGCAAATAAAAATTGCAAGAGAGACGTGCGGTAACAAAGTGTTTCATTACACCAAAAATTTCTTTTCTGTATCACTGATGCGCAGTTGTGTCAGACATCTCATTGGAAATTTCTGTTGATTTTTTTTCTAATTATTTGTGGGACATTTTCTTTCTTTGGTTATATTTAAGAAATAATATAATTAAATAGATTTACGGTGTAAAGATAAATGCGTCAGTTAAATAAATGGCTGTAATCTTCTAGTCTGCTGGTAGCCCGATTCAGGCCTTCTCTAAATTTCCTAAGATCCACTTGAAAACTAAATATCTTTGCATGTCATATTAAAAAAACACTGAAAAATGTATTGACTTTGAAAATTTTTATAATATTTTTTTAGTTTTTGTTTCAAATTTTATAAAATATTTTTTTCCTGAAGAAGACACCCACAGGGTGTTGAAATATTGAAAAACAACCTCAATAAAATAATTAAATTAATTTAAAATAAAAGAGGTCGAACAATATCATCAATTTATTTTTTTTTTTTATTTAATTAAATAAATCTCGTAGACTAGCGACTAGTTTACTAGACTACTAGTCAGAGGTGTGTAGGTTCTATTTCTGCTTTCTGTTTGCTTTACCCTTCTGCTTTCAATTTTCCATTCTCTATCTATTTTGGATATCACAAAGAAATCAAATTATGCAAATCAAATTAGGGAAGTGAGCAAAACCTGCCGGTTGAATTCAACATAACCTAAAAACTATTTACTTTTCTTAAATAATATTATTTCTTAAACGTATGTATTTCAGCAGTATGGGGAATGTATTTATAATACGAGTGTGGGACGTAATTAAATTACGTATTTATTTATATACGCACACCAAATAAAATTTACAAAACGAACTTTCCTTTAGGTCAAAATATTTGTTTTCTATTAAGCGCTGGTTGCTTAATTATTCATTTCAAAATCATGCTTTTTGTGTATTTATTTCTCTTTAGTTTTTCATTTTCTAAATTATTTTTTTCTCATTTAATTTTTATTTATGACTGCTAGTTATTCATTGCGTTTTTTTACTTTTGTTTAAAGGAAAAATGGGTTTTGTTTGTGTTCTTTTTTAAAAATATATATTTTTAATATATTTTTTTTTCGTTTAAATCAACCATTTGCATTTTTCTTTGCAAATGGTTGCAAGGCAATACAACCGCATCGACTTCAACCTCAACTAGTCATACGATTGAAAAGGCTGCTTCTAGTACCACGGCCTGTATTCAAAATGGCAAAACTAAGACTCGGATTGTTGAAATTTATAAAAAAATTAAAACATTTCCTTAATCAATTGCAACGACTGTTTGCAATTTTCTTTAAAATATATTGCCGAGTTGTCAAACTCCGTTTGTGGCCAAACCCAACCACTTATTTTAATTTTGTTAAAACGTTTGAGTTTTTAATTTTTTATTTCTTCTTCATTTAATCCTACCCTTTATTTACTTTATCCCGTGATAAATTTTCAACATTTAATGCAAAAATACAATAGAAATACCTGGTCATAATAGAAATTAATTTGACACAAATAAAATTGACGGAACTGAGAGTATTATGTAGCGGTTATGGCCTAAAGGCTAGTGGTAACAAATCGGTTTTAATTAAACTTTTGCAGGATTACATGGAGCAAGAGCAGCATCAACAAAAATTTACCACAATGTACAAAAGCAACAACGATTCATCATCATTATTGTCACATTCTTTGTTAGTGGAATTCTTGTCTAAGCCGTCTTTCGATGCTATAGAGTCCTCGTCATCAAATGATGGACTGCAAAAAAATGTCAATTCATATTATGGAGAGGCAGAGAATTATTTTCGTTGCCAAAATGATTCCATATACGATGATAATGATATTGGAGAAAATGGGTGGGTAGGTGAAGTCAGAATTTACTTTATGTTTTATTCGTTTTTATTAGTCTGCCCTTTTTCTGCATAAAAACGTGCGAAAGTTTCTTTTTTGTCGATTTTAAGTCGAATTAAATTTATGAACTATGGACAGCGATCCCTTTAAATGATGATTTCGATATTGCTTGAGGCATAATAACCGATTTTTTTATACTCAAACCGTATGATATTGATCTGATATTCTAATATTCTGGTCTGTGGACTTTATTTCTCTGCAGCGTTACTTCTGTGAATAAAGCAAATTTTGCACAATGGGAATGGTACTTTCCAAACGGATTAAATATTTGTTCTATATGCAGAGAACTGTACCGAACCAAAAATGTAGCGATATTTGTTGAGTTCGGTTATAACGAACTCCGTTATAGACAAATTTCGTTATAACCAGGGCAAATATTAATTTCTGCTAATAAGTAAAAGTAAGTAACATTAAAATAGATGCTGTAGCACGTATCTACGAGTATACAACAATTTCACTTAATTTCTATAACATTTGATCATTTTGTAAAATAATGGTGAATAATTATTGTTTTTATTTTTATTCCGGCTCTAGGTCATATATTAAATAAAACTTTTTTTTTTTTTGTTTTATTTAAATTTTATTTTTTTATTCCATATTTTCGATCACCATCGGTTCTCTTCTTCAGGAATTTAAGTAAAGCAAACTTTATCATATTTTATAAGGCAAATTACATGTGATAGTTATCAAAGAACAAATTACAACAAAGACAAATGTGTAAATCATTCTGACAAACACTAGCAGAACGGAACAACATGCTGTTTTCGAAAGCCACTACACTTTCATCATCAGCGTTCTTGTGTTTGGTCCACTTCTGTGGTGTCAGTTGATGTATATTTCAGCTATTCATACAAACCTTCACTGTAAATGTAATACGAGAATTTTTTTTGATTCATCGTATCACAATCTGTGAAAACTTTTTTTGTAATGAAGAGCTCAAATTACACCTCACTAACTTACAACAGTCTTACCATTGTTATTTATTCTTTACCAACCATACACATGCTTATTTTTTAATTTGCTTATTTTATTTTTTACTTATGACAAACTTGTTTGGTTTGTTACTATAAGTATGTATATTTTATTAATTTCATATTGATGTTCTTCGGCGTGCCTTCCGTTAGTTAAGTATATATTTGTTAATTTTTCCGACCTAATGATATGTAATTTTTGTTTTTATTTTTATTCCGGCTCTAGGTCATATATTATGAATAATTACTTTAATGGCTTCAAATTAGCGTAAATTTTTGCTTTGTTTCGTTATAGGCGTATAACTTTACAAGTATTTTTAAGTTGTGTACTTCAAAAAGACTTCGTTATAAGCGAAAAAATACTGTAACCGAAGTTGGTTATAACCGCAATAATTTGTCTAAAATATTTGTATGAAATTGCTGGGGCTGGAGAAGTTTTTCGTTATAGGCGTTAATTTTTTATGTTATAACCAAACTTCACTGTAATAGAAAATTGGGTGTTAAATTTAAGAAGAGTTGGTTCATATAACAAAATCGTAATTCAACTCTACCGACTCTATTTATCTGAATTATAAGAAAATATTGATTTCATAGATTTTCAATTAATTTTATAAAATCAGTTACTATACTCATAATTTTAACAAAAGTTATCGAGTTAATATCATTATTATTTTCGTTAAGGGCCATTAAAATTTTACCGATAAAATTTGTTTCAGTGTATAATAGTGAATACATTGAAATTTAATGTAAGTAAATTAGACAACAGTACGATACTGGTTGTGGAGAATACCTCTAATAATATATAATTGGACATATTTACCAAAAATACGCTCTTGAAATTCGTTAAAGGAAACATCATATTGAACGTCATTTCAGACATTTGCGTGAAGTTATATTCCCAAATTAAAAAAAAAAAATGCATCTGTTTTCAAATAATCTTGGAAATAATGCAGTTTTCATTTCTTTCAAAGAATTTCCTAATTACAGAATAAATAGAAATCTGTAAAAAAAAAGAAATTTATTATCTTTTAATTGTGGATAGACCTATTAATTTCAATGAAAAATTTTGCATCACAACTTCATAAAATTTAACTTAATGTATTTTTTTCTTCTTTCTCTCACAAGCTTTAACTGAGAACAAAATGTAAGTAAATCCATTTTGTTGGATAACTGGCATTGAAAGAAACATTAAGAATAAAATCCTTACAAACCACATCGTAATTCCGCATTGAAAACTTTAAATAAGTTGCACTGACTTTTTGCTAAAACTAGAAACTTTTGTTTAACGTTTCTGCTGAAAAGGATAAAAGGGATGAAAAAAATACAAGCATTCAGAAAAAATATAAAATGCATTACATTGCACAGTGGTACACGAATAGAATAACCAGCAGCGTATCGTAGTTTCAAATTCCGCCATAAAGAAACTCTGGGTGTTCGCAGTTTATGGTGCATTGCACTGCATCAGAAAAGTATACTTCCTGTAGGATGTCGATACAAATTAATTAAACCCTTTAATTGTATTTCCTATTTGAAATTTTTTAGACACGAACTGTTTCTCTCTTTTATTTAAGAACATTTCAATACACAGTAACGCGTTTACGAACAGTGTCTTGATTCTTGAATGGATTATCCGATTTGTTTTAACGAAAAATTCGTAGATCCACATTCAAATTATCCTGAAAATTTTCCTAATTTCATTGCCACAAATATATTTTTTTAAATACAAAAGAGTAACAATGCATTTTATAAGCAGTAAAAAATTAAAAAAAGATTATAGTCTGGAAGTAGTTTAAATTCGTATATTTTCAATGATTGAATCATTTGAATGATTCACAGATTTGGAATCTATCCTTAATGTGTTGAAAAAAATTTTTGTATTTTTGCAAAGAATATAATTTTGTATTAAATTATGATTGTAAAGTCTATATTCGGATTGACTAAAAACTTGCCAATAGTTGCGACTTCCTTTTCCCTACATGAAAGTAGGGGGGAAATAATTTTTCATGTTGATTTATTATTTGTTTTATAAAAAAAAACTATAATGCAATATAATTAAATTTAAAAAAATATATATTTAAAATCCATTTTACATTTAAAATCAGTAAAAGTAAATCAGTTTCTTTTTATTAAAATTTTGTCAACTTGATTTTCTATGAAGCAGAATGCTTCTTATTAAGGGATGGCAGACAGCTACAGACACAACAAATAATAAGTTTTTGAAGGATTAGTTGGGGAGAATATCCCAAACAATAAATTTCAAGATTAAATAAAATTTATATATTTTGAAATAGTTAATGAATAAACATTTGAATGAAATATTTCAAATCCAAATATTTCAATTAAATTACATTCTTGTAAAACACCAAAGTCTATTAAACAATTTGCTGATTTAATTAAATGAATAATTACTTTCTTTAAATTGTACTTTCCATTATTTTTTCTACAAATCGTTGCAAAGGACCTAAGTCCACAATTTTTTAAAAAGTCAGTTCTTTAATATGTTATGATAGTATTAGTAAAAAAATACGTTATTTACAAGAGAAATGCGTACAATTCGTCTTTATTCCTTATTTTGTGATTCATGCCGATTTGGAATATATTCAAAGCTTAAGCTTTTATGTAAAACTTTTTTTTTGTAAATTTTATTAAATTGGATTAGCGCTTTTGCAAATGAAGGTAACGATGATTTTTTATCGTATATATTATTTGCCACTTAGAAGAAAGGATTCGAGAATTATTACAAAATTTATTCTCAATCGATGAAAAAATCCATATGTCTTCAGATTGTAAATACTTCGCCTCAATTGATTCCTATAAAACTCTCAGCTAGATCAAGTTCCCTTGACGTTAAAACTTTAGAATTAGAAAAGTGGGCAGTGCCATAAGTCTTCAAAGCAAATATTAATTAGGTTGTAAAACAAGAACTACAACAGCGATTTTTACGAAATTTTCTACACACATTGAGTTTCCTTAAAAATTTAAGAATGGGACAGGACCAGTGGGCAGCATTGCGCCTTGAAAGGTAAATAATTTTATCGGCAAATTTTTCTATCATTAAGTAGCAGCAATACTATATTTTCAATAAAGTGCAAAAGTAAGATTTATTTGCTGGTGTACTGATACAAGAAGAAAATTTTGTTTAATATTCTACCATCTCCACCTTAAAATCTAACTATCTTGCTTTGTATGATAATTGTGGTACAATCGCCATTATAATTTTAAAACAACTTATTATCACAAGAATCAGAACCTTTAGACGTGAACTTCATTGGCATATCGCTTCTCTAATGCTCCTCCTATCCTCGAAAATTTTAAGTTACTGAAGAATAAATGTTCTTCAATATCTTTTTTATGCGTAGAAAATAATCAGAATTCTACCTGAAGCTAAACTAAAGTTATAACAAAAATAAAGTAACATTTTAAGAACTGAATCACATTTAGCCAAGTTTGACTATTTTTGGGTAAGAGCATGTTTTATTCAAGGAGTGATATATATCCCATGCTACAGAAGCTTTGCTATCCTATAGTGTTATTCATAGTATCGAGATTGGCATCTCTAATTATTATAGACTCTTTCAAATTTAGTTTATACCCGAAAACAATGATAAAAATTATCATATACAACTCGAACTATAGTTCATTCTCTTAAGGAAAGCAAAAAAAAAAAAAAAAAAAAAGAAATAACCATAAAATTACTTACATTTTTAATCGCCTTTCATTTGCATTTAAGTGACATAAAAACCCTCACTCACTCACTCTGAAATGAACATTTAGTTTCTTTTCATTTCAAGCTTTCCACTTTTTATTTTTTACTTCTTTTCAACACTTTTGAAAACTTTTCTAAAAGTACGAACATATTCTTAATTGTATTAAAGTGTTTGCTTTTGTGTTCGTATGAGTTCGAATGAGCTTTTATATTTTTATCTTTACGTTAGAAGAATAAAACCAAAAATGCAGCAAGCGTTCACTTTGAAACATTTAGTTCCGTTTCCGAGTTGGCTTACAATTATGAATGTGCATATGTTTTATTTTTCCATGAATCTTCTTTATGAACGTTTGCGGTTTTTCTCTTCAGCTATTCATACCAGCCCCGTTTTTTGTTGTTTTTGTTTTGCATTTGGAAGACATTGTAAAATAAAAATTGCATATTCCTGGCAAACAACTTTGTTTGCCAAATGCTTTTCATGGGGTGAAATCTCTATTAATACTCGTGCCAAATGTAAACAAGTATTCTTTCCTCTAGTGCTTATTTTTCATTAGCACAAGAACCGTTTTCATTTTTCTACGATTAAAGCAAATACACTGTGAGGTCTGACACACGGTATCAACAGACATTAGGGGGCCACTGGAAGTTCTTTTTTTTAGTATAAATTTATGTACAAATCCAAAAGGATTTGTATACTTTTAATGTAGAAATATTTAGGAGAAACCAAACATAAATGTGTTTCCCTAAAGTTAAATTAAATGTGCTAATTGAAAAACTGGCTGTCTTATTTGTAAGAATTTTCAAAGTTTATTCTAAGGATTCCACAACAAATTTCCATTGTATGACACACGTCATCAACAGACATTAGGGGGCCACTTGAAGTTCTTTTTTTTTAGTGTAAATTTATATACAAATCCATAATAATTTGTATATAAAGATTCTACAACAAATTTCCATTGCATGTATATATACATACATATTTTTTTAACTTTAGGACCCCACCTGTCCACTACTTACCAAAGTACTATAAGCAAACTCGAGACGACAGCAGGATATGTCCATTATTTAATTCAACAAGTCATATCTCAAAAAGAAAAAAATCGAACGTGCCAAATTCAATAAAAATTCTTTAAATGGTATCGACACTTTTATATATTTCTTTACATTTAAAAAAGGATATTGAGTAACACGTTGTTCTCGGTAATTAAAAAAATTGAACTTTTTAAGATATGTCTACATATATTGCTTTAAAGGACTTAACGCTCCTTAATGTATTTATAGTACAAAAAAAATTCTCATTAAATTGCTTACATCTCTTTAAACGAGTCTGAGTAGACCCATAAAATTGCATATATATAGTAGTGAATATATTTTATTTATATAAATGTTTTAGTGAAATAAGTTTTACTCAAAAAGACTATGCGATGCGATTTAGATCTAAACCAAACTTTTAATGAAAGTCACTGCTTAAGTCGGAGAAGTCACCCCAAAATCGTTCGCATACAGTATTACAACAACAACAAAAAATAACACACACACACACTCTCTTCTACCACATACTTGTAAATTCTTGCACTTCCTGTTCATATTGTTGACACGAATATAGATCTCTCTCATAGCCATAGCAACATTTTCATTAGGGAATTGACCTACCAACACCGCAAAATATTTCCAAAACAATAAACAAAATAGAAAAGATCAGCCAGCATAAGCATCTTTTCTATCCATGAAAAGCCCATTCATCATCTGATCAAACTTGAATCGAAATAGCCATAAAAGGAGGAATTTTCAGCTCCTCCTAATTATCGAAGATCATAGACAGGATTATACGATCCCATTTGAATTTGATGTAAATTATTGTGAACATAATAATGTGTATAATAATAATATTCTGTTCGAAGGCATACACAACAACTTCGGGTTAGATCCGCCAGTAAACCATCTTTGACTTCTCTTATCCACAAGTGAACTGTCCTTCTCTATAGTAGTCTCATCCATATTAAGGATATCAAATATTCTGCAAAATATCTTTGTTCACTCTTTTCCTGAGAATAGCGTTTACGACGACCCTGCGTGATACTTTAGCTGAATAATGTACATCCATTGCCAATGTAAAAGACATATTTTTAAAACGCATCCCATACGAAACGAAAAATTTACCATGTAACACATGGATCCATGGATCACATACAGAACTGTTAATATAATGGAGATAATACAAACATTTGTTGTGTAGCAACAACACATTATATAGGACCATGTTGCAACCACTATATTTTAGTTACGCAGGGACTTTTTGCAAGTATTATTACAGAGGGCCATGTGTTGCAACCACTCTATTTTAGTTACGCAGGGACTTTTTTCAGGTATTATATACCAGAAGAAGATCAAATATGATATCAAACAAATGTCTGAAAAAGCGGTTACATCGGACTTGTGTCAACTACTCCATATAACTAGTCCATGGATCACAGAACACAGAACTGCTAATATAATTAAGATAATACAAATACTTGTTGGGTAGCAATTACACATTATATATTACCATGTTGCACCCACTCTATTTTAGTTATACTGGATCATGCCACCCACCAATTTTTGCAAGGATTATGTACTAGAGAAAAGATAAAAATTCTTTGATACCAAACGAATGATTGAATACGTGGTCATTTTGAATAGTGGTTGAGATCGCAATCGCAAAACAAAGCCGTGACAGCTATTTGTATTTCAACTACAACCACGCTACCGTCTTGATTGTCGTCAATGGTCGTTTATAAAGTATTAAAGTATCGCTATCTTCAAAACATTGGTGTCCTCTGAAATCTTTAATATTATTGCACGGGAATCTAAACGATTACATCTGGAATCTGTCCATTTAAAGAAGAAAGCGAATTTAAATTAAAAAGCAGCAACTTTTGACAAAAACAAACCCATTATGAAATATATACTTCCTTTGGATCTTTAATTGCTCTTTGCCTGCTCCAAACCATTTGTAAGGATTGTGAAAAGACTCCCTAATTATTGCCTTTAATAGAATCGTATTAGAATGTGTTAATGAGTGCATAAATATGAGCGTACGAGTATGTTTAAGCCCTTTGAATCCTTATTATACATGTTAATTGGTGCAAACAAGGACCAACATTCACTTGCCACATGTGATGAACAGAATATGTTCTATATGGATGTTTGTTTCCTTTTCTCTATTTGGCTTATTTGCATTTTATTTTGTTGAATATATTTTTTGTTTGAAATTTCATGTGGTTTTCTGTCATAAACCAAATTATTTTCATTCTTGTAAATTTTTCCAACAAACCAAGAAAATGGTAACAAATAACAAGTTGTAATTAAAATAAACTTCTGGTGAATTGTTATTAAATATTTACGAAAATTAAACAAAATTTCAACTTAAAGCCAAATTTCTTTGAAGTTCTTCCAGCAAATTTTTATCATTTAGATTTAAAAAATTCCACTAATAATTCTAGTCAAAAACAAAATCCTTTACAAATTCTCTATTGGCAAATTCATTGTGCTAATGTGATAATATTTAAAAAAAGAATTAGAGTAACAGGAAGGATTTTCTGCACCATCACTTAAATCATCAACATCATGTGGATACATATTCAAAGGCGTAACCAGCAGAAATGAAAGATGACTATTTTTTCAAATCCATATCCATATCTCTTATGTTCACATGTAATAATTTTTCCCCTTTTCTTTGTAAATGTTGTATGAGTTGTAATTCGTCGGAAGCTACAGAAGTTGTTGATATTTTCTGTGTAAATATTTTCTACGAATACATTTGAAGATATTTCAAATGGAATTTTCTAATTTTTAATTAGTAAAGAATTAATTATAATTGTGTCTTTTATGAGCGAAGGAAACTAAAACTAATGCAATAAAAATTTATGCATTTTCCATCCCTGCTTGTTGAATGACATACGAATAATATTTATGATCATTGCAGAATTGCAAAATATTAAAAAATCATTATGGGAAAAGAGTACAGCAAAGTAAGCATTTTGTGGAAAATTAACAAGTACACCCAATCCTTATTTTTTTATTTTTTTATTAGAAAATAATAGTTGCTAGTTCAAAAATTGTTCGACCCAGACGGGTTTTTTATCCTCCCCGATTTTTTAGAAATAAATACTAATTTCTACCTCCTGTTTACGCAGCTCGTGATGCATTAACTAGTCCAATACTACTTATGGTTTCAAAGATATAACCCTCAATGATTATCTGGAGTATGCAAAATGTAAAAATTTTTAAGTTTTTTTTTTTAATATGAATTAGCAGAATTTTGAACTGCTTTTGCTAAAGCAATCACAGAAAAAACCTAAGTTTTGTTTTCGCTAACCAAATTCTTTGAATCACTAAATATTTTGTGTGAATGAGGACCTACAAAGAACTTTATAAATTCAGACAACAATTTTGTAGAACTTAAGTGAAAAAAATATTTTTAATTGTAATTTAAAAACTGCTTCTAATAATTAATAGTTTTGCTGAAATTAAAATTTGCTTTAGACAAAAATTTTTTTTTAAATGTTCTGGCTATAATTTTTTCTGCATTTCGAAAACACTTTTTTCGAATCAGTGCTTCAGAATTTTGCTGTGTGTTGTGAGCACTAACAGAATAGATATTTGAATTTGTCACCAAAGTGTATGTTACTATAGATGATATGGAAAAAATTTAAATTAAGTCCGTCTGTTTATCCATATCTTCTGATCCATAATAGGAAGGCACTTGAAAATTTCTTTAGCAAATATTACGTTGAATATTGCGCCATTACACAGAACTCTTCCAATAAAAGTATGAGTTGCATGCATATCATTCTTGGCAAATAAATCGTATTTGGCATACTAAAATATCTTGTGGGACAAAAAATTGATTTCGTCCAACCTTTACGAATTGCATTTGGTGCCGAAGGGTGGCACGTTCCACTCAACTTTCGGTTATAAGGAATATTTATGTGTTGCACAAAGCTCAAGTTGCAACAAAATTGCTACAATGTTATAACACAAACTTTCAACATATCAAAGCCAAGGCTTACACAGCCCTGGTAATATATAATTTTTTATTATAAATTCTTTTGAAATTAGCAATATTTTATACTTATTCCTTTGATTATTTGTCTTTAATTTGCTTTCTTTTTTCATTTAACTGCAACCATTCATCCTTCAACATTCTATTGAAATGGCTGACAAATTTTATCTCATAAAAGGCAGCTGTTAAAAACACTTCTTTTTTAAATGCTGACAGCATCACTTTACATATTTAATACAAAGATGTCATATTCAAATACATTTGCCACACTTTATCTTTTTCAAAAAAATTATCAACATTTTTTAAATAAAAATTATTGTATGTATCACATGGACAAAAGTTCAGTTGGTTTGAGTGCACATGTGGGACGCATTTGCCCACAGATAAACGGAAACAAGGAAAAGGCCTTGACAATTTTATGCGCTCAACTAGAGACACAAAAAACACAGATAATTTCAAATGGGTTTGCGAAACTTATTAGAAATGTTACAGTCCAAGGACGATCTTTGACAGACTTTTAGGTTGACATTTTTTGTTTTTTTAATTCATTTTTTTCAACTTTCTAAAAACTTTTTCAAAAGGTAACTTTTATTTAAGAACTTTCATTTGTCATTTCTTGCATTTTGCTTTTGTTGTTTCTTTTTGTTGAAAAAATTTATTTAATTTATTTCAAAAGCACATTTTATTTTTAATATTTTTGTTTTAAATTACCGTTAAAATTAATACAATTTGTTTTTGTGAGTTTCTTTTTTAAACTTTTAAACCGGAATTCTGCTGGAAGGTTTTTTCATAAAAACGTCTTTAAACGCGAAAATCAGAAAGTTAACTGAAAATAAAATAAAATAATTTCTTTTAATTTTTAAAATTACTTTGAGTATGTGTGTGTCTAAATGTTTGCACTTTTTTCATATTAAAAATAAAAGAAAAAAATGTTACAAAAAGGTAAGAAGTAGCAGAAGCAGAAAAATCGTAAAAGAAACAACTTAAACATTTTCTTTATTTGATTAAAGTTTCTTAAATCCCAAAAAATCAAAATGCATGAAAATATTAATTACTCAGTAACTAACTAGCGAACACTCAAATCTAATACTAAACAAACACACACATACATACATATACACAAACACACCTGTCATGATGGTAGTGATATTGGTTGGTTGGCTGTTAATGATGTTGATAATAACATTAACTAGTTACCCACATTCCCAGTTTTGCCAAAGAAGCAACCAAATCAGCTTAATTCAAGCAGCCAACCCAGCCAGTCAAAGTCAGCCCGCCAACCAGCCAACCGTCTTACAAACATTTTGAGCCACCATTCACTTGTCTTACATGCGAAATACGATTAAAAGTAATTAAAGAAAATTTTTATTTTAACTTTTTTCAAAGTCAAACATTAAATTGTTGGTATCAATATGTATACTGTTGCATTAGCGGGCGCAGAAGGAGGCACCCGCTGCAATTTCAATTTATTGTTTTATTGAAGTTAAAAATAAACTGGCAATTTGAAGTATTAATGGCGAGAAGACCTTCAAAAAATAGAATAAATTGTTCCGTCAAGTCTGGAAATTAATAAATTTTTCTTATTTAATATCTTTTTAATAATTTAAAATTAAAAAAAAAATTAAGAGTTTGACTGTCAACAGAGCAACGAATTTTCGTTGTCAAACTGCATTCATAATTTATTGATGAACTTTGACACATTTAATTAAAAAAATCCAAGGGTTGTAAATCGATTGAAGATGCCAAATGTACTGGTCATTCAACAACTATAATTTAAAATTATAATATAGAAACGAGACATTACACCTCAGGTGAAATTTAATTTTGCGTCATTCTTACGAATTGCTTTTCTGTGGCATTTCCTTTCAAAATTTTTTTTTTTGAGGTTTTCAGTGGGGTGGGTCGATAAAGAACAGTGCATCAGACACACTCAGCGAATTTAGCTGTCTATATGTCTGATATTTCGTTGGTGTTAGTCAATTCATTAGTATATTTCAACCATCGTGTTTGAAAGGCATTCAACTTCCAATGCTTATATAAAAATTTTCAAGTGAATACAATATCAGAATTAAAAAAATTCTGTCATCTAAAAATAATTTATTGTTTGTTATTGGCTAAGCTGAGTATATGCCTGTATTTTTTTTTTGTCGGCAACCAAATCATCAGTATTCTTCAGCCAACTCATGTTTGAAAAGCATTCAGGATTTGGCTGAAGAGTGCTGATGATTTGGTTAGCGCCAATGAAATGCAGGCATATACTCAGCTTCGCCAACAACAACATACAATAAATTAATAAAAAAAATTATTTTGGAAAATATTTCGAATAATGATTTTAATAAAATTTCAATAATATTATAAAAATGTAATAAACAACTTTTCTACAAACAGCACAATAAACGGCGTATATTCGATTAGCATCTAATTTATTTTACTTTTCTTGCAACTTTTATACAATTCGTTCATTTGGGTGACGATAATTGTATAAATAAGCCAAAACAATTATACAATTCATTCATTTTGGTGCCAATATTTATTAAACTTATTGAGGATATTATTCCAATTTTTTGTAAAAGCGAACGAGGTTGAATGACTTTTAAACACGCTAGTTGAAGTCTACTGATAAGTTGGTTAGCCCCATATAAACAACTAGGCCCACACAACAAGTTAAAAAAAATTTTCTTAATAATCAAATGGGATGATATCTCGAATACTCTTAATAAATATTAAATGGCTTCAATAAAATTTAGTTTTTAATTTGCATTAACTTTTTTTGGCTACCACAAATTCATGGCATATTACATCGCTCTTTTAAATTCAAAATCACCGCATATTATATATCGTTCATTACTGCTTCAAATATTTTCTTTGCACGAGGAATTCCAAATTCCATCTCTGATACTTGGGATACTTTCCCGAAATATTAAAATTATTCAAGGCACAAGAAATTCCTTTTTCAAATTATTTAATTTTTTTAATATTAATTTTTGCCACCGTTCCATTAGTTTTTTTGTTATAAATATATTTTACAATTTTAAAATGAATAATTCAGATTCCACTCTTATAAAGTCTAATCGCAGCGTAACGTACAACTTTCTTTGCTCATGGTTTAACTTCAGATTAATTTTTAGTCAAGGAGACTTTTAGCCGCTTTCAGGCCGCTTATGTAGAGCTTCCAAAAAAAAATTACAATTGCAGGACGATGTAACACATCCCTAAAGACTTTAAAACAATCCAAGTCCTGCTTTAAACATTTCGTTATTATGTAATAACACGCTACAGTGAATATCATTTCGTCCTAGACCATTTGATTAAAGTTATAAGACTTACTTACTTGAAAACAAAGGTGAGTGTGAAGAATTGAAGGAGAAGTTTTAAATCCTCATAGACGAAATTCAACCAATCTTATGCAAACTGTCATGGAAGATTTCGACAACCCAATCGTATTAATTTTATGTTTCTCTTACAAAAACAAACACATTTGATAAAATTGTATTTTCCATTTATTTTAAATCTTAAGAGCACTTTGCGACAGTCTTTATTTACTGTACGGAAGTGATGAAAATAACATCCAATAGTTGTGCCAGAAGTTGGTCACCAAAATACGTGTATACAAAAATTTTGTTGTAAAATGTGCCAAAAATTATAATATAAAAAACGTTTAGTTACTTTAAAAATAAAATATAAATATTTTATTGTCCTTTTCAACTATATTTTTTCGACTCATATAAAATAAATAAAATAAAATAAAATTAATTTTCATATCTCAAGTATCAAATCAAGTTTATAATTTGTTTCTCTTTCTGTATCAAGTGAAAATTTATTATTAATTATTTGTTTTTCTGCTTTTTCTATTTATAATTTATTTTAAATATTTTCATATTAATATCTTACAAAATTCTCTACAGTTTTGTGTAGATTTATTTTTTCATTTCTATTTTGTTTTTCAAGACAAGAAAATAATAATGTTTTTATATGTTTGACCGATTTATTTCGATACGCCTGATGACAGCGTAACAGTCTCTACACGAACATATATTTTTATGTTTCTTTTTTTTTCTTTTTATTGCAGTTTTATTTGCAAAGTTGTTAAGAGTATAAAACTAAATACACTTATGCCCCGTTTTACACGCTTCCGATCTTACAAAATTTTTAAATAAAAAATATAAAAGGATTGTGAAAAACTGCCATCTTTATTCGAATCTATTTCTATTTAATTATACTCTTAATTATGACAACACTAAAGATGCGTACTGTTAGAAATCTATACATATGTGCTTCGATAAAAATAAAAAATAAATTGGAATTCATCTTTTAAGCAGCAGAACAAATTACGTCATTAATTAAATACATAAGAGTATTTAAAATTTTTCATTTATAACAATTTCGTATTGAAAAAGCAGTTTTTCACATAAAAACAAATTTTTCGGTTTGCGTCGTTTTTTTAAGAACCTATTTTCGGCGTAAAGCGGGCTGTAGGTGTAATTCTTATGCATTTTAAAGAAGTAATGATTTGCTAGTAATTGAAAAAGGATATAATTGCATAAATTCTTTTAAATCAGAATAATAATTAATTACCTTGTCTTGATAATCCAAATACCGTTTTAACGGGCGAAACAACCAACAAGCTCTGGTATTCCTAGAAAGTAACCTCTCACCAGTCTCATAGCCAAATATCGTTGGGAGCCTAATAGTTAGTGCACTAGAGTTGCCAGTTTAAGTACCTCCAAAAACTACCCCGTGATGAAAAAGTGTTTGTAACTTCTAAGAAATGGCATTGTCAGTGTTTCCAAGTATCAATCCTTAGGCTTCTCATGGTTTTATGTTTTACTAAAAATTTAATTAATTAAAAAAATCTACTACTATATACATACCATTTAATTAAAAAAAGTTATTTATTAAAATTATAATTAAGACTTTATTATTTATAATTATTCAAGCTTTAGACGTATTGTTCTAAAAAAAATTTAATTGATTGATCTCCCAATATTACCATGCCCTTTGGATATCTTCTTTGGGGGTAGTCGTTTTTAATTCAAATACATCAAGGCGAATTCATATCATGGAAAAACTATGATTTAATGCGGCACAA
This sequence comes from Germaria angustata, assembly GCA_963681545.1. Taxonomy (NCBI): domain Eukaryota; kingdom Metazoa; phylum Arthropoda; class Insecta; order Diptera; family Tachinidae; genus Germaria; species Germaria angustata. The sequence goes on along the minus strand of OY813000.1, from coordinate 53,130,495 downwards.
GACGTACTTCATTTTATCGATAATTGGTCCAACATTTGTGTCTGATAATGATTGTCTATTTGGGGAAAAGTCTTGGTGGAACAAAAATGTATCATAAGCTATGTCTTGCCCTGTTTTAAATCATAATTTGTCCATGTCATAATGCGTCTTCGGTTTTACCAAATCCAATCCTGCCAATCCTATTAAACATTTTATGCGTCATTATCATGTATATCTGATTGTTTTCTGTCTAACATCAATGTTTTAGAACTTTTCGCTTTCGAATTTCTATACAGTCGTATCAATTTGCTAATTAATTAATTAGAAAATTATTATTTAAGCTTTGTTTCATTCTTGTTGTGAAACTCTATATCAATTTTAGCTCAGAGTATTCAATCTAAAATATTTTTTTGCTGTATTTATATAGTTCATGGCATTTCTGAAATGAATTTCGGAACACGGGTAACATGTTACTCAGAACACCTTGGCAAAGTGATGCATTTTTTACTCTCCCAATGGAACAGAAGTACTTTATGTTTTATTTAACTTTAACGTAATAAAAAAATGTTGCGCATTCTTTAGCAAATATTAATGTTAATTATACCATTCAAGTGGTTTGCAACATATAATTATGTGGTTGCAACTAAAGTTAACTTGGTCATTTCAGATAATCTTTATCATAATCATAAAATATTTACTTCGGATCTATTAAATTTTCTTACCATTTGATAAATTTTTCACACGAAAACAACTTTTAAACGAAAATAGAACAAAACAATATCCTTAATTCTACAAGAAAGTTTAAAGTTCCAAAAGGGTGAAAGAGAAAAAGCTTATTGCCGTGAAAAAAGTGGAGCGCAGAAATATTTATATACATAAGTAGTTTTTAGAAAAGAACATAATGTTTTTGCACTATTTTACATTTTTTTTAGAATAGATCATAAATGTGTAGGAAAAGGAAAATGTATGTAACATTTTGTCAGAAAAAAAGCTCTATAAATTTCTGCAGTTCGTTTATGGTTTAGTATAAATATAAAATTCTCAATAAAAAAATATCTCTTTTTATCTCTCTCTATCACGCGCATCAGTTGCTGACGACGCCTGTCGACGGCGATGATAGTATCTATGCGTATTTCAATTTATAATTTTAATTGCATTGATTCGCTCTAAATAATTATTCAGCTGGTGAACCGCTTTTGTTTGCAATATTATTTTTGTTCTTTTTTATCTTGATTTTATATTTAATTTTATGATTAGAAACTGCAAACTCTTGGCAAAAGAACATTTTAAGCAAAAGTACTCATATTAAATTGTTTTAATCAATACGAAAAAGCTTTGCCTACAAGATGAGTATAATTTCATTTGTGGTATATACATATGTATCTACATGCTATGTGAGCATATCTGGAAATGTTGCACGCTGTCTCCTAAGCGAAGTAACGTATTTTTGACTGTATGAAATAAAGGCTTAAGGCCGTTTAATTGATAATATTTCGTAAGCGAAAAACAATTTCTGTAGTTTTTTTTCCCTATATTTGCAAAACGGAATTCGACTGCATGTGGATAGACCCATGTGAACAGATCCATTTTATTTAATTTTTTTAACAAATTAAAATATTGTTTTACGAGTTTGTAAATTAAAAACATAAAATTTTGGAATTGATGTGAGCGTATACATTAATACTTGAATTGGAGCGTATTTTCAGTGCCACTAAATATTGCGTTGGCATTAATCAACTCGTAAACAATAACATCAGCCGAAAGAAAATTTTCTATTATTTTGAAAAATCTAATGTGTTCTAATTTAATGTTTTCTTTAAAAAATAAAATTTTTTGAAATAAGTAAGAGTGCTATATGTCGGATCTTATATATATACACCATTTACCAACATTTAATACTCATATTAAAATGCATTAGAATTTAATTGCATATAAATTTTTTAACACCATTTATTCTGATATTTTTTATATTTTTTAAGATTCCGCTTTTCCTTTATTTAATTTCTCGATGCCTTTTCTCACTTTAACTTCATTTCATTCAATTATTCATATATCGGCTGCTCTAACAGTTGTCAGAACAATATATTGAATTTGTTAATAAAACTTATGGCCCGATTATGCCAAACATGCAGACCACAAAACTATAATGCACACCATAAAAATTGATAAAGCAGTCTTTAAAATGATGATGCAAAGGTCCTGTGGCAACTAAGACTGGCAACTACAAAATGCTTGGTTGCCGAATAGCAACGCGACTAAAACTAGTAAAATATTAGTCTTTAATTATTCAAAAAGGTTGACAAACTTTCGATTTCAATAGACCTTTAAAAACGAGCACTTTTTAATCATACAAATTGAAATGCATACCTTTAGTATGATGCATGAAAGATAAATAAGTATAAATGTTTTTAGGTGTTATTAACTTATAATGTATAGAAGATACCTGAAGTCTAGGTTATTTCCATTCTTGGCTTAAATCGAGGAATCTGGGTTTGTGTCCCAAATCAAACAAATATTTTTTTACGCAGGAGTAAAGAAATTTGTCGAAGAACTTGTACGAGTATAAATAAATATAATGTATGCATGTATACACAGTACTTATCTCTAGTAAGTACCATTCCTATCAATAAGAGGTAGCAGAGCGGTAGGAGTTGTGATACTGGTTCCTCCATTTCAATCTTGGACGATGAAAGTTTGCAACTTTTTTTATATACATTGCGATTTTTTCTATAACTCAGGAATTTATCAACAAGAATAGGCTTTTTGATTTTTGGAAACAATAGATCTGTAAGTTATGTGGCCTCTTAAGAATACTGCAAGCACACACGTACATTCTTCGTGCGCAAACGCAGAGTCTTACTGGCGGGAATCAGGAAATACTTGCAGACGCCTAGTGTTAGATTGACACTCCCAGGTCTAAGAGCCAGAATAAAGGCATATATTGCAATTATAAATTAAAGAAATTACAAATGGAATGCCAGGGCCTGTGTATACCCTTTTCAACTGTGCTGAAGGTTATAGGAAGGGAATATAGTGTTCTTTAATAAAAGAAAACTTATGAGGGAGAGCGCACAATCCTGCCAATTAATTGCAGCGATAAATAATTTTTTTAGTAAAATAATCAACAAAATGTTATACTTTTCTCCTGAAAAGAAAACGCCATCATAAATGTTTTTTTAAATAATACTTTTGGAAAGGTCCAAGGAAATGAAAAAGTGTGACAAAAGTAAAACTCTGTGTATAATGCCTTAACGAACATCAGAGTATATAGATTTATTTTACACACAACGACAACAAAATTTATATGTGTTTGTGAGTTCTTCTGTAAAAAACCCTGAAGGAAACATGGGGACAAGTGTACCCAAGTCACCAGTTTTGTCGACTATTTTGGTGAATCATATGTAGACATCGTCAACGGAGTTGTCAACAAGTTTTTGTTTGATGAGCAGAGAAATTTCTGAGAGCACGCTTATGCCTCTTCATTTTTTAATTGCGTTTATTTGTTCTATAGTGAACCTTTAATCATTTATTTTAACTAAAACTGTAGGGATATATGTATATCAAAAATTGTTTACATGGACCCATTAGAACGACCTCTTCAGTAGTGGGTTTTCAATGATAAGTCCATCTTAAATTTCAATAGAAAGAAGTATTGTGTAGAGTATGTCAATAATACTGGTGACAATGTCTACAGGGAAGCACTAGTTCTACGGTCGTCATATGGTCCCATTGGAACTAGTTCGTCACTAGTTCCAACGTCAGTAGTGGATTTTCAATGACAAGTGCATGTTAAATGTCAACAGAAAAAAGCATTGGCTGGGGTATAATTTGTCACTAGTACTGGTGACTTTGTCAATAGTGAATCACTAGTGAATCACTAGTGACATTTCCTTCAGGGAAAATATTCATAGAATAATTCTATTGTTCAAACATTTTGAATGTTTCTACAGACTGCAGTTGAGAACTTATTCAGACAGTGAGTAGTATTTTTGTTCGAACAGAGAACTTGATGTACAAATGTTTAAAAACAAGCAAAAGTTATAGTATTTATTTATGCATTTGTTTGAAACTAAAAACTCTTGTTAACACACATGCAGCTACATACATACAGCTCCGAGTACATAATAAAGATCCGCAACACACACACACACACACAAAATGTGAAAATAATGTGTATATATATGTATATACGAAGTAGTACGTTTATAGCGGGTGTTTTTCTTTTAGTGTGGGAAAATTTAAAATTGTACACCTTGTGAACAAACACATTTAGTGTATCAGTTGTAAATTATGTAAATGGATAAACGTCGTCTATATATAAAACAAATTTTATGTAAAATGTAATGAATTTTGTGGTATAATACAGAGTTTTTAAAACATTTAAAATAAAATTGTATGAAAATTAATAATAACAATAATACACTGCTTAAACGATTTGAAGTTGTATATTACTTAAATAATAAAAAATAAAGTAATACAACAATACAACCGATACAACAATACAAGTGACATGTCAATTCAACCATACTTTTAAGGCATAAAAATAGTTTCAATGTGGCACAGTTGTACTCGTATATCGATGGCATAAAATTCATGTCTTATTATCCCACCCGCAGTAAATTAGTCCGTATTTTTTTATGCAAAAAGATTTATTCGAAGATAATGACAGATTTATTCTAAGGAAATGGATTCCAAAGTATACATTAGTAAATTTTTGTGAACTCTGAAGAACTTCAGTTAATCAAATGTTCTTTAAAAATTCCAATTACCTTTGCAAACTGGTACAATCTGTTGTCGGTTTTGAAAATATTTTTCTTTTCACTTCTATATTAAATGAACCAACATTCAAACTTTTACTGTCAGATTTTTGACAATTTAAGTCCACCTTTATTTTCTTTAAATTTATGATTGAGATTATTACTTTCAAGTTTGTACCAGAGGTCCAATTCATCACGAAATAATCGGTGGCAGCAGCTAAAAATTGGCTGCAGCCCATGTTTCTCTTAACAGGTTTATAAATAATAAAAAAATTATATACACTCGAATTGCGTCTCTGGTAATTATTCCAGATCAGGCTTAATTAAGTAGTTAATCGTAATTCAATTGATTTTTTTACCGAAAAAGTACACCTTTCATAGATCTGAAAATCTGAAACGACTAGTCTTCGCTAAAATCATAGAAAAATATCAGAATTTGCACTACTTCGAAATCACTATCTTTATATTTTCACGACTTTCTTTTTAACTTGTTTGCTGGCGAAGTGCTTGGTGAAATAACAATTCTGCAACAGTCGTGCCTTCCAATTGCATCACGAATAAGTGTGTATAGAACAACAGTTTGTGTATTATCATCATTCCGAAATCGGCAATTATGATTAAAATTTTTAAATCAAATATCCGACATTGTTTTTCAAATAAATTTGAACAACATGCAAATTTGTCTCTATCCGTAACAAAATCAATCGATTTTATATCCTATTTGTCAACAAGAAAAATCACCCGATAGATATAGGTACATATATGCATGTATATATTTACGTATGTATGTAAATTTCAAAGGAATATAAGAAAACAATTCTATGAATCTATGATAAAGTATGAGTATCATAAAGTTCTCGTATTAAAAAAAAATCAGAAAATATTTATTAAGAATAATTTAAAATTTTTCTCTTTTACTTGGTAACACATACTTACGGCCTTGTTTAGAAAATGTGAGGCCATAAATAACTTTTGCCCGTCCAATTGTTATTTCTTTGATAATCATTTGCGACTAGAGATGGGCAACACTCATATATTTCGCATAAGTCAGGCGTGATCCCATGTGCTCATGACTTTTTCGTGAACGTGAGTACAAAAAAAATTTGGGTGTAAGTCAGGGCGCACGAAAAATGTTAATAACAAAAAAAGAAAATACTCATATATATTCTGTACCTCAACGCGAGATAAGAATGAGAATAGTTTCAAAATTTTATTTTATTATTTATTTAAATTAATTTTATATTACGAGTATTTTTTATTATTATTTTTTTTTAACACAAGGAAAACTTCATTTAAAATGTATTTAGTAGCGATTTAAAAAAATGTGATTTTTAATTAGAGTTTATCTTAATATTTTGATAAACGGAAGAAAAATATTTTATATAATTTTATTGTGATGTAGAAAATCTTATGAAATATCATGTGTTTCAAGTTTTACTATGTCGTTTGCTTCACCGGAAAAAAAGAAGTTGCATACAACAAATTCCATGGAAAATGCAAAGTATAAATTCAGTTTTAAATATAAATCTTTCAATAGGGGCTGTCGACCTTTGATACTTAACACCTGCCATATTGTTAAAGCTAAGAGTACAATTGACGAATTGGCTGTCAGTCTGGACGGAATGTTGCAATTGGTGTTCTGTTCGGGCAACAATCCTCGCGTCCCGCCCATTTTATGATCGTCTCCCATTTCTGAAAAAATAAAATTGTCAAATTTGACATGATACTAATCCCCATGAGATCCAAGAACGTCCAATGCAAATTCACTGTTGAGTGAGGATTTTGTGCTGGCGGTATCATCCGTCCTTATTTCTTTGAGAACGCCGTTAGCCAGACCATCACCGTCAACATTGAGCGCTTTAGGTCGATTATTACCAGCTACTTTTGGCCTGAATCGGATGATATGGATACCAACTGCATGTGGTTTCAATAGAACGGCGCTACGTGCCATACAGCTTATGCCACATTGAACATTCTGCACGAACGATTTGAGGGCCTGGTTATCTCTCGTCGAGATGATGTGAACTATCCATCGAAATCGTGTGATTTGACCCCGTTAAACGTTTTCTTTTTTTGGGCTTTCTTAAATCGCACGTCTACGCGAATAAGCCATAAGCTATAGTGGCCCCCAAAACCAACATAAAACATGCCATCAGTCGAATTCAGCTAGAGTAATATAAACTTGGATATTTCGAATGCCCGCCACACAGTGAAGCCGCGGCAGACATTTACACAATGTTATACTCCATACATAATGGCATCGACAAGCATTTTAAATGAACAAAAAAAAGTAAATAATACTTTACACACACTTTGCTGTATTTAAATTTAAAGTCTAAGATCCTTTATGATTATTCCTGTTATGGCGAATTTCTTTTATAAAAACTAAATTGAACGATTTCGAATAGTTCAATACAATCGAACTCCACTGTACATATATATATTTACTTTGTCTCACAGTAGTACTTCCCTTTCACGAGGATTTTTTTTCCGAAAAGACTAAAAAACGTATCATCGTTCTGACAGCTTAACAGTTGATTTTAGAGGGTTACATTTTCTCCCTTCTTGCGATAAAACAAGATGGGAAATCATGAGGTTCTTGTATTCCATGTATAGGATGTATACAGCAGAGTAATGTAAAATACTACCTAAAAAAGAAAACTGAGACGTAAAGTTTTTAAACGCGGGTAAACGCTTGAGTTTTTTTTTGTCCCCCTCTGTCAAAATTCGTTGTCGAAACCTTGTATTTTTTATTGTTGTATAATATAATTAATAGTACCAATATTTTATGTATGTATATCAAATGACTTTTATGTTTTCTCTCTTTGCAGATGATGTATTCGTTGAATACATACAAGGTTTGCCTCATCTTACCATACCGCTTCCTAGTAGAAATGAAAAATGTCGCTTCGCATTAAAACCCGTATCACATAGAGTGGGTGATCTCATTGAAATGCTAAAGACAGAAGATCGAGGTATCGATCGTGCCACTATATTGAATAAAAGTGGCGTTAGAATAGCATCCACTTGTAACATAGAAAGTCTAATGGACGAACCATTTTGGTAGGTATTTTAACAAAAAAATGTTACTTTTTTGCTTTAGCTCAAATAAGCAGTCCCGTACAATCAGCGGATGTACATATGTACTCTATACTTCACCGACTAGGCGAGTAGGTGTCGCCCTAAACTATGCATTTCAACAACCCATCTTGCATTAGAAATATTAAATATAGTGTATTGAAATTATAAAGTTGTTTGCAAAGTTTTTAATTCTAAACTCTTTATTATTTATTTCAAGGATACACATCAATGATCAAAAATATAAAGTAGTTCCTCCGAAGCGGGAAAGAATACAAATTGAAGATCTCCATAAATTAGGTGACATTAAAGCATTAGTAGCCCAAGTGAGTCTCAATTGTTTGTAAGTTGTAATTTTTATTGAAAATCTAATAAATCTATTTCTATTTCTAACAGCTGTATGAAGCCTTACACGTGGGTGAATATCACATACACAAAGAGCGGGAGATGACAACTAAATTAGAAGACTTAAAATATCAAGTAGCGCCCTTAGAAAGAGTAAGTTTTTAAGCTTTTTGTATGGTTTTATAATAAAAATGGCAATAATGTGAATTAAACAAAAGCTAAGCATTTGATTTTGTTTGAATTTGTTTTTTATAAAAATTCCTAAAGCTCATTTATGAAATACTCGTAAAAGAAGATGTATGTATTACTTTACCGATGACAATATTTTTATTTCTCAGTAAAAAAGAACTTCGGCAAATAACAATTAAAAGGTAATAACTTTCATACAGATAGAATAGAAGTCAAAGTTGATTACTGGAAGGTTTCATATTAGATTTTTAAAGTGTCGTCAGAATGTGGCAGTTTTAAATCAAAAACCATGCGATTAATAAGATTTTTTAAAGCAATAAATATTAATGTTCATTCAGAACTAGTTATTTCATTTATTAATTTCATAGGCTTATATAGCCCTGCCTGGAGGAGACTTAGCCCTCCGCCAGAAGAAATTCAGCTCCAACCAGAATTTTTCCTTTTTATTAAATTTGTAATAATTGGCAAAATTATCCTTTTCGGTAAAATATTGTTGCCCTTTTAAAAAAATGTCCAGTGGTTTTGAACGCTCTAAAGAAATTTGTATCTAAACTCTCCAAGAATTTCAATGAATAAAAATTATAGTGTTGATACTTTTTAACTGACATTCCATCAACTGACAACTAATTACACTGCAGGGTTGTATAATTTCGCGTAGACAACTAAATTTTCAGCAAAATAAATCGGCAGAGAATTTCAGATATTACATATTATCACCAAATTAAAAAAGAAATTGCATTCGATAAGCATTTATAAATTAAAAGGCCAACAGATTTAGTTTTCATGGTTGTTAGTATTTCATGATGTGAAAGTGAAGACTAATATTTTTTTTGGATCGTGCGGTGTTTTCACTTTCAAATAAGTTACAAATAACTCAATTATTCATTAAATTTTGAAATATGGCCTATGGCCCATAGTCGTTCCCTATATACCACTCAAATATATTTACAAAACAAAAATTTCAAGATACCAAGGCGAATTCATAACAGGTGGAATTGACAGCGCAGCTGATAACTTTTTTATCTAAATTTTTTCGTTTCTCACTCACTGTCACAATTTGCTCATTTGTTTTGGTTATTTGTATTGGTGTGTTGCTTGTGGTCTGCCTTTTATAAATGGGAGTTTTCTTGTTATGTGTTCGAGAGTTTTGTTGCTAAATTATGTATTCTCTTTTGACAGTTCCATGCATTTTACATAAACAAAAACACCTGTTTTTGTAATATTGTTGTACGTATATGACATCTTGTAAAGTTATTTCACCATGTGCAAATGTAAATGTGAATTTGTAAATAAAACAGTGAATAAAGTCTACAACAAAAATACTTTAGCTACTCAATTTTTGTTTTATTTTTTCATAAATTTCCTTAAAATTGTTTTTATTTTTATTCCGGCTCTAGGTCATATATTAAATAAAACTCTTTTTTTGTTTTATTTAAATTTTTATTTTTTATTCCATATTTCGATCACCATCGGTTCTCTTCTTCAGGAATTTTTAAGTAAAGCAAATTACATGTGATAGTTATCAAAGAACAAATTACAACAAAGATCAAATGTGTAAATCATTCTGACAAACACTAGCAGAACGGAACAACATGCTGTTTTCGAAAGCCGCTACACTTTCATCATCAGCGTTCTTGTGTTTGGTCCACTTCTGTGGTGTCAGTTGATGTATATTTCAGCTATTCATACAAATCTTCACTGTAAATGTAATACGAGAATTGTTTTTATTCATCGTATCATAATTTGTGAAAACTTTTTTTGTAATGAAGATCTCAAATTACACCTCACTAACTTACAACAGTCTTACCATTGTTATTTATTCTTTACCAACCATACACATGCTTATTTTTAATTTGCTTATTTTATTTTTTACTTATGACAAACTTGTTTGGTTTGTTACTATAAGTATGTATATTTTATTAATTTCATATTGATGTTCTTCGGTGTGCCCTCCGTTAGTTAAGTATATATTTGTTAATTTTTGCGACCTTATGATATGTAATTTTTGTTTTTATTTTTATTCCGGCTCTAGGTCATATATTAAATAAAACTCTTTTTTTGTTTTATTTAAATTTTTATTTTTTATTCCATATTTCGATCACCATCGGTTCTCTTCTTCAGGAATTTTTAAGTAAAGCAAATTACATGTGATAGTTATCAAAGAACAAATTACAACAAAGATCAAATGTGTAAATCATTCTGACAAACACTAGCAGAACGGAACAACATGCTGTTTTCGAAAGCCGCTACACTTTCATCATCAGCGTTCTTGTGTTTGGTCCACTTCTGTGGTGTCAGTTGATGTATATTTCAGCTATTCATACAAATCTTCACTGTAAATGTAATACGAGAATTGTTTTTATTCATCGTATCATAATTTGTGAAAACTTTTTTTGTAATGAAGATCTCAAATTACACCTCACTAACTTACAACAGTCTTACCATTGTTATTTATTCTTTACCAACCATACACATGCTTATTTTTAATTTGCTTATTTTATTTTTTACTTATGACAAACTTGTTTGGTTTGTTACTATAAGTATGTATATTTTATTAATTTCATATTGATGTTCTTCGGTGTGCCCTCCGTTAGTTAAGTATATATTTGTTAATTTTTCCGACCTTATGATATGTAATTTTTGTTTTTATTTTTATTCCGGCTCTAGGTCATATATTAAATAAAACTCTTTTTTTGTTTTATTTAAATTTTTATTTTTTATTCCATATTTCGATCACCATCGGTTCTCTTCTTCAGGAATTTTTAAGTAAAGCAAATTACATGTGATAGTTATCAAAGAACAAATTACAACAAAGATCAAATGTGTAAATCATTCTGACAAACACTAGCAGAACGGAACAACATGCTGTTTTCGAAAGCCGCTACACTTTCATCATCAGCGTTCTTGTGTTTGGTCCACTTCTGTGGTGTCAGTTGATGTATATTTCAGCTATTCATACAAATCTTCACTGTAAATGTAATACGAGAATTGTTTTTATTCATCGTATCATAATTTGTGAAAACTTTTTTTGTAATGAAGATCTCAAATTACACCTCACTAACTTACAACAGTCTTACCATTGTTATTTATTCTTTACCAACCATACACATGCTTATTTTTAATTTGCTTATTTTATTTTTTACTTATGACAAACTTGTTTGGTTTGTTACTATAAGTATGTATATTTTATTAATTTCATATTGATGTTCTTCGGTGTGCCCTCCGTTAGTTAAGTATATATTTGTTAATTTTTCCGACCTTATGATATGTAATTTTTGTTTTTATTTTTATTCCGGCTCTAGGTCATATATTAAATAAAACTCTTTTTTTGTTTTATTTAAATTTTTATTTTTTATTCCATATTTCGATCACCATCGGTTCTCTTCTTCAGGAATTTTTAAGTAAAGCAAATTACATGTGATAGTTATCAAAGAACAAATTACAACAAAGATCAAATGTGTAAATCATTCTGACAAACACTAGCAGAACGGAACAACATGCTGTTTTCGAAAGCCGCTACACTTTCATCATCAGCGTTCTTGTGTTTGGTCCACTTCTGTGGTGTCAGTTGATGTATATTTCAGCTATTCATACAAATCTTCACTGTAAATGTAATACGAGAATTGTTTTTATTCATCGTATCATAATTTGTGAAAACTTTTTTTGTAATGAAGATCTCAAATTACACCTCACTAACTTACAACAGTCTTACCATTGTTATTTATTCTTTACCAACCATACACATGCTTATTTTTAATTTGCTTATTTTATTTTTTACTTATGACAAACTTGTTTGGTTTGTTACTATAAGTATGTATATTTTATTAATTTCATATTGATGTTCTTCGGTGTGCCCTCCGTTAGTTAAGTATATATTTGTTAATTTTTCCGACCTTATGATATGTAATTTTTGTTTTTATTTTTATTCCGGCTCTAGGTCATATATTAAATAAAACTCTTTTTTTGTTTTATTTAAATTTTTATTTTTTATTCCATATTTCGATCACCATCGGTTCTCTTCTTCAGGAATTTTTAAGTAAAGCAAATTACATGTGATAGTTATCAAAGAACAAATTACAACAAAGATCAAATGTGTAAATCATTCTGACAAACACTAGCAGAACGGAACAACATGCTGTTTTCGAAAGCCGCTACACTTTCATCATCAGCGTTCTTGTGTTTGGTCCACTTCTGTGGTGTCAGTTGATGTATATTTCAGCTATTCATACAAATCTTCACTGTAAATGTAATACGAGAATTGTTTTTATTCATCGTATCATAATTTGTGAAAACTTTTTTTGTAATGAAGATCTCAAATTACACCTCACTAACTTACAACAGTCTTACCATTGTTATTTATTCTTTACCAACCATACACATGCTTATTTTTAATTTGCTTATTTTATTTTTTACTTATGACAAACTTGTTTGGTTTGTTACTATAAGTATGTATATTTTATTAATTTCATATTGATGTTCTTCGGTGTGCCCTCCGTTAGTTAAGTATATATTTGTTAATTTTTCCGACCTTATGATATGTAATTTTTGTTTTTATTTTTATTCCGGCTCTAGGTCATATATTAAATAAAACTCTTTTTTTGTTTTATTTAAATTTTTATTTTTTATTCCATATTTCGATCACCATCGGTTCTCTTCTTCAGGAATTTTTAAGTAAAGCAAATTACATGTGATAGTTATCAAAGAACAAATTACAACAAAGATCAAATGTGTAAATCATTCTGACAAACACTAGCAGAACGGAACAACATGCTGTTTTCGAAAGCCGCTACACTTTCATCATCAGCGTTCTTGTGTTTGGTCCACTTCTGTGGTGTCAGTTGATGTATATTTCAGCTATTCATACAAATCTTCACTGTAAATGTAATACGAGAATTGTTTTTATTCATCGTATCATAATTTGTGAAAACTTTTTTTGTAATGAAGATCTCAAATTACACCTCACTAACTTACAACAGTCTTACCATTGTTATTTATTCTTTACCAACCATACACATGCTTATTTTTAATTTGCTTATTTTATTTTTTACTTATGACAAACTTGTTTGGTTTGTTACTATAAGTATGTATATTTTATTAATTTCATATTGATGTTCTTCGGTGTGCCCTCCGTTAGTTAAGTATATATTTGTTAATTTTTCCGACCTTATGATATGTAATTTTTGTTTTTATTTTTATTCCGGCTCTAGGTCATATATTAAATAAAACTCTTTTTTTGTTTTATTTAAATTTTTATTTTTTATTCCATATTTCGATCACCATCGGTTCTCTTCTTCAGGAATTTTTAAGTAAAGCAAATTACATGTGATAGTTATCAAAGAACAAATTACAACAAAGATCAAATGTGTAAATCATTCTGACAAACACTAGCAGAACGGAACAACATGCTGTTTTCGAAAGCCGCTACACTTTCATCATCAGCGTTCTTGTGTTTGGTCCACTTCTGTGGTGTCAGTTGATGTATATTTCAGCTATTCATACAAATCTTCACTGTAAATGTAATACGAGAATTGTTTTTATTCATCGTATCATAATTTGTGAAAACTTTTTTTGTAATGAAGATCTCAAATTACACCTCACTAACTTACAACAGTCTTACCATTGTTATTTATTCTTTACCAACCATACACATGCTTATTTTTAATTTGCTTATTTTATTTTTTACTTATGACAAACTTGTTTGGTTTGTTACTATAAGTATGTATATTTTATTAATTTCATATTGATGTTCTTCGGTGTGCCCTCCGTTAGTTAAGTATATATTTGTTAATTTTTCCGACCTTATGATATGTAATTTTTGTTTTTATTTTTATTCCGGCTCTAGGTCATATATTAAATAAAACTCTTTTTTTGTTTTATTTAAATTTTTATTTTTTATTCCATATTTCGATCACCATCGGTTCTCTTCTTCAGGAATTTTTAAGTAAAGCAAATTACATGTGATAGTTATCAAAGAACAAATTACAACAAAGATCAAATGTGTAAATCATTCTGACAAACACTAGCAGAACGGAACAACATGCTGTTTTCGAAAGCCGCTACACTTTCATCATCAGCGTTCTTGTGTTTGGTCCACTTCTGTGGTGTCAGTTGATGTATATTTCAGCTATTCATACAAATCTTCACTGTAAATGTAATACGAGAATTGTTTTTATTCATCGTATCATAATTTGTGAAAACTTTTTTTGTAATGAAGATCTCAAATTACACCTCACTAACTTACAACAGTCTTACCATTGTTATTTATTCTTTACCAACCATACACATGCTTATTTTTAATTTGCTTATTTTATTTTTTACTTATGACAAACTTGTTTGGTTTGTTACTATAAGTATGTATATTTTATTAATTTCATATTGATGTTCTTCGGTGTGCCCTCCGTTAGTTAAGTATATATTTGTTAATTTTTCCGACCTTATGATATGTAATTTTTGTTTTTATTTTTATTCCGGCTCTAGGTCATATATTAAATAAAACTCTTTTTTTGTTTTATTTAAATTTTTATTTTTTATTCCATATTTCGATCACCATCGGTTCTCTTCTTCAGGAATTTTTAAGTAAAGCAAATTACATGTGATAGTTATCAAAGAACAAATTACAACAAAGATCAAATGTGTAAATCATTCTGACAAACACTAGCAGAACGGAACAACATGCTGTTTTCGAAAGCCGCTACACTTTCATCATCAGCGTTCTTGTGTTTGGTCCACTTCTGTGGTGTCAGTTGATGTATATTTCAGCTATTCATACAAATCTTCACTGTAAATGTAATACGAGAATTGTTTTTATTCATCGTATCATAATTTGTGAAAACTTTTTTTGTAATGAAGATCTCAAATTACACCTCACTAACTTACAACAGTCTTACCATTGTTATTTATTCTTTACCAACCATACACATGCTTATTTTTAATTTGCTTATTTTATTTTTTACTTATGACAAACTTGTTTGGTTTGTTACTATAAGTATGTATATTTTATTAATTTCATATTGATGTTCTTCGGTGTGCCCTCCGTTAGTTAAGTATATATTTGTTAATTTTTCCGACCTTATGATATGTAATTTTTGTTTTTATTTTTATTCCGGCTCTAGGTCATATATTAAATAAAACTCTTTTTTTGTTTTATTTAAATTTTTATTTTTTATTCCATATTTCGATCACCATCGGTTCTCTTCTTCAGGAATTTTTAAGTAAAGCAAATTACATGTGATAGTTATCAAAGAACAAATTACAACAAAGATCAAATGTGTAAATCATTCTGACAAACACTAGCAGAACGGAACAACATGCTGTTTTCGAAAGCCGCTACACTTTCATCATCAGCGTTCTTGTGTTTGGTCCACTTCTGTGGTGTCAGTTGATGTATATTTCAGCTATTCATACAAATCTTCACTGTAAATGTAATACGAGAATTGTTTTTATTCATCGTATCATAATTTGTGAAAACTTTTTTTGTAATGAAGATCTCAAATTACACCTCACTAACTTACAACAGTCTTACCATTGTTATTTATTCTTTACCAACCATACACATGCTTATTTTTAATTTGCTTATTTTATTTTTTACTTATGACAAACTTGTTTGGTTTGTTACTATAAGTATGTATATTTTATTAATTTCATATTGATGTTCTTCGGTGTGCCCTCCGTTAGTTAAGTATATATTTGTTAATTTTTGCGACCTTATGATATGTAATTTTTGTTTTTATTTTTATTCCGGCTCTAGGTCATATATTAAATAAAACTCTTTTTTTGTTTTATTTAAATTTTTATTTTTTATTCCATATTTCGATCACCATCGGTTCTCTTCTTCAGGAATTTTTAAGTAAAGCAAATTACATGTGATAGTTATCAAAGAACAAATTACAACAAAGATCAAATGTGTAAATCATTCTGACAAACACTAGCAGAACGGAACAACATGCTGTTTTCGAAAGCCGCTACACTTTCATCATCAGCGTTCTTGTGTTTGGTCCACTTCTGTGGTGTCAGTTGATGTATATTTCAGCTATTCATACAAATCTTCACTGTAAATGTAATACGAGAATTGTTTTTATTCATCGTATCATAATTTGTGAAAACTTTTTTTGTAATGAAGATCTCAAATTACACCTCACTAACTTACAACAGTCTTACCATTGTTATTTATTCTTTACCAACCATACACATGCTTATTTTTAATTTGCTTATTTTATTTTTTACTTATGACAAACTTGTTTGGTTTGTTACTATAAGTATGTATATTTTATTAATTTCATATTGATGTTCTTCGGTGTGCCCTCCGTTAGTTAAGTATATATTTGTTAATTTTTCCGACCTTATGATATGTAATTTTTGTTTTTATTTTTATTCCGGCTCTAGGTCATATATTAAATAAAACTCTTTTTTTGTTTTATTTAAATTTTTATTTTTTATTCCATATTTCGATCACCATCGGTTCTCTTCTTCAGGAATTTTTAAGTAAAGCAAATTACATGTGATAGTTATCAAAGAACAAATTACAACAAAGATCAAATGTGTAAATCATTCTGACAAACACTAGCAGAACGGAACAACATGCTGTTTTCGAAAGCCGCTACACTTTCATCATCAGCGTTCTTGTGTTTGGTCCACGGAATAAAAATAAAAACAAAAATTACATATCATAAGGTCGGAAAAATTAACAAATATATACTTAACTAACGGAGGGCACACCGAAGAACATCAATATGAAATTAATAAAATATACATACTTATAGTAACAAACCAAACAAGTTTGTCATAAGTAAAAAATAAAATAAGCAAATTAAAAATAAGCATGTGTATGGTTGGTAAAGAATAAATAACAATGGTAAGACTGTTGTAAGTTAGTGAGGTGTAATTTGAGATCTTCATTACAAAAAAAGTTTTCACAAATTATGATACGATGAATAAAAACAATTCTCGTATTACATTTACAGTGAAGATTTGTATGAATAGCTGAAATATACATCAACTGACACCACAGAAGTGGACCAAACACAAGAACGCTGATGATGAAAGTGTAGCGGCTTTCGAAAACAGCATGTTGTTCCGTTCTGCTAGTGTTTGTCAGAATGATTTACACATTTGATCTTTGTTGTAATTTGTTCTTTGATAACTATCACATGTAATTTGCTTTACTTAAAAATTCCTGAAGAAGAGAACCGATGGTGATCGAAATATGGAATAAAAAATAAAAATTTAAATAAAACAAAAAAAGAGTTTTATTTAATATATGACCTAGAGCCGGAATAAAAATAAAAACAAAAATTACATATCATAAGGTCGGAAAAATTAACAAATATATACTTAACTAACGGAGGGCACACCGAAGAACATCAATATGAAATTAATAAAATATACATACTTATAGTAACAAACCAAACAAGTTTGTCATAAGTAAAAAATAAAATAAGCAAATTAAAAATAAGCATGTGTATGGTTGGTAAAGAATAAATAACAATGGTAAGACTGTTGTAAGTTAGTGAGGTGTAATTTGAGATCTTCATTACAAAAAAAGTTTTCACAAATTATGATACGATGAATAAAAACAATTCTCGTATTACATTTACAGTGAAGATTTGTATGAATAGCTGAAATATACATCAACTGACACCACAGAAGTGGACCAAACACAAGAACGCTGATGATGAAAGTGTAGCGGCTTTCGAAAACAGCATGTTGTTCCGTTCTGCTAGTGTTTGTCAGAATGATTTACACATTTGATCTTTGTTGTAATTTGTTCTTTGATAACTATCACATGTAATTTGCTTTACTTAAAAATTCCTGAAGAAGAGAACCGATGGTGATCGAAATATGGAATAAAAAATAAAAATTTAAATAAAACAAAAAAAGAGTTTTATTTAATATATGACCTAGAGCCGGAATAAAAATAAAAACAAAAATTACATATCATAAGGTCGGAAAAATTAACAAATATATACTTAACTAACGGAGGGCACACCGAAGAACATCAATATGAAATTAATAAAATATACATACTTATAGTAACAAACCAAACAAGTTTGTCATAAGTAAAAAATAAAATAAGCAAATTAAAAATAAGCATGTGTATGGTTGGTAAAGAATAAATAACAATGGTAAGACTGTTGTAAGTTAGTGAGGTGTAATTTGAGATCTTCATTACAAAAAAAGTTTTCACAAATTATGATACGATGAATAAAAACAATTCTCGTATTACATTTACAGTGAAGATTTGTATGAATAGCTGAAATATACATCAACTGACACCACAGAAGTGGACCAAACACAAGAACGCTGATGATGAAAGTGTAGCGGCTTTCGAAAACAGCATGTTGTTCCGTTCTGCTAGTGTTTGTCAGAATGATTTACACATTTGATCTTTGTTGTAATTTGTTCTTTGATAACTATCACATGTAATTTGCTTTACTTAAAAATTCCTGAAGAAGAGAACCGATGGTGATCGAAATATGGAATAAAAAATAAAAATTTAAATAAAACAAAAAAAGAGTTTTATTTAATATATGACCTAGAGCCGGAATAAAAATAAAAACAAAAATTACATATCATAAGGTCGGAAAAATTAACAAATATATACTTAACTAACGGAGGGCACACCGAAGAACATCAATATGAAATTAATAAAATATACATACTTATAGTAACAAACCAAACAAGTTTGTCATAAGTAAAAAATAAAATAAGCAAATTAAAAATAAGCATGTGTATGGTTGGTAAAGAATAAATAACAATGGTAAGACTGTTGTAAGTTAGTGAGGTGTAATTTGAGATCTTCATTACAAAAAAAGTTTTCACAAATTATGATACGATGAATAAAAACAATTCTCGTATTACATTTACAGTGAAGATTTGTATGAATAGCTGAAATATACATCAACTGACACCACAGAAGTGGACCAAACACAAGAACGCTGATGATGAAAGTGTAGCGGCTTTCGAAAACAGCATGTTGTTCCGTTCTGCTAGTGTTTGTCAGAATGATTTACACATTTGATCTTTGTTGTAATTTGTTCTTTGATAACTATCACATGTAATTTGCTTTACTTAAAAATTCCTGAAGAAGAGAACCGATGGTGATCGAAATATGGAATAAAAAATAAAAATTTAAATAAAACAAAAAAAGAGTTTTATTTAATATATGACCTAGAGCCGGAATAAAAATAAAAACAAAAATTACATATCATAAGGTCGGAAAAATTAACAAATATATACTTTCCTTAAAATTATTTTATTATTTCTTGCCAAATAAATACATATTTTTCCTACTTCTTTAAATTGATTTCTTTTCAGGAAAAAGCCGAACTGAGCGCCCAAGCAGAACGTAAAACGAATATAATGACCTGGGTTGGTTTGGGTTTGATGTCAGTACAATTTGGCATCTTGGCAAGACTGACATGGTGGGAATATTCTTGGGATATTATGGAACCAGTTACATACTTTGTTACCTATGGCACAGCGATGGCCATGTATGCCTACTATTGCATAACGAAAACTGTAAGTTTAAGTTGAAATATGCGATTAGTGTTTTTTTTTAACCAAATAATCTGTTTTTCTTCTTTGAAGGAATATAATATGCCGGAAGTTAAAGACCGCCAATACCTCTTAAGCTTGTATAAACGTGCCAAAAAGAAGAATTTCGATATTTATACTTATAATAAATTAAAACGCCAAATAGCTGAAGTTGAATACGATTTGAAACGTTTACGTGATCCATTAAATTTGCAACTGCCACCGCATATTGATCGTTCACAACAGAATCCTCCATTGGATGCAGTTCCACCGCCCGCATTAACAAGTAATGAAATATCACCAAATACGGTTAAAAAGTCTGGCTTTAAAATACCTTTTCTAGATACGAAAAATTGAGAAAAGCTTACGTGAAGTGTGAAAATTTATATGTATTGAATTGATGGCAAGAGGAAAAAGTCTATCTCAAATATTTATGTTTGTTCGCATCGTTTGTTAAATTTTTGTATACTTTTACTGATTCAATTTTATCTCACTTAAATCGAAGCTGTGTTAATTTAAATAGGAGAAAAGAAATCGGTTAATATTGTACTCAAAGTACATAATTGTTTATTTATTATATGTTTAACTATATGTGTATGAAAAACTCTGTAAACGTAGTTTCGTTTTTCGAATAACAAAAATGAGGTTTAACTTTCAATAGCAAAATTCTTGCAGCAATTGAAATATTATTTAGTGTCAGTTTTTTATATATTCATAAATTTATTTTGCCTTAATTGCATAATATGTTTTCAAAACATCTAAAATGTTATTATTTTTACTAGCATAAGAATTTTTCGACTGTATATTTGATACCGCTTAATACTGTATTCAATTCTTTAGTTTTTGTTAATTTCATTTCTTTTACATTTTTGTTAATTATGTATTTTATATCATTTTATTACCAAGTATCGTATAAAGAGACAAACTCCTTTGTCAGAAACCCATTATTGTACATATTTAAATACACTGCTTGTCAGCACTATATTGTTGCATCTTTAAATAATTAATGTGTAAGTTTCAAATAAAGATAATCGTATAAACTTATCACACTTATCATTAGCTAATGGTAGAGATGTTGTATGGATATTTTTGATTAATAATTCTTGATTCTTTAACAAATCATTCATAATAATAAGGACAGGATAATAACAAAATTTAGAAACCCAAAAAAGATCTTAAATTAATCATAAATTTCGCCAAATTCCAGCAACTTAAAACACTAGATTCCAATAAAATTTAATTGCCCACTTTAGGGAATTTGCTTTTTTATTATTGCCAAATTAAAAATGAACAACTAGTGTACATTTCGAATGTATTTTCTACGTGTACCGCTCAACATATTCCGATAAAATTTCTGGTGGCTGAAGCACTACAATCAATCTCAGCTTTATTGTAAAACTGTTTTATTTGCATAAAAAACAACAAACCATTCTAAAAATCGATGCAAAAATAACGCCCACTTTCAACAACTAGGAGAGTGGGCGTGGCCAAATTTTATTCAAAAATACTCCTCACTACTTACTAGCTCTATCAGTTCACCAAATTTCATGCAAATATCTTTAAAAACATCTGAGTAATTAAACAAAACAAACACTATTTTTTCACCCTTAAAAAAAATCAAAATCAGAAAGAAAATACAAATTGAAATTGAAATTTGCTTTTTTGTAAAACACCAGGGGAACAGGAGCTGGTAGCAGGTGGATTTTGATATGG
Source organism: Germaria angustata (assembly GCA_963681545.1). Classification (NCBI taxonomy): domain Eukaryota; kingdom Metazoa; phylum Arthropoda; class Insecta; order Diptera; family Tachinidae; genus Germaria; species Germaria angustata. The sequence continues at coordinate 53,108,902 of OY813000.1, read as the reverse complement.
TTTCAGTCTGGTAGCTCTGCAACGAAACGCAAAAGTTGCATTGCCGACTTTTGGGCGATGTGTTTGCAAAGCTGCCAGACTGAAACCAAACAACTAGTGCACATTTCAAATGAAGTTCTACATTTTATATCTTGGAAACCACCTGATATATTTTAATGAAAGTTTTTGTGTATGAAAAAGCACAAACAGAGCTTTAATACAAAATCGATTTTCATGCGTTAAACACAATATAACTGTGGATATAAGCGATTTCTAACAGTGCCCATTTTCGAGCATTAGAAAGTAGGCGTGGCAAAAAATTGACATAAAAATTATTCTCCATTATGAACTCTAGCAGCACACCAAATTTCATTTAATTATCTTCAAAATGCCTGAGTGATTAAGCGAAATGTAAAACATATTTTTCGCTCCCAAAAATCAAAAATCTGAAAATGCAAATTTGCTTTTTTTTGTAAAACACCAGGCGAACAGAAGCTGGTAGCAGGTGGATGTTGCTAAAACTTATTTTTTAAAATGCTGTAACTTTCGAAAGACTTCTCCTATTAAAATGATTCTTTCACCATACGATAGATTGAAAAGTGGGCTACATTTTGGGCAACCTTTGGCCCGCTATGCGGCCCCCCATTTTAGACAAAAAACATGATTTATGCCATTCACCTTTATATCTCCCGAGCTAATAGGCTTAGAGAATTTAAACGAAGTCTAAGAAAATCTCGATCTCTCGTTCTATCAACATGTAAAGTTTTATCTTCCAACCCCGAAAAACTTTTGAGTTATTAACGGATGAAATTCATCAATAAATGCGAATATTCACAGCTTATATCTCGGAAATCTCTCGGTATTTTTTGATGGGTCTTCTTTTGGATGATAGGTCGTAAAGTCCGATTTCATATGTATTGACCATTTAAAGCGAAAAAAGCAACTACATACTGAAAAAAGTAAATTTTAGGTAATGCCCACTTTTGTAATCATAAAGTGGGCAGGGCAAAAATTTCAATTGAAAAATATCCGCAACTACGAGCCGCATTATTACACCTGATTTGATGGAAATATCTTTAAAAATATCTGAGAAATTTACGGTAATTTTCAACTGAAATGGCACTTAGAAATCAATGAGCAATTCCAAAGTTTACCACGGTAGGATTGGGAAATTGTACTGGAAATGTACGTCAATTAGCTCAGAATATGTAAAGGAGAATGCCAAAAATCTACTTTTCCATCTAAGACGAGGGGCCATTTACCGGGCCAACGGATGCCCAAAATGCAAGCCACTTTCCGATCTATCATATTGAGAAAGAATTATTTAAACAGGTGAAGTCGTTAACGGGTTAGAGCATTTTGCAAAATAAGTTTTAGCAAAATCCACCTGCTACCAGCTCCTGTTCGCCTGGTGTTTTACAAAAAAAAAAGCAAATTTGCATTTTCAGATTTTGATTTTTTTTACGTTCTGCTCAATTATTCAGACGTTTTTAAAGATATTTACATGAAATTTGGTGAGCTGATAAATTTAGAAGTTAGAAATAATTTTCGTGTAAAATTTTGCCACGCCCACTTTTCTAGTGGTATTGTAATCCTTCAGCCACCAGAAATTTTATCGAAATATGTCGAGCTATTTCCGAGATATTAGACGTAAAAAATACATTAATCTTCAATCTTCATTTTTAACCTGGCAACAATTCAAAAGTTATAGTTCGGAAATTCGATTTATATCAATAAACCTTAGAAGTATATCTCCTAAACGAATGGACATAATGGGTTCAAATAAAGTGTAAACAAATATATTTTATAAAACCTGGGAAAATACATATTGATATCTTGAAAAGCGCCGGAGTTATTCATTAATTTATAATTCTCATATCGAGCGAAAATAATCGTAAATTTCTTAGCTACTCGTATATTCAGAGACATTTGCCTGAACTTAAGTCTCATAATGGAGTTTATAGTTTCAGATGATTCAACAATTCCATTTGTACCGGAATAAGCGACCGTTAATTGAATCTTCCATTCTTTAATACGTTGCTGTTGCGTTTTGCAATCAATATTCAATTCATTAAATAAATTCCAAAATTAATTTGAAATATTTTTTATACTCGAATGAACTATTATTATTATCATTTGTTTTATTATTTTATTTAATATATTTTAATTTAAAACTTAGACATTAGATGTATTAAAGATGTGACTACAGATTTCAAACGCTTGTATTTGAGTTTAATTTCATATTGAGTACAATTGTAAATGAAGTCTACTTCAAAATATTAAACGTTTAAAAATTCGTGAAAAATTCGGAAATATAATTTCTTCAACAAACAGAGGAATTTCAAAATATTATCAAATTGATTAATCTAAAAAACATTGTAACATGTAACCAATTTATTTGAATAGGATTTCAAAATAAATAATTATTTAATTTTATTTGACTTTCTTTTTGACTTAATTATTTTTATAAGTTGATGATATAATTCGAGCTTAATTTTGATTCATTTATTGAATTATTTAGTTGACAATCGACAATTACCAATTTTTTGTATTGAAAATATTTGGAAATTTTTCTTTTCATTATTTGTGTTTGATATTTTGTTAAATAATTTGTATTCCCTGAAGAAGACACCCACAGGATGTGGAAACATTGAATAATTAATATTAGACATATTCTGTTTAAAAAGACCTCGAACTCAATAAATAATTCCACAAATTATTTTTATAAGCTTTATCGAGACAAAGTTGGTACAATTTGAGTGTAATGCTTGATATAAAATTAAGAAAGTTCATCACATGTTTCTTATCAAATGAATATTAATTCTAGTTCTATTGTCTACGATTTGAGAGACAATTGAGAATAACGTTCTTTAATCCCTTGATTAAGCCATTGATATTTTCTATTTTGTTGGATCATCGAAAAAATATTGATGTTTCGATTTTAGCTTTCGCCTCTTTGTATAAATACCATCTGATTTATATTTTTGATATTATTTTTATTATTGACCATGTATTATATGTACATCTCTAACCATTAGCTAAAGTTACTTAATTAATTTTTTTATTTTTGTTTTTTTTTTTTCTTCATTGCGATCAACAATTTGCGATTAATTTCTGTTTCAAGTTTACAACAAACCAAATTTTACAATAATGCAACAACCATTTACTTACTGTTCACTGTGGCATAATTTTGTTTTGTTGCTTATGTCTCTTTGGCTGTTAAGACACGTTATAAATATTTAGTAAATAATTATGTGCATGTACAATATGTATACGAAACATTTTATTATTTCTCTCTCCATTAATAAATTAGTTTAATTATAAATTATGTAGTTTTGTTTTATGTACTTCATTGATTTTCATGCAAACAAAAATTTTACATTACTTTATTAAATGAGTTAAAAGTTAAATTTTATTAATAAATGTTTATATTTTTATTTCGAAATGTCAGTTGTTTGTCTAATTTTTATTTTAATTTTTTTCCGGACTCACAATAACCATTATAATACTTTATTATTTGAATCATATTATGGTTTTTATATTATTTTACCCCCATAGTTCGTATTCTGAGCGACACAAGACTGCAGCGGAACTATGCCACATTTTTATTATGTTGCACTGAAATAACAACAACGAGACACTTTAAACCTCCAAACACGATGTATGAAATTGAATTTAATGTGGTAATAGTTTTAATTTAATGTCAAAAAGACTACAATTTGGCACAAGGGAGAGCCAGAAAAAGCCAAAGTGATGGTTGCATGACACTTCAAATACGGAACAAGTTCAAAGATTACTTTAATTCACCTTAGGGACGCGTCGTTTGGAGAATGACGTTGCAAGACAAGGATGTCACGGAAAGAAAAAGAATTTAATTTCTTTTAAACACTACTTTTTTAACAAAAATGATAGATAGAACAAATTACAAAGTTTTTGAAGTTAAGGATACGACATTTCACGGGTTGGTAGAACTAGATATAGAGATTTATGTAGAAAACTTTTTTGAGTTCTTTAAGGCCATTAGTTTGGAAGATAAGTATACAAGTGAACGATGTTATATAGCATTTTTTTAGGAGGGCCAGCAGGAGTCTGAAAGTTTCATTCACAAAAAAAAAAAATACTGACAGATTCCCGAGATATAAGCTGCGAAGCTTTGCATTTTCTGATGAATTTTTTCTGGACTGGAATATGAAAATTCAGATGTTCATAGAATTAGATATGGAGATTTGTTTAGACTTTCTTTGAATTCTTTAAGTACATTACTTCGGGAGATATGAAGATGAATGCCATAAATCGCATTTTTCGTCTAGGAGTATCATGTGATGGAATGACCATTAAAATAGGTGAACCCGTTCGCGAGTTATAGCATTTTGGAAAAAAGGTGTTTTCGCAAACTCCACCTGCTACCAATTTCTTTCTGTTGGCCTGGAGTTTTACAACATCAAAAACAAATTTGCATTTTTCAGATTTTGATTTCTTAGTGCTGAAAAACAAACAGCTTTTGCTTAATAACCCGCATGGTTTTTAAGATATTTGCATGAGGAATAATTTTCAAGAAAAACTTTTCCCTGAGTACTGTTCTACTAAGCGGTGTTTTAATATCACCCTTTAGTATGTTCTGTTCTTTTTTTCGCAAAGAAAGTTGTGATCCTTCATCCACAGGAAACCTTAACGAATTATGTAGATGTATAAAAATATATGTATTAAAAATATGCATTTATTGTGTTTTTTGGCCTGACACCTCTGTAAAGTTAAGCCCTTAAACTCGGTAGCATATACATACTTTTCAAAAGAATACGAATTGCATTAATTGCAAAAAAAATTTAATTTTCTGCAGTAAATTTCTAGGCCAAAAAGAATATTTATGTATATTCCTTTTATACCAGTCTAAATAAAGCTCGATTTTATTTAAAAAAAACTACCAAAAAGTCATGAAAATGTTGAGATTAGCGTCCGAAAGTAGTGCAAACTTGGATCATTTTAATGATATTAACGTTGGTTTGTTTGTCATTGCCGAATATGCTCTTTTTTAATTCCTATTCACTGATATGGAAGCTGTCCTCATAACTCGTATTTTGAAAAAAGCAACCTTTTTATATGTTTTTGCATAGAAACTAATTTTCAAATAAATAACGATTGGTTATTTACGATTGGGAGACGCACAAATTTGCCAATATTCACCACTTCTTTCTTTTTATGTGAAAGAAATCTCAGCACTTATTAATTTTAAAAACATTACTATCATATTTATAAAAAAATATATTTTTTTAAGAAAGTATTTTCAATTCTAGTAGACTTAACTCATATTTTTAGTCATAATCTTATAACTTGACTTTCTGGGAAGTTGAAGAAATGCACTATAGGATTTTTCGAAGCAATGAAAATTGCGTTACTTTAGAATGAATTCCATTTTCTTTTCACTGGGATATTCCAGTGTATTTATTTTTGTAAAGATCGCAATTAATTTGATTTATCACAATTATTCGGTATATTCTCCATCAACGGATATAATTTATAAATATATTACAGATCGTGTAGTACGATCTCTGAGGATATTAAGAAAAATAGGAAGATACCAGCCATTTGAATGAATCACACTGATGAGAGAACTAAGAAGAAAAGTTAATAATTGAAATTTCACAAAGATCATTTACAAATGTGAGATGTGGAATATCCCATACAGAAGAAAATAATTTTTTTCAGCAAAAAAATTCTTTGAATCAGTAAATATTTGGGTGAATGTGGAACTTGTTAAATTCAGACAACACTTTTGTAGAAATTTAAATGAAAAAATAATTTTTACTGATACTTTAAAAATAATTAACTAACAGTGGCAGTAAAAGACGTTCCAATAAAATTAAATTTTGCTTTAGACAAAAAGTTTATTTGAATAATTTAAATACTTGCAAAAAGCGCAAATTGTTGAAATTTAAGTTTATTTATAATATACTTTATAAAGTCTAAACTAAGGAGCTGCTAAACTTTTGCTAAAGAGCTTCTAAACGGGTAAGAAGGGAATGTATATTCTTGTCATTACCATATTTGTTTTATTATTAAAAATTATTTATAGACATATGCTGATTTATTAAAAACGACTTATTAAAAGTTAGCAGCAGAATTAGATGTTGTTATATACATATAGATTCTTTGCTAACGAGCTGCTAGAGAAAATTTATATTTTAGTTGGCAGCTCCTTGCATGTGGTTTATAAACTTTGATCCAGTTTTTGTTATACATACATATTATATTTAATTTAGATACTACCATCCAACGCCTTAAATTCATTGCTAATTACTGTTTAGTTCGTTAGATAATTTACGAATAGTATTTTTATACCAGTTTCGTAATTTTATATTAAATTAATTAGAAATATTAACCATAATGTAAATATAATTATTGAAAAAAATTACAACAACTCGCACCAATTAGTCATAATTAAAAAAATGTTAAACAAATAAAATATTTTCATTTTATTAGTATTATTATTAGTTTTTTTGTGTTACAATAAAATTTCTCTTTGTATTAATCAAACCCAAAAACCAAACGAGTAGTTAGACTCTGAATTATTAAATTTGTTATTGAAATATATATTAAGTATATATTTATTTTTATTTTAATTTTGTATATAAAAGATTTTAAAAAAAATTATATTTTTAAAATAATTCATTGAAGAGCAAATATTGTGTTTCATGACAACGTAATAAAGAAAAAAATTAAAAGAAAATTAGACAATGTAATTGAACTTAATACATTCAACCAAACTAGTATTAAGTAAAATTATACATAATAATACTATTGGATTAAAAAAAAGACGAAAAAAACTTACAGAACTCTATAGTGAATACTTTATTTGCAGGACATTTGCGAATTTCAAAAGTACTTACTATTATTTGAAGTGACTAGTGTTTGCTTGAAGAAGTATGGAAGTTGTTTTAATAACGTGTCTAAAATATAACACGTAGTAACAACAAGTATTCATATCTTAATTCAAATAAAAGTCCGGCCAGAGCTGCTAGTATAAAAAAATATTATTTCAATCTTAGTTGCAAAATGATATTGTAAATATTTGTTTAAAATTGTCGAAAAAGATCTTTAAATGTGACAATTATTGTTTCATTGGTTATTGCTACTCGTATTTGATACTCATCTCCCTTTTATTTGCAAAAGCGAAAAAATGGCAAATAAACAGTTCTCCATCATTTGCATTTGATATCAAATCCGCGCAACTGTACTTGGAATTATACAGCTTCCAATCACTCCTGCTTAATATAAAATTCGGAAATGAAAATATCAATATTAGAAAATAAAAAGTGAAAATGAAATTTAATTTCAGACCTAAAAGTTTGTAATTTGAACTTAAAAAAGTCCATTGTTTGCCTCTATTTGCTGGTTTAAAAATAAAAATATTTTGTATTAAATTAATTGCAAGTAATTTTTCACAGATTCGAAATGGAAACTTAATTCAATACAAACTTTAATATCAAATGAATATAAAATATTCCTTAATTAAAAAATTGCTGGATACTTGGTTCGATCATATAAAAATTAACAGAATATTATAACATTAATATGAGTACGAGTGCCACCCCCTCATGAAAACATTCACCGGTATTATGAATAAAATTTCACATGAAATCTGTTTCCTTTTCCCAAAATTGTAATCGACGATTTTGTGTTGTTGTTGCCTTTGTGTACCTACTATTTGGTTGAATTTTTAATGCGAAATAATTCACCTGATTTTTTTTCGCCTTTTATTTACTATCAGGCTAATTAAAATCATCAAAACTTAACATTATACTTTAATGTCAATTCATGTCTTGTGGCGATTTTCTCTTCGGAGAAAATGTTACCCCCAACCTCGCAAAGTGATGCTCATAATAGTACACACAAAGTTGCTTCCAAATGTAATATTTTAACATTAATAATAATATTTTAATTAGAACAATTTAAAAAAGGTCAAAAAACCTACAGATATTCCCCCTTATTATGATTGTCGACTTCGACGTCACATCAAGTCGACAGTAAAAAAGACAGCAGTTTTGAACTCCTTGTAAGCAATAATTAACTAATATTGATAGCCAATTGTAATTTTATAAGCCATAGTAGTAGTAATATCCAATCAATAATATTTAATAGTTCTCGATAACGATCCCACAATTGCCAATATATTGATGTCGACTTGGTGTGACGTCGGCGTCAACAATCATAATAAGGGGGGATATCTGTAGGTTTTTTGACCTTTTTTAAATTCTTCTAATTAAAATATTATTTAAGCATAAGGTTTTATTAAATGTTCTATTTGTATTCGATATTTCGATACTTTTTGAGTATCATCTTCAGGAAATTGAGTAGCGAGATATCGATTACAAATAAAACTTTTTAACTTAGCTTAAGTAATATTTTAATTAGAATCGTTTTAATATTCATTGTCTTCTTATATGGATCGGCGTAGTTCTACAGCAAACACAATATTACAAAAGTATGATTGTGTAATAAATTTTTTGACTGTCAAAACCAGCTGTGCTGTAAATAAATTAAATAATTGGGCCTTAAAAATTTAAACATATTGCATACATATATTTAGTGTTCCGAATACAGAATACAAAATGTGCATTCTTTAGCAGCATACACTTATACAATTTACGATACATTATAATGTGGTTGCAAAATCAAATACGTTTATAAAAACCAGGCATTATTCTTATATAAAATGAACTTCTCATCTTAATGAGATGACGGATATGTTTACAATAATTTCTTAATTATGGAATATTTAATGTCCGCATATTTAATTTAATTACTTTTTTATGAACTTTTCACACAAAAAAAAATATGTAAACAAAAATAAAAGATAACAAACATCTTATATTTAAAAACAAAGTACTGGTAGTTAACACAATTGAACTATAGGATAGTATTTGAGTGTAAAACTTGTTACCTTTTTTTATGCCACATACATACGTATTTAGAAAAGAACACGTTAATTTTTTGTGCTATTGCACACTTTTTCTGGAAAAAGAGCTCAAAAGTGTTGGTAGAGCAAAATAGTCATATGCGTGTAACAGAATACGCCATCTTATATGAACAAATATGAATTAGTTCAAAACAAAGTGTTAATGATTTTAAACTTTCGCTCATTTCTAGTCCGTTTAAATATTTTTTATAATCACTATTATTTTATTCAGATCCTCTGTGCCATATAATTTTCTGACTTTAAACAAATTTGACTCTTAAAAAAATATATACAAAAATATGAATGCTTTGAATTTAATGACGGTTGTGTTAAATAAAAATAAAAACTAGAAAAATTAAGCCAAAATATAAATTTAGCTCTTATGTAAATTAATAAAAATTGTATTTAAAACAAATATTATAAAACGAATGTTTAAAAAAAAACCTTTATGTTCTTAACGTGCATATAAAAACTAATAGTAAAATTTTTCAAAAATATATACTAAAAAAAAGTAATTTCTAATTGTAGTAATAGAACATAAGCCAAAACAAATATTTTATTAAAAATTCATCCCAGGAACTTGCTGACATTTTGTTCTGAACTTACAAATTCTATAACGAATAATTTATATTCTTGGCAGCCTTTTAATGTCACAACTACTTCCAGAAGATGTTTGAAGCGGTAATGTGTCCTAAATATTTTAGTAACAATTTTAAGAAACTTGTACTTTGTTGGCTAATGTCACTACAATAGCACTAATAAGTTCTTAAGATAGTGCTAAATTAAATTTACCCAGTAGTTCCATATTATTCACGAAAACCAATTTAATATCAAGGCTAATATTGTTATTAGCAATATTATTGTTAACATTTGTATTATTTTTGTTATATGTATGTATTTAATTTAATGTTAATTTTAAAATTTTTTATAATAACTAGCCGCATCCCGTCAGGCTTTGCTGCAGCTTATACAACATAACACTTTTCCAATTCCGCCCATTTTCTATTAGTCACGCCTATAATTCTAAGTACATATGCCGTATTCAATAATGATTATTAACTTACATATTAATAAGTTTTTCTTTACCAAATTTGAAAATAATAGCTAAGGAAGTTCCTTAGATAAATATACAGAGGAGTTCGGTTATAGCGAAATCTGCGACACAGGACTATATTTTAATTCTTGCAATATATTTTATTATATTTGATAGCTTTGTCAAATAATATTGAATAAATATTTTAGCAGCTTAGAAAATTTTTGAAAAATTTTGCATTTGTTTTGTTCTTTATAAGCGTAAAAATACACAAACGTTTTCGTAATGGGTATATCAAAAATGGTTAGTTGTATGCAAACACTTTTTTAATGAAATATTTGCACAAAATTATTTAAATCGGAGAAGTTGTTCGTTATAGGCGATAATTCGTTATAACCGGCATATGTTATAAAAGAACTCCACTGTATTACAGTTAATATGCATTAGCATACACCAAAAACTAGAAATACCGTTTATATACAAGAACCAAATATCTTCCAATGAGCTAAAACAATTCATTGATCTCTCTTCCCATATGTTACTATGCCGTTCCTACTACTCTCCCAATTGAAAGCAGAGAAAAAAGGGTGTTATTTATTGTTGTTATGTTTTCTTGTACAGGAACCTGCGTGTTTTGTGTATGATTTTTACAAGTGGAACTTTAAGCGCTTGTAGATCTGAAAATACTGAACCGATTTTAATTAAATATACTTAAGTATGTAAGTACTTACATACTCATGTACATATGTATGTACATAAGTATATGTACATACATATATATACATACATACATATGTAGTTGGCGAAGTTCAAGGAATTACCTTTCATGTTTTCAACTATATACTACATACATACATACATACATACATACTTACTTATGCATGTATTGTAACTGTTGGAATTATGGTGTTTAAGGCATTACATACTTATGTACATACATACATACTTACATATGTAAGTACATATGTATTTTCTCACATCGTTGGAAGTCTCTTATTAAAGACTTTTAATGATAAATAAAGGAAACATTATCAAAATAGCATTTTTTTGTCAATAAAGGATTGTAAGAAATCGTCTATTAATTTTTATACTTATGTAGTTATTATTGCTACAATTTAGCTGCATTTCGGTTACCTGCCTGAATATGGGATTTGTGCTTACGTGAACAATTGGGATAACAGCACGTTTTTAGTCATATCATATTAACGTTATTAATTGTTATTCTTATGAGTATTGTTACTATTATTATTATCAATATTGTTACTGCATTCTTCCCAATATGTACTTATGTATATTTCCATCTTTCAATCTAACTATGGAATTTGGGAAAGGCTTGCATAACAATTATTTGCACGGACTGAGAATTTGTAAATTTGTGTTTCAAATTTATGATTTTCAAAAATATAAATATATAATAAATATATAATACAAATGGTTTTACTTTAAGCTATTTAAATTATGTATAATAAAAAATTTTGTGGTGATCTCTCAAAAACCTGAGTGTTTTTCATATACTTAAGTTCATTACTTTAATCGAACATCTGTCGGAAGAGTGGCAATTTTAATGAATTTTATATACTTACATATGTATGTATACAGAAATAGTCAGCATTCGCTGGGATTAATTATTTTAATAGTTATAAAACAAAAGCTTTTAAATTTTTATACGCTATTTCAACTTGCTAAAAATTACTCAAACTATACGCATAAAAATATCATGACATTGTAAATTTAATTTCACAATATTATTATTTGTTTAATAGTCTTAAAAATGTACTTATGTATGTATGTAATACAATACGCATCTAAGAAATTTTGACTATTTATACTAAATTTTAAATGAAAACTGCACCAAAGATCAAAAATTTACACAAATCATTAACTATTTACACTAAAATTGCTCAGAAAAAACAAACTATTTTACGCATTAAAAATATCTATTGTTAATATTATATTTAATACTAATAGAAAAACTATTGATTCGTTTTGTTTTCACCCTCTATTAATAGAAGAATATAAAACTAATTATTACAATTTAATGTTTCTATCCCTTTTAAAAGTTAAAAACTTCATTGAAATTTATAAAAAAAATAAAAATTACAAAATATCTACAGTAATTATTGGCCAAATTTATAGGAAAACTATTTTAAATACAATTTTTTATATAAAAAGCAATTACTTTTTTAATTTTTGTTTAAAAATATGCTACTTCAGCATATTAATAATCCTTTAGTTAGAAATTGGAGATTGATATAAGATTTTTATATTTTGATAAATGATTTATTTTATTTAATACAGAACTATAAATTAGTCTATAACAGAAAATACAATTCAGAACTCATAACGGCGGAAACAACACCCATTTTCAGACAACCCTCGTACTTTTACTAAATGGATTATATCTCAGATGCGAGTAATTATCTATAGAGGACTGCGAAAAATATCTAATATTTAAATAAAAAAACATCAACAAAAATCTTCATCGTGTTGGTGCTTTTGTATTAATTTAGGGTGCCTTCATAAACTAGTGGCTAGTGTAGTAGACTAGATGGGTGTTTTTGCTTTCTGTCTTCATTACTCTTCTGTTTCCAATTTTCTACTCTCTCTCTCTCTATCACAATTATAACAAAGAGACCAAAGCAAGGACCCATGTGAGCGAAAGCTGAATGTGGAACCTTACCTAACCCATGTATTAGATTATATTTTGTTTAAATAAAAATTTATTTTATAAAAATTTTAAACATCTGGAAAAAATTTAATGATCCTTTATATTATTTATAGCATAATCCATTTAATTTAAAAAGAAATAATGATAACCTCTATTTTCTTGAAAGTGGATATTAATTTCTCAAAAAGATGATGTCCAAAAAAAATTTTTAACTTTATATCAATTGGTTAATATTAAAGTATTTAACTAAAAAATTAATTAATATTATTCTACCAGACCACAAATTTGTTGAATTACATTTCAATATTAAGTTTAAACGAATTTAATCTAGAACATTTTAAACATAGTAAGAAAATAATTTTTTTTAAATAAAAATTTTACCAAAAACAAAAAAATTACTTAACTAATTAACTAATAATTGCTTAACGAAAACCTGAAACTTTTCCATAACATTTAAGTGCTTTAATCTTTATCTTATCATTAAAAATATATATACAATCCCAAAATATATATACTTGCGTTTTTTAGAATAAATTAAATAATTTTTATACCTGGCTTAATATTTAAGTAAAATTATTTAAGTAAAATAAAAAGAATTGAATTAAATAGAAATATATGAAATTTCAATTACCTACATAAGAAATGCGTATGTATGTAATATGATAAGATTAAACTAGTTTAATAGACATAATTAACTAAGATCTAATAGCAACATTAAAAAAAGAAACAATCACGTAAAATCAATAAATTTGTTATAAATTGAATAAACGAACTTAGAAAAATGTTCACAAAAATTTCTTTTAAAAAACGTATAAGAAAAATTAATTATAAAAAAAAATTATTTCTGTTTTGCAAATTCAACCTGTTTGTATTGTTCTCCCTTTAAACTCCAAATATTAATTTGAAACATTTATCTATCTAACAACTTTTTACTACGTTATAAACATTTCTATATTAAAAAATATTTATAATATTTTGTTAAACATTTTCCCTTAACATACTTTTAAAGTAATAACATTAAATTAATAAAAAAAGATTATAACAAACGATTAGTTGGTTTTTATTTAATTCAGGGTACGAGGGTCGGTTGCTTCAGACATACATATCAGTAGTTTCATGCCACAAAGTCATATCTAAAGAAACTAACTTCAAAATGTTACCTTCTATATCCATAGAACTTCGGTTTAGCTTCAGATGTAATTCGATTTTTTTTCTTTATGCATATAAAGGGAATATTGAGCAAATTTTTTCCTTGGTAAACTGAAAATTGTAATTTTTTCAGATATGACTATATTGCATTAAAGAATGCAACATCATCACAGGCACTGGGTGAAAAGTAGTATCTGGTAGTGTAAGCCCCAACCATATTAGCTGATTTTAATTGCCCGATAGTCAGTGAAACGGTTGGAAAATTTCAAAATGAACGACTTTGTCGTTTGGCTTCCCATTAGAAAAAAAAAACATCCTAACACAAATTCACTTATAAAGGTAGTGAGTCCCTATAACAATGTTTTCTTCAACGCGGTTCCACTCTAACATAAATTTAAAGTTGGGACAACCCCTTATTGATTCTATAACACAAAAAACGTTTTACACTATCAAAAAAAAATTTTTTAAATCATTTACTTCTCAACAATTTTTTGTTTTAATGAAATGAATAAAATATGTAAAAAATGTTTTACTGAATAAAACATAAAACGTACATACTTACATACATATAAAAAATTAAAAAAAAATCAAAACGTTTTTTTAAAACCATATTTTTTCTGCCTTGATTTTATGACAACTCCCCATTTCGTCCTGTTTCTCTTTAAAAACTCTTCCTAAAAAATTTGTTAAAAATATTTTTTACTATTTTTATTTGTCAATAACAAGTATTCCCTTAAACTTTATATAAAAACTAATATTGAAAGGGGATAAGTGAATTACCTCTATATTTCGCAATTAACAATTTTCAACAATAATTCATCAAAAGTTTTTACCGGTTATACACGTAAATGCATATAGAGCTTTTGGTGAAATACCATATATATCTTACCTTCGCCATAAGTTCGCTCACCTCGATAAAGGTAATTATTAATTGATTTAGATCCTACGATTACATTCAGTGTCACTTTTATAGGCAGGCCGTATAAACCGACTAACCTACAGAAGCAACCCACGTTCTGAGTTAAACAATCGCATAATCAACGAGGAAATGTTATTCTCCGAAACAACTGTCAAATTAATATATATATACGATACTTATTCGTACAATCGTACACTTCTATGAGGTAATGTCAACTCTAAGTACCTATGAATTTCTGCCCAAGTTTATTTGCTCATTTTTTCAATGGTAGTGACAGCCACTCTTAAATACATATATTCATACATACATATACTGTGAGAGTTATTCCCACAATTAATTGGTTGGAAAACGTCTTAACGTCTATTGTCATCAATCGCCTACTGTACACCCTTACTTTTCCTTTTGTTTATGTTTTAGCGTACCCAACAATAGATACAAGTAATAAAAGGAATGCGGATTAGATGTACAGCGGAACAGAAAAGACTTACATCTCTTTTGCTAGCTTTTTATGTTGCGGGAAAATATTTTGCAAAAGTATTTAAATTATAAGTTAGCACATGACTCCCACAACATTAAAATGGTATGTGAACAAACCATAGTATGGTCACGACACCGCTGTCATATGCAGTTCTAATTCCAAAAACTACACCTGCACCAATCAACAGCTTCAAAGCATTAACTGACCGTCTGGGAATATTCCTCATAATTCTTTCCACAAACTTATATATATGTATATACTCTACGAAAACTACAATTTTCATCTAATCTAATTGTACTACATAAACAATTCATGCACAAAAATATGAAAATCAAATATACAAAAAAGTTTATTTTACAAAATATCTTAAAACTATCAATCAGATTTATTAGAGTCTAAACTACGAACACTTGATTTCTAACCTTAAACAATTCGCCGAATCCGTAGTATTCCATCGAACCAACTGCGCGATCGGTCGACTTGGTTTAACTAACAGCGTCAGTTCTTCGTTAAGAAGCAGAGGTGAAAATTTTGTTGTTATGACTGCTTTAGTGGAGGGGCGATATTTTCCCTCCAATGTATCACTGTTGAATGAACGCCCTCGCTGATCAGGTGATTCTTTAGTAAAAATGACATCGTTGAGAGCGTCATCGATTAGACGGTAACTGGGCTGTCGATATGGACTATAACCCAATTTTTGGCATATTTCTCTTATTTCCGACATGTCAGGTGGTGTGGACCTAGGAAAGCATTTCGTATGCCAAATACCATAATTTTGTTCTAATAGTTGGCCATATTCGGATGGACGTTGGTATTGTCTGTTAAAAAAAGAAGGAAAAACATTTATTCGTAAAGGAATTTTAATGCAATAATTAATATATAAATTTACTTTTTTTGTAAATCTTCTTTGTGTTGCATGGGATGCTCGATGCCAAAACAATAGCGTTCATCTTCGCCATTGGGACAATCTACTTCCTTGTCGCACACAAACTCACGGGGCACACAATCTATTGAAGATCTAAAATTTATTAATCACTAAGAGTTCTTAATGATTTCAAACTTTTCTTACTTACGGTCCACATTGGAAACGATCTGAAGTACAATTACAATAAACCGGACTTTCATCACTTTTATCCCAGCAATTTCTAATGCCATCACATATTTTTGTGGGATCAGTGGCCCTGGAAAAAAACGCTTGTTAGTGGCTGCAAAATACTACAATTTTTACTACTAGTTTTACACTGGCAAAGGAATAAATGCACATATCAGCATTATATTTCAATGAACTGAATATTGTGCAGTAAAATTGTGCAATTAAATTACCCAGAAAAAAAGAGTCAAAAAAAGAGTCATTAAAATACTGAAGTTAGGATCCAGAAGTATTGACAATTCGGATTATTTCCAATGATTTTAACACATTCTTGTCATTGAAGAATCTTCTCTTTTTTGAAGCCATCTTCATTATGTTGGGAGAAGTAAATCTTTTGTTTTTTTTTTTTCTTTGCAAAGTTATAGTCTTTATATTAAATCAGGATTTCTTATTTGCCACTGGGAATAAACTTCATACTTATGTACATACATAAGTATATGGAAGGCCAGTATTCACGGTTCCTTTTTCATTATGAGAAAAAAATTGCATCAATTATTGATGCTTGAAAAAAACTAATGTTTTTATGTAGATCTAAAGAAATATTAATTTTGACGTTGACGGATTGACTCGGACGAGTAGTGGTTGCTTTGTGTAGTGGGAGTAGCCATATGTATGTACATATATACCAAGCAAGCAACCAACCAGGGCAAACAAGAACTTTCTGTGGTCACATATTGTTTGCTTTACACTAACAAAAATGTGTAAATTAGGAATATGAAAATTGATTTTTTGTATTTGAGAGAGAAAGAGAGAGTTGAAAACACACATACACACAATTGGTAGGTATAGTAGAGTTAGTGAGCAAATCCCTGACCCTACATTAATAACGCGATATTGTGGTACTTCCTGAACAAAATAAACATTTACTCTTAATTATACAGAGAACTGCAATAGCAAGAGCTTTGAAATTTCGTTTAAGTAATTCTATTACTATTGCACAAAGATTATTATAAAATATTCCTGATTACAAGAAATATCAATATTACTGGGAGAGTCGAAAATAAAAAATAATAATATAAAAAGTCTCTAATTTTAAAAAAATATGTATTACCTTAGATACGTAAAGCAGGAACATATTGTGGGCTCATCCGTTAAGTCTTCACAATCAGCAACGTGATCGCAAAATTGTGTTTTCGACAAGCATTTATCACTCGTGCGACATTTCATCTCTGAGGGACCACACGCTGTAGAATACAAAAATTTCCCATTAATTCAAGTATTCTATAAAATTTCGGCATATTCTGAAGAATTACTTTTACTCAAACGTTTACACATTTCCGAGCTTTCATCACTGCCATCATGACAGTCTGAACGGCCGTCACAAATTTGGGTGGCACTTAAACACAAGCCTAGAGGGCATCGAAAGCCAGAGCATGACGGGGCATCATTGGCAAATTTACATTTTGAGCTTTCTGAAAATAATAACAAGAGTTAAAAAGACTGATTCAAACTTAACTAAAGGGGTTTTCAATGCTGAAATTCGTTTTCTATAGAAAGGTCCAGATAGCTGTATACGACATCGTCGAATATGACATTGTTTAAACGACCACCAGTGCGCAGGGTGACAGTGTTTAAATTTTCAAATTGTTATACCACGTAGATCAACCTGAGTCAGAGCGATTTCCTAGGTTACGTTGGCTTTGAGTTATTCGCATAGAGCTGCGACTTCAGAATATCCCATGAACACTAGCAAGGTAGACAATTCACCTCACCTTTGCTACAGTTAAGCATACCATGGACTATACATGCTAAAGTCTGACTACCAAACGCTTCGCTGGCTACCACCGAGGAGTACCCACATCAATCTTGTCGTCAACTTACTCAGCATATGCCATTATATATTGACAAGCTTGCCCCACCAACACTTTTTTCGAATAATCACTAATCAATGACTGCACTGTCCAAAACCTGCACGAATCAGTCATTTTTGTTTTGTTTTTTAAAGCATAACAAATAGACTTGTTGTTGAATAATGTCGCCATAATTTTTCTTCTTAACACAGCCATTCATGTAGAAATGTAATTCATCCCTAAAATTATTTTTCCCATAAATCCTGGGTCCTCTTTTGAAAGCTGTGAAGACTCGTGAGCAATCAATTGGTGTTATTTATAATCAAGAACTTTAGATTTGCATGTCAGTTGCATCTTGAAGAGACCAAACTTGCGGAACGTTTGTTCCAATGATCCCTTAATTTAATAATAAAATAGTATTAGTTGGACGTACTGCTTTCCGTTTAATTTCTCATTCCCATTCCCAATCAATGACTGAATAACAAGTGACAAATTTAGTTAAAAAATATTTATAAAAACTCGGCCAACACTAACCACCAGCATCGAACCGCTTTTAATGAAAACTCCTTGAAATAGAAATACATTTCTTACCTATTTTCTCGTTTATAACCTCATAGGCCTCTTCCAGAGTTCTTATGGCAAATGCCTGTCTAAAGCTATGACAATTGGTATTATTGTAGGAGAATAGAGCATTTGGATACCAACCGGTATCATTACTACGGCAGACCAAAATGCCTTGATCTATAGGTTCCAAGGCACTAGCATTTAAATTTTTACTACCGAATTGCAAACAACTTGTATAATTCGAAATCACTTCATTCTCCTCGGAGCTCTGCAAGTCCTGAAAAGTTACCTCCTTAGGTGTCTCAGCGACGTCTTCGGCGCTTACATTAGGTTCTCTTAGTAATTTCATAGGTGGATTTTTTTCTATGAAGCGATAGCAACTCAATGCCGAGCTGTGACACTGCTTGTTATCATTTTGCTCCTTTAACGAAACTGTTTTGATGCGACCATGGGAGTTGTCATGTAAAACTGCAACACACTGATGTTTAGGATAATTATCTCTTTGGGAACTAAAAAAGGAAAGGATATTTAATTTATTTTAATCTGTGACAAAAGATAAAAAGGACTTTCTTACACATCTGGTATAAATGTCGGCATTATAAAGTGTGTAAAGCGAACCGGTCTTTCTAAATGGAATAATAGAACATCACTATTTGGCACAACCTCGGAACAATCTATTCTATGGATTGCTTCATGATTACTTCTGTGTGGGATATGCTTAGTTTTACCGCCACCAAACAAGGCCGTCACATAGTCCAAATTGAATCTTATTTTTTATCAAACAACAAATTTCAACCAAAAATAATAATAATTTAAAAAAACTTATACTAATAAATACTCACCTTATACCAAAATCACAAGATTCATGCACCATTACCCAGTGCTTATCCATCAAAACTCCCAAGCACCATAGTTTACCATTTGCATAAATATCCACCAACCATGGCCAGTGCAGTTCCTCGATAACATCATGTAAGTTTTTATCAATCAAAATACTTGAATTCATTAAATTCGTCTCAATAACTTTGTTTAAATTATGCAAGATTTGTTCCTTTTTCTTCTCCACCACTGTGGGCACATGAGGCTCAACAAAAACATTCGGTTTATTTTGGGTGTATATGGTCGGTTTAATATCCGGGATAGTTAAATCGTTTGCAGGTTTTTGCATGCCAGCGCTCAAAGTTTTTATTGGTTCGGTACGATTTGAATTGGCATTACATTCCACATATAACCCCAAGCAAGGTTCCTTTGGCTGTTCAATGCGTATTGATCTTAAATTACTTTTAGAATTGTTAGGCAATACATTTTTATCATGGAAGAAATTTAAATTATCACTGACAACTGCTGCGACTTCTTCATTAAGTCTTGACTTCCGTTGGATTTCTGGACTAATTGGTATAATGTGATCGTATGTGGACGTTTCAATGGTACTGTAGAACTTGTAACCCTTGAATCCTAATAAAGCACATATTTCTGCCGCACTCTTAGCCTTATGGTCACCAAACGATGTTTCGTGGATGCATACTGTACCCCAAATACCATTTTTATTACGTGAAAATATGCCAGCACTTTGTAACGCTGGTCTTTTATTGGAATCTAGTATGACTTGCTTGCCATTGGTAAGAGCAACTTAAAAGTATCAAGAGTACCCGTTTATTTTTAGTTGTATATCTCATGCCATAAATATCAATACTTACAACAATCCTGTTCATCTTCTTTAAATTCACAATGGACAAAATTATCGCAGCGTTTTTCCAAAGGTAAACAAGTCTTCGATACAGGGCATAAAAATTCATCACTAGTACAATTTCCTAGTAAAAGAAAGAGTTCTTTCCTCATTATTTTTACATAATAATTTTAAAATAAACTAACCGCAACCATCCTCATCGGTTAAATCTTCACAATCGATTTTTCCATCACAAATTAAAGTATTTAATCGATCCTGAAATTTTTAAATGAAAAAGATTTTCAAATGAATCAAATAAATTTCACTATAAATAAAAAGAGTCGCTGCCATCAAAAACATTATTTATATTAAAAAAATGTTATAAAAGAAAATATTTTACTTCTAACTTAAGGCGAAACTAAAAAATCTTTGCTATTCCCTCCAAAAAAAGGAAAATTTGAAACTCGAGGAAAATATTCCATAAACAAAATTTTAATCCAACCCATATCAAGCATAAAGTTATTGCCAAAAAGGACATATTTTCTCTGTTTAACGAAACTATAGCAGGATTAATTATTGCTATATAATATGTTTAACTTCTTGCGAATTTCGTTGAAACGAAATAACGCACAGTGCCTTGGAATCGAACAAAATTGGAAAATGATAGAATGTGAAGACTAAAGTAATAAAAAATTTTGTGATACTTTATATAATTTTAGCTAAACTAAATTATCAAGAGCTAAAAAAATTATTAAAAATAAAATAATACGAATAAAGAACAAAAATTATATAAATGTTGCAAAAGATGGCTTATAATCTGCGAACTTGAATTTTTCAAATCGCGCAAATATATTAGCACCTCCTATATATCCTTCTTAATTTTTAAGCTAATTTAAGCTAGTAAGAGCAATTCAAATTTATCAAGGGTAGAAAAATATAGTTTATAGTCTATTTAAAAGAAAATTTTGAAAATTATAGAAAGAAATTATAAAAAAATTACGAATTAACGTAATCTAAGCCAGTGATAGCAATACAAATTTATCAAAGGTAGCAATTTGTAGTTTATAATATGTTTACAAAAAATTTTTGAAAACGGCGGAAAGATATGGGCACCTCCCATATATCCTTTATAGAAAAATTACAATTTAGGGTAATCTAAGCCAGCGAAAGCAATAAAAATTTATCAAAGGTAGCAATATGTAGTTTATAATGTGTTTACAAGAAATGTTTTTAATCCGCGCAAAGATATGGACTGCTCCCATATATCCTTTTTTGAAAAATTATAATTTAAGATAATCTAAGCCACCGAGAGCAATAAAAATTTATCGAAGGTAGCAATTTGTAGTTTATAATATGTTTATCAGAAATTTTTTAATCGGCGCAAAGATATGGACTCCTCCCATATATCCTTTTTTGGAAAAATTATGATTTAAACTAATCTAAGCTAGTAAGAGCTATACAAATTTATCAAGGGTAGAAAAATATAGTTTATAATCTATTTACAAGAAATTTTTGAAATCGGCGGAAACATATGGGCACCTCCCATATATCCTTTATAGAAAAATTACGATTTAGGGTAATCTAAGCCAGCCAAAGCAATAAAAATTCATAACAGGTTGAAAAATATAGTTTATAATATATTAACAAGAAATTTTTGAAATCGGTGGAAAGATATGGGTACCTCCCATATATCCTTTATTAAGAAATTACAATTTAAGATAATCTAAGCCAGCGAGAGCAATAAAAATATACTAAAGGTAACAAAATGTAGTGTATAATCTTATCACAAATAAAATTTAAGTCGCCGCATACTTATATACTAGCACCTCCTATATATCCTTTTTAGAGAATTATGATTTATGCGAATATAAGCCAGCAAGAGCAACAAAAAATTTACAAATGGTAGCAAAGTATAGTTTATAGTCTATATGATATGGGCACCTCCCATATGTCGTTTTGTTAACATTTTCATTTGAGCTAAACTCGATATATATAATCTAGTACAAACTGTCGAGTTTCCAGTAAAAAATCGCCAAATATTTTAAGGAGAAGTATATTTATAAGATTGCTTTCCAATCACTACAAACACATATACACCTCCTATACGTATATAATTTTTCTAAAGATTTATAAGGTTACTAAATGTTCATGAACAATTTGAACTTAATAGAATACAGCCTGCATTTGTGAATAACAGGTTTCGTTTTCATCGCAACAAGGATATGTACATCTCCCATATATCCCTTTGAAATTGGATACATATTCTTTGGAATCAGCTTTAAAACATTTTCTTCTAGTTATATTAAAGTTTCATTAGTCATTATGAATATTATTAAAACATACTGAAACACTTATCTGGCATGTGATAGAAGGCGATTTTGCAAAATTATTCAATTTAAAATCGATCAGGGCTTTAATCATTTATATAGGTTGACTTACTGCTATTTAGTTTTCATTATTGGATTTATATTGACTTAATTCAACAATGAATATTATTATATATTTCCCAAAATTTACTTATTATCTTTAATTGATAGATTGTAAAGTAAATAAATGAGAAAAAATAGCTTCGTAGTAAAACTTTTTATAATGAAATGCGAAGAGACAAATTCTTAAAATTACCTTTAAATAGTCCCTGCAACTACAATCATCTTCATCTGTACCATCTTCGCAATCCGGAATTCGATCACAGCGTTTTGAAATGTTGATAACTTGCGTTATTCTGTAAAATAAATAGTTTTTGAAGTTAAGCAAATGCGCATTTATAATTTAATTTATTTTATTTTATTTTTTTATTCTTATAATTTTAACTCATAATTTATTGTGTTTCCTTAAATTTTCTTAATAATAATAATAATAATAATAATAAATTTTTTTTAATGTTTGAGTACTTTTCCAGTACATTAAAATTTTGTAATTTTTATAATGTAAACGAACAAGAGTATTGACGCAAGAAGTTTTTTTCAATTGCATTGTAAATATTTCAATTTGAAGATGTATAAGCCAACCAACCCATAGATAAATATCAATAAATTCCATTTTTTTCCATATAGAGTCTTTCGTTCCAATTTTTCATGACTCTGGCACATACTTAAATCAGGCTGGATTTGACCAATGGCATGAGTTATGTTGGCTTTAAAGGCTGTTATAGCTTATGGCTTATTCGCATAAACCTGCAACTTAAATAAACCCGACAAGAAAAAGTCTAACGGGATCGAATAGCTTGATCTCGGTAGTCAGATCATATCACCCGTAAGTGCAGAATGTCCAATAAGGGATGAGCTGTGTGGCACGTAGCGCCGTCCAACATGTCGTTGGTGTCCATATCATGCAATTCAGACCAAAATAAGTTTGTAAACATCGACATGAAGCGCTCGGCGTTAACAGTGATAACAGTGATGGCCGTTCTCAAGGAAATATGAACCGATGACGCCGCCAGACCAAAATCCGTACCAAAAAGTGACTATTTCGGAATGCATTTGGATATCAAGTGGACTGGTATCGTCCTGAATTTGAAAATTTTGTTTTTTGATGTTCTCATTCATCCAGAAATTATAACCTCATTGCTAAAAATTATTTTTTGATTTAGGTCAGTTTCCATTCAGCGAACGCACGTAGTTGTCTATGGTTGCTTACCTTCGGCTCCTGGTTTACTTGAATTTTGTAAGGGTTCAGGCCTAAGTCACGACGCAAAATTCGCCAAGTTTTGGTCTGCGAAATCGACTACCTCGAATTCTCCTGAACTCTAAACCAGTGGACTCAAATTTATCCACAACACTGCGAAGAGTCCTGCCGGTAGGACGATTTTGGTGATCGTAAAATGGGAAAACCCGTGCGAAATATTGCCCAAACAGAGCACCCACTTTAATCCAATAAATCATTTGCACGTGTTTTTGAACGCTATATAGGTCCGTGGTAATTTGACAAAACAGACAGCCAGTTTGAAAAATGTAGCTTTAACAATATGGCCGCTGCCAATTGTCAAAGTTGGGAAATTTCTATTGGAGGACTCTAGTCGAAAATGTTGATAAACTTGAGATGTGAATATGTTGCACCAAGAGAGCGATATGTATATATCGAACTATTTTCAAAATTTGTTTTTTTTTATAATTTGGTTTTGAAAATACCAACAATCAGAAAAAAGAGCTATTGCACTATTAACCTTGGATCCATAAAGTTTCATTACAAAACTAGTACTACTCACTTTTTGCATATAAATTTATGAGTTGTTTTCGTAGGAGCCTCCGGTGTTGTCGAAATCACTTCATTTAGTTTAGCTGTAGTTGTTGGAGCATCCGTAGCTATCTTTATGTTACCATCGTTATTTGTATTAGACAAACTATGGAGTGGTGTTGTAATGTTAGGTTCATCTGTAGAGCTACCAGTCGATAAATCCCGCTTTGTAACTGCAGTAGTTTTATCATTAAGTTTTTTAGAAATACTAAAGCTTTTCAAGCTAGAAGTCTCATTCAAAGAAGTGCCATCAGTTGTACTTTCAAATAGTTTCACCACCAAAGTGGTAAAGCTATCGAAATCATCGGTTGGACTGGGTATCATACTGGTAAAGTCTGAAAAAGATTCCGTTGTAAAAGTAAGGGTCACTGTGGATTGCATTGTTGCATCAGTTGCAGTTGTATAGTTAGAAGTATCGTATGTATGACCAGTGGTGATTGGTACTGAGCTTTCAGAAACCGATATATCGTCTATTTCGTCCTCTGGACTTATGAGCTTATTAACAGAAGTTGTTGATTCCATATTTTTTAAGGTTGTAGTGGTTTTGATTTCCTCAAGTTGTCTATCCTCAAGGAACTGAGCTTCCAAAGTATTTTCCCTTGTACTAATCGGAGTAGTTCCTTTTTCATTTTCCTCCAGATGATAATCGCTCTCTGTAGTTGTTAAATTTTTTGCACTTCCCAGATCGGGAACAAAATTATAAATACAGCCTACTTCGTCCTCTCCACCTAAGCAATTAACAAGGCGGTCGCAACGTTTCCTTTGCGGTATACAACGTTTGCCACCCCAGATACACATATAGCCAGGACAAATTTTTTGCGGTTGCAAACGTGGCAACAACTCAGGACGTGTTGCCATTTTAATCCAATCCAAATACAAAGCAACTCTCGTATAAGCACCGAATTCCCTTGGCCTAGCACAACCATTCCCATGACTGACAATACCCACTAAATACCATTCATCGTTATTGCTGATACTCCGGCAAAACAATGGACCACCGGAATCACCTTGACAGGCATCAAGTCCACCACCTGGATCACCGGCACAAACATTTCCAGCTTCTTTGTCACTTATCTCAGTGCAAGTTTTACGGATTGGAACGGTTACTTGGCGCAGAGATTCACCTTTAGTATAAAATTGTAGTTTAAAAATAGATTTGTAATAAAATTCATTAATAAATATATAAATCGGTACAAAAATAGTGGTAAAAAATAGTTTAAAAGAAAATAATAAACAAAGACATCGACAAAAACTCTTTGAAATTTCGAATATAATGGGAAAATGAAGCTAATCACTGGTTCTCAGTCATAAATTGCTTTGTAGTCAACGCGCTAACTACTTCAGACAACAGCAACCTATTGCATACTATTTAGCTTCAACAGAAGTGGTGATTTTTTAATTAAGAGAAATTTTTGTTTTTATTTTTATTCCGGCTCTGGTCATATATTAAATAAAACTCTTTTTTTTTTGTTTTATTTAAATTTTTATTTTTTATTCCATATTTCGATCACCATCGGTTCTCTTCTTCAGGAATTTTAAGTAAAGCAAATTACATGTGATAGTTATTAAAGAACAAATTACAACAAAGATCAAAATGTGTAAATCATTCTGACAAACACTAGCAGAACGGAACAACATGCTGTTTTCGAAAGCCGCTACACTTTCATCATCAGCGTTCTTGTGTTTGGTCCACTTCTGTGGTGTCAGTTGATGTATATTTCAGCTATTCATACAAATCTTCACTGTAAATGTAATACGAGAATTGTTTTTATTCATCGTATCATAATTTGTGAAAACTTTTTTTGTAATGAAGATCTCAAATTACACCTCACTAACTTACAACAGTCTTACCATTGTTATTTATTCTTTACCAACCATACACATGCTTATTTTTAATTTGCTTATTTTATTTTTTACTTATGACAAACTTGTTTGGTTTGTTACTATAAGTATGTATATTTTATTAATTTCATATTGATGTTCTTCGGTGTGCCCTCCGTTAGTTAAGTATATATTTGTTAATTTTTCCGACCTTATGATATGTAATTTTTGTTTTTATTTTTATTCCGGCTCTAGGTCATATATTAAATAAAACTCTTTTTTTTTTTGTTTTATTTAAATTTTTATTTTTTATTCCATATTTCGATCACCATCGGTTCTCTTCTTCAGGAATTTTAAGTAAAGCAAATTACATGTGATAGTTATTAAAGAACAAATTACAACAAAGATCAAAATGTGTAAATCATTCTGACAAACACTAGCAGAACGGAACAACATGCTGTTTTCGAAAGCCGCTACACTTTCATCATCAGCGTTCTTGTGTTTGGTCCACTTCTGTGGTGTCAGTTGATGTATATTTCAGCTATTCATACAAATCTTCACTGTAAATGTAATACGAGAATTGTTTTTATTCATCGTATCATAATTTGTGAAAACTTTTTTTGTAATGAAGATCTCAAATTACACCTCACTAACTTACAACAGTCTTACCATTGTTATTTATTCTTTACCAACCATACACATGCTTATTTTTAATTTGCTTATTTTATTTTTTACTTATGACAAACTTGTTTGGTTTGTTACTATAAGTATGTATATTTTATTAATTTCATATTGATGTTCTTCGGTGTGCCCTCCGTTAGTTAAGTATATATTTGTTAATTTTTCCGACCTTATGATATGTAATTTTTGTTTTTATTTTTATTCCGGCTCTAGGTCATATATTAAATAAAACTCTTTTTTTTTTTGTTTTATTTAAATTTTTATTTTTTATTCCATATTTCGATCACCATCGGTTCTCTTCTTCAGGAATTTTAAGTAAAGCAAATTACATGTGATAGTTATTAAAGAACAAATTACAACAAAGATCAAAATGTGTAAATCATTCTGACAAACACTAGCAGAACGGAACAACATGCTGTTTTCGAAAGCCGCTACACTTTCATCATCAGCGTTCTTGTGTTTGGTCCACTTCTGTGGTGTCAGTTGATGTATATTTCAGCTATTCATACAAATCTTCACTGTAAATGTAATACGAGAATTGTTTTTATTCATCGTATCATAATTTGTGAAAACTTTTTTTTGTAATGAAGATCTCAAATTACACCTCACTAACTTACAACAGTCTTACCATTGTTATTTATTCTTTACCAACCATACACATGCTTATTTTTAATTTGCTTTATTTTATTTTTTACTTATGACAAACTTGTTTGGTTTGTTACTATAAGTATGTATATTTTATTAATTTCATATTGATGTTCTTCGGTGTGCCCTCCGTTAGTTAAGTATATATTTGTTAATTTTTCCGACCTTATGATATGTAATTTTTGTTTTTATTTTTATTCCGGCTCTAGGTCATATATTAAATAAAACTCTTTTTTTTTTGTTTTATTTAAATTTTTATTTTTTATTCCATATTTCGATCACCATCGGTTCTCTTCTTCAGGAATTTTAATTGTAATTTGTTCTTTAATAACTATCACATGTAATTTGCTTTACTTAAAATTCCTGAAGAAGAGAACCGATGGTGATCGAAATATGGAATAAAAAATAAAAATTTAAATAAAACAAAAAAAAAGAGTTTTATTTAATATATGACCTAGAGCCGGAATAAAAATAAAAACAAAAATTACATATCATAAGGTCGGAAAAATTAACAAATATATAATTAAGAGAAATTTTTAATACTTACTTCCTGGTCCTCTTTCCCTAATAGCTCCCCAGCCAACAGTCGTACATAGAGTACCCTCTTTTGGTCCCCAAATCCAATCGTCTCCCGCCGTCGAACGACCAATATCAGGCAGACAAATTGGCTTAACCCAACGATTAAACTGCAACGGATTTTCCATACGCAACAAAGATAAATCATTACGCATACTTCGGCGTTCATATCCTTTATGTACAATAACATGGGAAACAGGTTGTATTTGAGTCCATAATGAAAAACTTGAACGTCTTAACATTCCAGCTTGTACTTCATAATAGTATTTTTGATAATTAATGACACAGTGAGCAGCACTGATAATCTAGAGAAAAAAACAATATAAAAAACAAATTTTTTCAATAAAACAAAAGCTCATCATTCATAAGTACTCGTAATGATATTTTCATTGCTTCCAAAGTGCCAATTAGTGCTTTTTCCAAGTTCTTAAAAAGTTATTTTGGCAAAATTAATTCTACAAATATGCGTAATTCTGTTCAGAATTTTAAAAATATTTCTCTTTTTAAGAAAATGTACACATTTCTTCAAATTCACATGAAAACATTATTTTTCTTCAATTTATAATTGAGGCTATTATTTTCGAATTAAAAAGTAAGTTGTGACTATGGGCCGTGTGGTAAATGATAATTTAATGTGAAATTGTTTTCTTTGTAAAAAATTATAAAAAGTATATTTTTTTAAACATATTGAGGAATAGCTTCCGAGTCAATGACAACAAAAAAGGTCATTGGAAATGATACGAACAATACTGCCGGATCACAATCTCTGTAATTTCATGACTTTTTTGGAAGTGCTATCTGACTGACTGAGCAATTTGTCTAAACACGAGTTTTTCGATTGGATTACAAACAAATTTGCACTTACCCAGCGCGCTGAATAAATAGTTCCTCCACAGTGAAAATAACCATTTCTATATATAGCAACAATAAATGGCCATTCCAAAGGTTTGCTAAATGTACCACCCACGATTCGTCCCTTAGAATTATTGATTTCTCTTTTCTTTTGCAGTTTTCCGGTTGTCTGAAGTTTGGCAAAACGTTTCGATTTTCGTGGTATCAAGCTACTTGAACTACTTTTAGTTACTCCACATTTTGCAGGTGCACACTGGACATGAGCCACATAATCAGCCAATATATCCTGACTATCCCGTTTCTGGCATGATTGGGGAAAGTGAACATTGCCAACGTGAGCAGGTTCTATGAACGGTCCGCGCAAAGATAACTGTCTAAATGTTATATTCGGTTTGCCGAAATAACCACCTTCATCTTGACACGCTTCCTCTGCCCAATTGTCACCATTGTTACAAACTGGATACCATTCGCCACGATAGTTGCGGTAGAGATAACCCTCAGAAGTGGACACAGGCTGGGACTGTTATACATAGACAGATTATAGAACATGTGTTTTCATATACATATATTTGATTCCTTACCGTGGGGTGATTTATATCATTAATTATCAAGCTGCACTCCATTTCATCTCTTCCATTTAGACAATTGGAAAATCCGTCACATTTTTCAAGAGCACTAAAACACATAGACACTATCGAACGATTGTACATTTCGTATTCTGAAGGATTTTCATAACACGAAAACATATATCGTTCACAACCGAAACAACCAATTTCGTCTTCAGCCATAGGACAATCAGCATAACCATCACAAACACGATCGCTACCAATTCGTTGACGACAGCTACAGGCCGCCTCATCACTACCATCTGAACAATCTACCGAACCATTGCACCAAGAACTTTCTCGTATACATTCGTTTCCACCATAACAGGCCACCTCTCCCGGCAGTTCACATTTTAAATGATCTGCTTGGCCAGAAAAACGGGGTATACCAGCATAAGAAGCATAAATAATTTCCGAAGATAAAGAATTGTTCGAAGGTCTGCTACGAATTTTGAAATTGTTGTTTGAAAACCCTGTTCCGCTTACAGAATTACCAGTCCCACTTACGCTGCCACCTCCCCCAGCAAGAGCGTTACCAGAATTACCAGAATTTTGTATATACGTGCAAAGGAACTGCTTTTGTTGATGTCCTTGTTGCTGCTGCTGTTGTTTTTGGGATGAAGCTATTTTAGAAAATATATTTGCTATATTTCCTTGAGCGCTGTGGATTAAACATTTTCCTATGAAATTGTTGTAATTTTAATCACTAGTTCTGTAAATTTTACCCTTGTGCGCTACCAGTTGATTGACCAATGAAATTACTAGTTCCAAAATTGTGCGGTAGGAAAAACATACCTCCAGGACCTCCTACACTTCCCATAACCCCGGCGCCTGAGCCACCGAATCCGCCGGGTATGCCAAAATATGATGGATTCCAAAAGGTCATTGGATTGACCATACGCATATTAGCTGGAGAAACGTAAAAACAAAGGGGTATGACAGGCATGCCGAAAGTAGGATTGAACATAAGTTGAGCTGAAGCCTTCATGCTTTCTCCTGTTACAGGAAATCCACCAAAGGGAGCGCGACTAGTGAATTGCACTGCTGAAGCTTGTGTAAAAGATTCTGTTTCGAATTCGGGTTTGGGTTTGGGTTGTAGCTGAAGACCGGCTGCTGGTGAGTTCCTATCACGCATGCGCTTGGCCAAGCGTTCACACATAGTCATGAATTGGTTATCGGCTGAAAAAGCGAATTTAAGGATGTTTGAGGCTATGAATCTATATCAGATACTATATATGTAAATAAACTTACCCCCATCATTGTTGGGATTCAACGGATTAAATTTTGGACCAAAATTTGCAGCATATTTAGCGCCCACATCATCAAGGGAATCTATAATGTCTTGTTGTTTATTCACAGCTCTCTGTTGAAATTTCACTTTCCAAGCCGAACGATCTAAAGTATCAGATGTTTTATTAAGTTTATCAGTAACTGGAGCAATACGTTCCAAGCTCTCTAGCATATTCTCTAAGCTACTTGGGTTATCTAACGGATGGTCATCTTCATCTTCGAATCTCTCTTTATTTTCCGAAAGATTCAATCTGCAAACACCATTATCCAAAGTAGGAGCGCATTTATCATTCTCTACGTTAATTGCACGATCAAGATCTACATTAGATGAGGGTTTTGGGGTAGAAGTAGCGCTGTTGTAGCCTTCAGTTGTCGTCATGGGGTTAATATTAATTGAAGAGGTTGATGTGGCCAACTCATTTGGGGTTTTTATACTTGCAGTAGTAGAATGGTCAACGGGCAAAACGAAATCTTCGGTACTATTAGTTAAGCTCCTTGTGGAACTGATTTTTTTTAAACTTTCTGCTTTCATTCTAGTTGGAACGGTAGAGGGATAATCAGTTATTGTTTCCGCTGTGGTTACTTCAATTTGAGAAGTATGATAAGACTCGTTCCGATTTCTATTGTGAGTAGTTTTAGTATGTGGCATATCAGTGGTAGGAAGCTTTAGGCTTGCAGGAGTTAAGGACTTCGTTCCATTTGCTAAAGACATATTATCATCTAATATATCAGCTTCAATACTTTCTATTAATTCTGTGGTAGTGCTCGTATCTTTGGCCATAATATGAAAAGATTCCGAAGTAATTTCCTTTGATATCGTTGTAGCAACAGTAGTAGTATTAAAATTAAATCCAGGTAATATAGCGTATTCTTCTTCAGAGCTATTCGAATCATGACCATCCAAAATCCAGCTTATTTTACTAGGCTTGATTTTTTCAACTTTCAACATTTTACTGCTCGTAGTATTGTCTTCTAGAGTGGGAGATTCCGAGGTAGCTTTAGTACTTTCTTGTTTTATTTCAGTTAGTGCTTTAGTCGTAGTTTCTAAGTAAGATTCATTTGACTTGTGGCTAGTTGAGCTAGAGTTGACTTGCAGTATGAGTTCGCTATCTCTAAAAATATCTTTCATTTTTTCCATTTTCTCGTTTATTTCTCGAGCCAAATTGTACATACGCACAAAGTACGCCATACAGTCCCTATTACCATTCGATTCTTTCTTACATCGTATATATTCTTTCTCTAAGTTGCTAATGGCCTGCTGGGTACGTTTATTCCTCGCTTTTGCGAGGAATAAACTCATTGGACTTTTTAAGTCCAATGAGTTTTGTTGCAATGTTATGAGGTCTGTTGAATCCGACTTTGACGTTTGTTCTTCTCGCCTAACTCTACTATGCAGAATTCGAAATCTTTTACGCAATACATGCAAACTTCGGCCATCTTTGTCAAGGTCATGCATACGGGTATACTGTGCATTTCTCAATTGTGAGTCGACTGGCGGCAACAAGTGATTGGGTAATTTAAGTTCCGAATTTGTAGGATACTTAGGTTGATAATGTTTCATATTAAGGACTACAATTTGCCGTAGTTTATCTATGATTTAGATGTTAATGCGACATGTATTTTTGGTATATCATAAGTAAATTCCATTAAGGCTTACCCATTCGCTCCAGCACTATTCCATGATATATAATTGATGTCAGTATAATGAGGAATGCAATGACGGATAAGGCAAATGTTTTTGTCAATATTAAACGGCTGCATTTCCGATGCAACCGGGCACGCGAAGATTCAAGTTCTGGGCAATAATAAAAAAAATTATTTTATGAATATGTAAAGGTGGCAGTACATGCATATATGTACATATGTATGTATGTATGTACATAATATTCATTCATATTTTGCATAACACCTCGTCCACATTTGCAATTTTGCTGCATGCAATTCTGCTTTGAAATTGCTTTAGTGTCGACATTAGAAAAAATCTAGTATTGCAATTTTTATAGAAAACGTATATAAAAATAAAGCAAAAGAGAATTGCAGAGAACATGAAACTCTGTACCCCTCCTCAAGCTTCTTACCCCTCTTACCTAAAACAACCAAGAATTGCTGCAACAAAATTGCAAATGTGGACGGGGTGTAATTTGGGCCCCAAGACTTTAGGAGAGAGCGAGAGAGAGAGAGAGATAATCATAACCATCAATCGTAATAATTAATCGAATAAAAATTCTACACATAGACTGGACTTATACTACCCAATTTCTTATGAAATTTGTTGAATGCAACATCTTTTATTCGCTGATAGGAGGGATATTGAATTAAACGGAAAAGCAAAACTGGCAACACGTGAAATTTCATTCAATTTCGGCCATACTATGCCCGGGTATGAATATAGATCTTAATATTTATTGTTACTTAATTTGCAGATCTAATAAATAAAAATAAAAAAATAAGTATATTTCGTACCACAGTTTATGTAGACGGTAAATTCAAGTAAATTTACTGACCTTCTAATGGTCGAAGTGTACCTACGTACACCTATACCACGCTTTACACACAAGATAGGTTCTTCATAAAACCGTGCAAATTAAAAAAATTATTTTTTATATGGAAAAAGTAAGATACTATGATAACATTTATGTAATTCTCATATGGTATTTCGTGGTTTTTATACAAATACACGAAGTTGAACGCTTTTTAAACATAAAAGCTGAAGTCTACTGATGAATTAGCATTTGCCTCAATGAAAACCAGGCATATGAGTATAGGCAGCTTAACAATTTTTGAATAATTAATTGGTAAAGTTTACCAATTAATTTCGATGAATTTTATATAGAATATAAATAATACATTTTGTAAAAAATGTTATGTCCCAGAATTTGCTTATGTATGTGTATGTCCCTTAAAAGCCACTTTACATATACACATGTATTGTATATCTTTTCATATGCGCAACACACCACATCTATTGATGGTATTAATGGGAACAAATATCTTTGGAAGCTTATCAAATGATAAATACACGAATTTTTTCATTGGAACAGCATTTTGGAAATCTTGAAACATCGGGTGAGGGACAAAAGCATGGTAAATAAAACTCGAAAAAATTTGAGAAATTATTATGAAGTGACGATATTTGGTATATAAAATTTTCAATTGTGTGAAAAGACATGCGCAAATCTCATATACAAATAGTTGATTTTGAAACGATAATTTCAGGAGCCATTATAATTTGAATAAATTTTAGTTTCTATATCTGTGGATTATGTATTATTAGTAGACAGATTGTAAATACAAAATTAAAAAAAAATTCTGTTGATAATTTTATTGTATTTAGTGCAAGGACTCATCTACCCCCGTATATTTTTTTAAATATATTTTCGTTACATTGAGACGTTTTGTGGAGGAAAAAAATGCTTCGAAATTAATCAAAAACGATAGAATTCAATTGAGCTTTTTTTGTTCTTTTAAACGGCGTTCGTTTGTCGAATTCGACTTTATTTGTTTATTATTTAATTTTAAACTTATAACTGAAAATTTTTTAGGTTAAAAATGAGAAAATTTCATACTTTTGACAATATAAGTATGTTGACTTTTTTAGCAGCTTGATAGAATTGTTATAATCAATTTTAAACTCGTCCTAAGAAAGGTGGCCCTTTTTAATCATTGAGGATGAAATTTGATTATAGAAAAAGTAACTAAATCTGATTAACTGGAAATATTGAAAACATAAACAAATCGATTTTGAATATTTTCTAAAATTTAAAGGAAACTCAAACTCAAGAAAGTTCCCAAAATTTTTAAAATATAGAAACCATAAATTTAGTCGAAAGCTCCATTGCTTTATAACAAGTTTGGTAAAAAAATATTTGCTCTGAATATATATATTTTTTATTTTATATTTAGAAAAAGAATTATTTTATTTTTTTTATCATCGAAAGCTCGTTTTGGAAATTGTTAATAATCATTTTAGTTGTTCAGGACATTAGTATCCCTTTTATGAATGTTTTTTTTCATATTTTTTCCATTTTCAATAAACTTGAACAT
Source organism: Germaria angustata (assembly GCA_963681545.1). Lineage (NCBI taxonomy): Eukaryota > Metazoa > Arthropoda > Insecta > Diptera > Tachinidae > Germaria > Germaria angustata. The sequence continues at coordinate 53,073,806 of OY813000.1, read as the reverse complement.
AAATTTTAGTTAAAAAATAACACAGCCTTGCTAAAATTATTTAAAAAAATTTTCCAATTAAAAAAACTCTTAGTTGTGCAAATATTTTACTATAGGAATTTTTTTTTGCACCAACATAAAATTTATTAAAAATTATTTTAATTTTAACTTCTCTTTTATCACAATGATTGTTAATTTTATAATAACTTGGCTTTTAACTTTAAATCATTTTATATTTAATTTATTAAACTTCATTTTATTATAACAATTAGTTGGGGTTTGTATATATTTTGTAGTATTAAAGGACATAGTAATATTTAAAATTTTATTTACCATCACTTGTAATTTTTAATTTCGTTGACATTGTTTTAATAAAATAAAAATTATTCTTTTTTATTATCCTTTTTGTACTATTGTCGATTTTAAATATTAATTTTAAGGAGTTTTCTTAAGCTGCACTTTTTTTATGACCCTGAAATAATTCCAGGATCAAATTTCACTTTTTAAATACATTGTATAGTGGAACTGTGTAATCCATACTAATGCCGGGTAATCCAATATAGGCTGTAGAACTTTTTATTGCTTTAATTTTATGAACAAAACCGTTTAATTTTTTTTTTTTACTTTTTTCACACTTTATTCGAACCAAATGCTTCCGCTCGCGTAATACCACGTAAGTTGACTGAACCTATTGATGGACATTTGCTCGCTTTATGAAGCATTTCAAAAGTGGGACAACGTTGCACTTTTCATTGCTGTACAACAATAAAAACACAGAAACTATCCACAGCTGAGTCGACCCAAATATAAATAATATTTTTGCAAATTATATTTATGCTGTTGTAAGTAATTTAACTTTCAGTAAAAGAAAATAAAAATGTATTAATGAAAACATCGGTGGTGGCTACATTTTAGTGCTGAGCTTGCACAGTTTTGGCTGGGCAAAGTTAAGACGAGCAGCAAACTGTCAAGTCAAGTCTAAGGTAAACGAAAAGGCAAAAATTTAAATACAAATTCAGAAACAAAATTTATGCTTAGACCAGAAAAACATACTTTTGCTTTTTTTATTTAGTCTTACATTATTTTTAATTAACAAAATCGCATAAATATGCGTGAAGAAGCTCGTCAACCAAACGTTTCTTTCAATAGGTCATTCAACTTAAGAGTAAATTCCGAATTACAATTGTTCACACTTATTTCAGTTGTCGTCGTCAACGTCGCCGTCAACGTCGCCGTCATTTTAGTATCAATATCACTTTGTTTCAACGTCATCATCAATTCAATAACAATTTTGCATACTTATCGTTTATGTCAACATATCAGACACACATCTCTCAATATTTGAAACAGGTTTGTTTATTATTTTTGAACAAATATTTTATTAAAAATTAAAAATGTTTTTTTTACTTGAGAGATAAATTCAGACTCGCATGATGATGAAAATACAAGAAAACAATAACGAAAACTTCTTAGACAGAAATTTAATATATTTAACCTACAGAATAGCAAGTGAGCAACTATTTCAGTTTATTACTTTAATCCAATCGGAATAAACTGTCATTTCCAAATTTTTTTGAAAATGTTGGTTGCATTGGTTCCAAGCTGAAATCGTTGCCAACAGCTAATTGGTGTGACCCTTGCGCCAAAAATCTTAATGTAGCTGCCAACGTCGTTGTTTTGGAAATGTATGTTGACCTTACCCCCCTTTTCAAATTAGGCATATTTAAAAACGGTTTTATTTACTCTCAAACCTAAAAAAAATAATTATTCAATCATTAAATTCGAAATGACGGATAGTGAAGAAAATTTAGCAGAATTAAAAATTTAAAAAAAAACTGGTATTTCTGTCATTATTGTGGATAGTACACAAATCAAAACACTAATTTCGTAGTTGTTATCTGACATTTTTCCGTTTTTTCCATTTTTTCCATTTTTAATTACTGTACGTACGGTTCAAATAAAATCAAGTCGTTATCAAAAATGGCGGCTACAAATTCTAAGTCATTTCAAAACAATTTCGCAGTCAAATTATTTATATTATTTTTTGTAAATTAACTTTTAGCTTCAGACGGCGTACAATATAAAATAAAATTTTATATTTAACTGCCTTTTATTTAAAAGCATACTTTGTAAACCTGCACATTTATTTTATGTCCCTTACAGTTTTAAATCATTTTCAAATAATCAAACTTAGATGTACAAATTAAAAAAACGTAGTCAAACTTCTTAGTTCCAATTTCCTTTTAATTTCTTCCTTTACTCCGAATATGAAAACTTGCTTTCGTCAGAAGAAGTTTTTTTTTGCAAAATTCTTAACATATTCCTTGCGTGAGAAGTTATGATATATACTATAGATGCACAGCAGCTCTAGCAGTGGTCAATATTGAATTTATGGAATCAACTATGCACACACAGTTTGGTCTACATAGGGAATATAGAACAGAGTGCTAGAAAACTAGGTTTGTGTATCACTTATTATTTTCAATATGATTAAAAGAAATAAATATTAATTTTTCATAAAAAAGAAAACATGTCTGCCCTCCCTAAAAATATAACACAAAATAATATTCTCATAAATAAAATACTAGTATACGCAGCTATAAAATAATTCAATAACTAATGTATTCAAAGAAAGCACACCTCTGAAGCTTGGCTGTTGTACAATGTACCGAAAAAGCAGCCACCTATTGGCATTATTGGAAAGATCCATCAGCGAACAATAGCAAGCAAAACAATACTTAAGATCACAACCGAGGATTTGAGGATTTCGCCTTCATAGACCACACACTTGGCCAAAAGCGGTTCTCTAAGTCTCGAAAGAATACAACCGATTTTTTTATTTAATGATTCATACACAATATTGAAATTTATTATATGGAATATTCTCAACAATTAATCATTTAATGTATTGTTTGTTGTGTCTTTACTCCTCTTCCCGTCACACCTTGCTGTGTCTTGTAAAACATAATACTTACACACAATTCTCCAACTACACCCATTTTCTATTAGTCACGCCTTTTTCCAATGTCGCATTTTAACTTGTCATCTGAATTATACAATCGGAGCTACCTTATTAATAAAGTTTTCTACACAAAATTTATTTATTATTAATTATGACTCATGTAATTCCTTAGAAATGACACAATTAATGTGAATTTGCATGTAAAAAAAATAAAAAATATCGGTTAGGTACAAAAACAAAGCACATTACAAAGAGCTAAAACAATTCATTGACCCCTCCTCCCTTTTGTTCTTATGCCACTCCTACAATCAGTGTTGGCAAAAATTTTTAATAACTAATGATTCATATTAGGAATGGAATTCTTAAATACCTGGACAACTGCATGGCTTCTTCCTGACTGCTGTAAATTAACAATAACAATGCCAATGTCTGACCATGGAAATCTATATACCGAAAAAATATATATTTATGAACATAAAACTAAAGTCATAAATCAACTCTAAGAATTACCTGGTACACGTTTTCTTGCTGGGAGAAAGATAAAGAAAGGAATACATACTCTCCCTATCGCTCTCCCAGCTGAATTGAAACTTGAGCAAGAAAACTTGACGTGTGTGAAACAGGACTTTCTTTCAGCTGAATTGAAACCAGATTTAAATTTATGTCACTCTTATAATTGTATTTAAGCAAATTATCATAAAACATGAGATAAATTCTTCGAAAAATAAAAGACATATTTTCAGTTTCGAAAATATAGTTAATAAATATAACAATATTTTATTTTTCGTTTAATACTCACTAAAAATATTCAAAATAAGAAGAAATTCAGCTTCTCAAAAGAATTTTAAAAATAAAAATATGTAATTCATAAATTATAACTAATCGATACAAAACTACGAGTACATAAATAGAAAAATATGCAAAGGTATTGAAAATTTTCATTATATGTAAATTTAAATATATATTTATGTATCTATATATACATGTAAAAATACGCTCAAATTAAAATTTTTATAATGTTGTAGTGCGTCTATATTAAACGGACATTTTACTACTTATTAAACTATTCAATTGTAGGAACTTATTAGTGTTTGCAGTCTTCAAATAATTTGTATGGGATAATCTCAGATGTATCTTTTCTTAATAATTTAGAGGCAACGTTTATTCTATTCAAAATATTTCATGTCAATCATACATTATAGCCCGAAGATTTCTTTTTATGCTTACGATTTTCATAGAGTTCTTTCATGAGGTCGCGAAACAATATAGGATTAATGTTCGAACTAACTTTGAATAGAACAAACCAATCGCTATAAGACATCCCTTCAATAGCACTACGGACTTGAGATTTCGACATAACACGCAATTTTGTATGCAAAAGTTGCAAACGTAATGATTTATTAAACATTAACATACAGCGATAAACCAAATTCAAGCCGGCTAAAATGCAAATAATCAAAAACCAGCACCAAAGAAATGCAAATAGTTTCTCATTTAAAATATTGAGTGGCAATAAGCAGAGAATATCCAATGATATCTTCGAACCGGAATAACCATATTTGACCATATGACATTTGGAAAGCTTGGGGAAAATACGTGAAGTTAATACATTCCATTTGGTCCAATCATAACTTGGTATGGCAGCTATAGCTTGTATATATTTTGACCAAAAACCATTGAGAAATATTTCCAGCATTAATATATTCAATACGCTTATGACAAAATTTAATGTCTCACAAAACAAGTAACGAGAATTGTAGCAAAAATGTATATCCTTATAGTCTGAAGTGAAGTATTTCACTAGCAATTTCGTCCTTGATATATAAACGTCTTCGGAAACGAGGGCATCACCTATATAAAAGAAGAACAAACAAAATTTTTAATTTGTTTTTCACACAAATTGTAAAAAAAATTGATATGTTTGTTGGTGAAAATTTTGTACGAAAAAAAGTAAATACAATGTTTAAAATTTGATTTTCTTTTAAATATAAATTTCACTTGACAATGTTATTTATAAAATTAAGGCCTTAATTAAGATTAAGCTTTTTCGAAAAATTAATTTTTCAACATGTGATAGTTTTTAAGCAAATGAACAGAGAAAAATTTCATTATGCGGTTTTTAAATTTTCGATTTTTTCTAATTTAAAACTTTTGGCGTAATAAGAATACTTATGTAAGGAAAATCCATTTTATTTTACAGTCAGTCTTCGTAATTAATATAGAACTTCGAAAATGACTGTGAAGGAAACCAAAACCAAAAAAAAATTACGTGAATTATTTCCTGTGAACCAAAAATTTTGAAAAACACACAATGATATAAAATTGCTAATCGAAATTTTTGGGGAGGGAACAGATTTCATGTGGAATTTTTCGCTCGAATAGTGAGTGTATCTTTGAAAGAATAAGTTACTGTTAAAATCAGTAGTGCGACCCGTAAGCTAGATAATAAATTTTGGAACGGAGAATCCTGTATACTCCATCTCGTAACTTTTAAGTGGATTAGAGACGTGACTTAAAGGTGTGTCTATTACGAATTAGTCAAATTTTTATGTGGGAATATACGAGTATAATTTACGGATAAAGATAATTGAGGAAATAAGCAGTATGGCTACTGAGGCACAACTCTTCAAATTTAGTCATAGTAGACAATATAGTAGACATTAATCTTTAAGTTTCCATTCGACGTTAAAAAGGTTACAGCCGAGTTACAAATTGGAAAGTGGCTCAATAATATATCGTATAATTAATACTGGCGAGAAACACAATGCTTCTTACTAAATTTGTAATACTTGATTCATTGGTATGAAATGACGTTTTCATTGCTGTTAAAGTCAATTACCACATTTGTCGGCATCTGGGAACGATAAGTTCAGAAATGATTGATTAGAGCTTTCCTTCAGACCTGTACAATTTGGTTCTAGTTTTAGAAAGTAAATTCTTTGTAATTACTCATTCTGATTTTACACACATCAGTTTTTCTTGAAGCAAGTCTCTTCAACTCTCTTTTAAAAATGCACGTTTGTTTAGACCTGGTTCACACACGTCAAGTTTTCTTGCACGTTTTTATTCAGCTCGAAGAGAGAAAGGAAGAAGAATACATACTCTCCCCATCGTTCTCCCAACTGAATTGAAACTTGAGCAAGAAAACTTGACGTGTGTGAAACAGGACTATGTATCAGTCACCTTTTTTCTTTCCTCACTCTCTCTCCAATAAGCTCGGACTTGATTCAAGAAAAACTGATGTGTGTAAAAGCAGACTTATTTATATGAAAATACTTAGTCCTGTTTTACAATGTCAAGTTTTTTTGCTCAAGTTTTTATTCAGCTCGAAGAGAGAAAGAAAGACGAATACATATTCTCTCTATCGTTCTTCTCGCTGAATTGAAAAACTTTACGTGTGTGAAATAGGTATAACTAGTTTAGTTTTTATACATACATATACATATATACATATACATATTCTTTAGCTGCACCAAACAAATAGTATATGCTACTAAAAAAAATTTACTGAAAAATTTACTGGAAAAGTTCCCAGATAGACCTAATGAATAGCAAGAAACTTGCTTCGGAAAGGAGGAAAATGGTATGCAACTACTTGTTCATTAAATTAGACAAATATGCGCAAAGGTCAAAAATATAAATCTTATGAACTCAGCATTAGATCGTATGAACTCAGCATTTCAATGCCTCTAAGTACATTAATCACATATATGTATTTATGTAGATTCTTTAAAAATGTACAATAATTTTTTGGAATGAACAACGTTTTTAATGCATCTTGATCACTGCATCTTAATCATTTATTTCTTTCTCAAATGTCTTCAACTTTAGGATATAAATAAGTTTTACTGCAATAAATAACAGTACAAATTATATAACTTACCAACTTCTGAGCACAATTGTTTTAACCGTTGTCCTTCCCACACTTTCCACAGAAATGAGGGGAAATAAAAGACTACTGACTGCAAAAGTAAAATCAAAATAATCCATTGATAATAACGCAAGTAGACTCGTTTAGTTACACCTATTTTTTCAGGACCAACACCTAAAAATTTACAATTAAAAAAAAATAAGAAAAATGTATTTCATACATGCATACGTATGTACATGTACATACAAACATATGTACATACATATGTAAATATCTATGTTTACAATTTGGAAAATAGTAAAATAAATCATTGATTCCTTTAAGAATTCTTGAAGTCTTTAAAACTGTCCAACGAAAACAATAATATTAAACGATGGCAGAATGCAGGAGTCAAAACTAACCCCATACTTAGCCAACATACCTTCTGATATAGCATAGCCAATATCACGAACCCTATCATTTGAACTACTTGTCAAGTTTCTCACTTCATTAATTTGCATATTCAAATCGTAATAGTTCAGGATATATGTTCCTAATGTCCAACAATATGAATTTACGTATTCAATATTCTTCTCATCACTTATGCACATTATGGGATCACCGAAATATTGTTTGGCGGACAAAAGGAATGAACATGTCAGCAGTATAACCACAGTGCACTTCGAGTGAAGGGTAAAAATTATGTCATATATATGCACCGACTTGAATTGCAAATATTTTGACAAGGGCTTGACCGCAGCATACATGGTATTGTATTCAGAAGAGTAAGTTGATTCCAGAAGCTGTCTAATAGTTTTCTGAATTTTGTCTTCTCTCTTTTTTAATTGATCACAAAAAAAATTTTCATTTAAATGCACATAATGTTAACTTCTTTCCTTGCGCTTTATTTTGTTTTAGATATTTTAACAAATTTCAAGCTTTTCTTCAATTAGACACGGGAATGTTTTAAGAATGAATTACTTAAGTATATCAAAAACGTGTTTGAAGTTCCTTTATTTCTTTTTTAATTGAATTGTTTTTAGTAATAAAAAATATGACAACAAAAATATTATGTACAATTATAACGGTACCAACAGAAAAAAAACAATAATAGATATTTAAAAAAGCCTTAACATATGCAAGAGCCTTGTGTGTCAATGTCATCTAATACAATTGGTATGGGATGATGCAAAAGAACATTCATAGAATTTGCACGACAGATTTATATCATGACTTGTATACATATGAAGTAATCTTTATTTACCATCATAAACTAGAACTAGACTCGACAACTTTGTAAACATGCATAAAGTTTGTGTGAAAGGGAGAGTTAATCTAGTTGTTTTTATATAGATATCTCTTCACACAAACTTTATGCACGTTATACAGTTTATGCAAAATATGATTCGGACCCTTTTTATACGTCAAAGTTGAGTACTCTGGTTGAGTACTCTGTGTTTACCATCAAATCTGCTAAGAATCGTTAAATGTGAGAATTGTAATTCTCACATGTAACGATGAGAACTGATGAGCATGGAACTCCTTTCCCATAACACTAAAAATATATTCATTTCCAAACGATATCTTTTAGCATAGACTAAGAAATTCACTTTGATTCAATATTATGTCCTTTTCTATTAGTCCCTTTCACAATTTCATTAAAAAATGTTTTTGTTATAATTACTTTAAGGTTCATAATATTATTTAGTAGAATAAGAAAAAAATTTCATATATAGAATTTTAATTATATTACCTATCACTTAGACTGATACATAGTCCTTATTAATGGGTCAAGATATTTGCATATTTTTGCATATTGGAACTTTAAATTAAGTTTATATATACTAAGTTCCCATTGCAATGCCATCATTAAAACATTAATTGGAATACAGCATGCAATTCGTTATCCCATATTTTTTTATACAATCCAAAAATCTTAACAGAACTGCTTTTGAAGCACTTGCAACCCTGTTTATTGAATTATTATGCACCATGCTGTAGAAATGTAATAGATTAGATCAAGTAAATTTGAAACTCACCGTTTTTTATGTCAAATGTAGCGTCAATTTTTAATACAATTGAAAGTTGAACATTGTCCTTGCTACCGTTTGTATCGATTAAAGTTGGTAAAATGATTGATTCCGCGAGGCCATTAGCCAAATTTCTACAAATCAAGAGAGTGAATATATACGATGCCATATTTATTTTACATTCCAAATGTACGATGGTAATATTGCTAATATTTACTCTCCTTCTGTCTGCAAAACAATACTTTGGGGATCCAATTCATTGTATGACTGATTTGAAATTTTCGAAATTCGTCCATTCTTATTGTTGGACGTTTGGCACGTTTATAGTACCAACGGCTATCGAAGACACTCGTAGTACTATTGGTGTTGGTGTGGGGGCATATACTGCGGAGCGTTTGACGTTACGTTACTATCAGTGGGTAGTGATTGTTATGCTGTTGGAAGCTTTGGTTTTTTATTTGCCGTCATTTCTTTGGAAAATTTGGGAAAGTGAGCGTTTAACAGAGTTATGTTTGCCAGTGGGTAAGAATCTATTATTTGTTACACCATAGTGATTGTATTTATCACAGATATATACATATTTCTTTAGTTCCTGCGATTATTCCTCCTGATATGGTTAGGTCCCACTGTGATGAATTGGCAAAATATTTCAGTAGAAACAACAGAATTTTTCATAGGAATTATGTTATCAAATATTTTACGTGCGAGTTATTAAACCTTTGCATAAGTGTAAGTATATTACGTTTTTATTTTATAATTCAATTCAATTGGGCATCTGCTGCCCCTAGTTAAATATTCAAATAGTAAAGTAAATTTAAAAATTAAAAAAAAAAATTTACGTATGCGGAGAATTTCAGGTATGTTGTGCATTAGAGTAGCAATCTTTTATTTAGTTTAAGATATTAAATGAATTATTACTGTCTCTATATTTTTTGACCTTTTTATAGCAATTTTTGTTAAAATGTTATATAAGCTCAAAGTATTATTTAGCGGTTAAACTATTTTATTTGAAATTATCGATATTTCGATACTCATTGAGTATTATGTTCAGGAAAACTCTGCTTTTTAAAAAGATAATTCCAAATAAAATTGTTTAACCACTAAATAAGAGCTGGAGCTTAAATGATGTTTTAATCAAAATTAAATGAATTATTATAATCTCCAATAATAAACCTTTATTTTCTGTAATTTGTTTTCAGATTTTTAATATCACATTTTTGGACTTCTTTCTAAATGGTTTCTGGTCTCGGTATTTTAATACGTTAACAAAAGTTTCGCTTAGTAATTGGGAAACATGGAACCATCATACATCGCAAATTTTTCCCAAATTAGCCAAATGTACCATTTATACATTTGGCCTAGGTGGCTCCATCAACAACAACGACGCTTTGTGTATGTTGCCTCTCAATATTCTTAACGAGAAGATTTTTGCATTTCTATGGTTTTGGTTTATTTTAATTATTAACTTGGCTGCGATCAAAATTATTTACGACATATGTTTGATATTTTGCTTTCCTTTGCGCATTCAGTTATTGCGATTGCGAACAAACGACATTCCTTACAGTGAAATTCGTAATATATTAGTTGGTCGCACTTTCGCCGATTGGTTTATGCTATATAAAATCAGTTTGAATGTGAACTCAATATTTTTCCAAGATTTGTTGTTAGAACTTAAAAATTCTAAATCAAAAAAGAAGGGAGGCATTTTTTACTGAAGTGTAAACTAAATATTACTTAAAAAGTACTTGTGTAAAAGCTGATTTTTTAATATAAAAATATATGTTTTCTTCATTTAATTAAAATGTTTTTAATTCCTGATATATTTCAATGAAAACAATTTCTTACCATTAGATTTTTAATATAATTAAAGTAATTGATTTACTTGCATGCTTTAACTAACTGAATTATTGAAACGATTTATATTGTTTTTTATGAAAACAAATATATGTTATATATGTTAATGCAAAATGTCTCTTATTATATTAACCGTTAATTATTGCGACAATAAACTATAATAAAAGCGGATATGAATATGACCATGATCACTAATGATATATATTTCGTAATGGAAGATAAACGAGTAGTAAGTAAGACCTTACAAATTTATCAATTGAACTAGTGCATACTCAAAGCAAGTATTGCAGTCGGGGTGACGTTGAGTGGATCTGTCCTAAACATGATGAAATATATGCACATAAAATGCATTATTAAAATTCTAAGAGAATACGGAAGAATATACCGACAATTTAATCCCTGCATATTTGTTATAGTAATACATAACATATTTTTATATATATTATGGTGAGTTTATTTTCAATATATCTTTTTTATAAGAAATGTAAATAGTTTTTTTTTTATAAAAAAAGAGATTGAAGAAAGATTATAGATCACACACATTTCTAGATTTTATTAATTTAAATTAAATTTTATAGACGTAATATAATATATAAGAGCAACTCTGTTTAGTACACTTTCAAGCAACTCTGCTAAATTTGTAAAGTGCAACGCAACAACACTTATCTCGTGCATCCATTATTCTATATTCTGTCATTACCTACAGTTTTGTCAAAAGAAGAAAGAAAAGTATGAAATTAATTGGGTTTTATTTCATTTGTAATAAGTTTTGAAAAGCATATATACGCTTAAAACAGCTAATAACATCATGAAAATATATATTACAATATAAGAATCGATAAACAAAACGAATTTAGCAAATTAAACAGAAAAGTTGCTTGTGTGTAACGCGGAAAGCATAAACGAAAGAAGCAGTAGAAAAAAGAATCAATTTCATGTGAATTTTGAAAAAGTATACATAATGGAAATTGTAATTTAATTCGTTCGTGTACTTAAGTATTTTTCGTTTAATTTTTTAGATTTTTATACATGACAGTTTTTGTAAAATTAGTTTTAATACGTGTTAAATTAAATAAACCTAATATAGAGTGGCACCGAAATCAACAACAAAAAGAAAAAAGCACAAAAGCAACAAGAGCAACATTAACTAAATAAAGAACTACGCCAACTATAACAATATTTGTGTTAAAATAACTGCACATACAACGTTGCTAGATCGGCATTTAGCCAAAAACAAATTGTTTTTTGATAGTTTTTTACACTAAAGAAACTTCAAAGAGCACATACACCCAATACGTACATACATAGTATTTAAGTCTGAAGTGGCAATGACTTCTACTTCAAATTCGAATTCATTATCATCTTCTACAACATCATCATCGTCGACATCGGCTGGAACAAGTGATACAAATAGTGCAAATTTAAGTGACAGTTCTACATATAGAGCGGTTAATATGTCAGGTGATGGAAATAGCAACAACACTTCACCATTAGAATCATCATCGACGGTTAATAATATTGAATTGGAATATAAAAAAATTACAGGAGATCGCAATGGATGGCAGCGTTTATATCAGGCAAGTTAAAACCAAAAAGCAAACATGTATGCAATAAATTAAGTTTTCAAGCAGACACATGCACTTATGTGTATTATAAAGGACTTTCCCAGTAATTGAATCTGATTGTCGACCCCGCTGTCTAACTAACATTATCATGTTCTCGTTTTTTATTTGCTGTTTGTATGTTTGTAAGTTGGCTCTTGCTCCTTTCGCTTAAGTTGAAGTTTCCACGAAAATTCGATGAGTGCGCACATAAAGGCATCTATAACTTAAAAGCAAATCTTACCTTGTAGACAACAAGGTTTTTATCTTAAATAAACTAAAACTTTTTTGTAAATTTTTATGTTATAGCATTATTGCTATTATATTTCTCTGTAAGCTAAATTATAGTTTTTATTATAACTTTTCCAAAAATTTACTCTCGTATTGTAGGTTTTAGCACTTAACTTTGGTGTTAATTTTCAAGAGCAGTAAAGCAAAATGAGTTACGAGGAGACCTACATAAGTATATATTCAAAATATATACACAAAATACACAATCTTGCTTTTCTAATTCTATATGAGATTTAAACCGCTTAATAAAACTTGTAATGGCCACCGTTTTTGTCTATATGGCCGGAAGTGCTATGAGCTAATCTTCCGTTAATGATATTCTCTTCGCTGATGATGCTTTACACTTTTGTAGAGGTAATAGTAGAATCAGTAAAATTGTAAACACAACATCAACTCGGTCTTGGAGTGTATTTTAAATTGTAGGCAAGAGAATGTTTTATTATGTTTGGTCCAACCGTAATTGCGCAAAAAAGTTTTTTCGACAGGATTTTAATAATGAATTTTTGGATATGAAAATATCAATTCAAGTAATATTGAATTTACTGTGTATGTGGGTGTTTGTATATATACTTAAATATATATAGTATATATATATATATATATATATATATATATATATATATATATATATATATATATATATATATATATGTATATATATTTATATATATATATATATATATATATATATATATATATATATATATATATATATATATATATATATATATATATATATATATATATATATATATATATATTTATATTTATATATATATACGTATATATATATATATATATATATATATATATATATATATATATGACTTGATGATCCACCGATTTATTGGCACATATACGTGTTTTTCTGTGTGGTCTTTTCTGTATAGTGCCTCTCGTTATATCCATTGGAAATAGCGTTTGGTTGCAAGGCACCGTTATTCGAAAAGAATGTGACATCGAAAAAACGTGATCATTGCGAGAGAACTTCCATCTACATCTAAACAATAGAAGCCTGCAATTAAAGACAACGGAATTATTCTACAATATGCTTCATTTCTTATTTTATTCTTAATGAAAAGGAAGTGAGCAATCATATTTTCATAAAGAAAATGTTCATATATCTACATACATATAAGTATGTATATATGTACATACTTATGTATGTATGTTGTGATGAAAAATAATTATGAATACCATACACACACACACACACACACACATATATATATATATATATATATATATATATATATATATATATATATATATATATATATATATATATATATATATATGTATATGTATGTATGTATGTAGTTCTGTATATAGTGCTCTTTTAAACGGTACCATATTTCAATTTAGTAACATAAGAGTACATTTTTGATTGCTGAACTTATTGCATGTTTAATAGAAATATTTACATAATTAGCATACTTGACTATTCTATTTAGTTACTCAAACGAATTTGCAGTTGCACCTAAAAACATAGCTTTAACCTTTATATGTACATATGTATGTCTGGTTCATAAACTTTGCAGATCCACAGAAATTTGATTTCTCCACACTCAGGCTCAACGACAAATTTTACACAGAACATAGATACATTGTATATTTATAACATCTCCATATATAATATAATAAAATTTTAATTAAGAATTTTCATCTTATGTTAGTAGGGCGTTCTTTTCATATGTATTACATATATTACCATAAATATTAATATACATAAATATTTACTGGAGTTTTAAGCTAAGTTTAGCACGTGAACTATGTATTATAAATTTTGAAAAAAAGTTCTTCATTGTATTTATCGTATCTTCACTTAACTGTAGGAATTTGTACGTACATGTTTTCATAACTTAAAAATAATAATAATAAACGAAAAAGTCACCTTATTAACTACAAAGCATGAAGCAAGACAAATAATAATAGAGATCTTGTTATTATGTTGCATTATCAATTAACATTTACATACATATGTACATGTGTGTGTATAATAAAATTTTGATGTTTGCATTAATGCCGTAGCGAATATTGGCATAGAAAAATTTGATTACAGTGAACTCTCGAAAGCGTGAAAGACTCGGCAAGCATCGTATTCCTATTGTATCATTAAATATAAAAAGTTTTTGTAGTGATTTATATTTATTTACTTATGTAAACTGGTAAAAGATACACTCACTTAACATTGCAACGTTCTATCAATTAAATATGTAAAAATATAAGATAAAGACCGTATCCTTCAATATTAAAATTGTCCACACAGATTTCGAAGACTTTAATCTAGTTATTCAGTCATATACAGTTTATAATACCTTATATGAGAATCACAGTTTTTATGCTTTAAACTATGTACAGTAGTAATAAAATTACACATTAACCATAGCCAAGGAACTGTCTGCCTCTGATTTGTTATATCGGATTTTCGTTAAAGTGAGTGTTTCTTATGCCGAGGCTTAGCCTCTGTATGTATATTTATAATTATTAGGATAGTTAACACAAAAGTTATTATTAGTATTTATTAGTATTTATAATACTTTAAAAAATCTCGTCTACATTATTAAAACATTTCAACTATTATATTTTAAAAAATTTACACATTTTCTTTTAAATACAATATAATTTTGCTCTGTTTTAATATCATTTGTAAGTGTGTTAAATAATTGAAGTCCTTTATAAAATAGTGATTTCTGCATTGCTGTTGTTGTTGCTTTCCTTAGCCTGAAGTTTTCCGCATTTCGTAGTTGATATGGTTGTATTTCATTCACATATTTGATTTGGTCGCATAGATATTCTGGAGCATTACCATGTTTAGTTTTATGTATAAAACTAAGAGTATTTAATTTAAGTCGTTGTTCGATATTTAGCCATTTAAGTGTATCGAGCATAGTTCGTATTGATGTATATCTGTTGCATTTTAAAATAGTCCGCATTGCTTTATTTTGTAACTTTTGTAATCTTTCCAATTGTGATTCATTGCTGCATGTATAAATTATTGTTGACCCGAATTCAAAGTGAGGTTTTATTATCGTATTGTATATATTTATTGCTGTCATTATTGATACTTTATTTCTAATTCTTTTGAAAAACCCAATTTTTTTACCAATCTTTTTGCATACGTATTCTATATGATCTTTAAATTTCATTTCTTGATCTATTACAAATCCAAGATATTTTATATTTTTAACTTTCTCTATAACTTCTTCGTTTATTTTGAATGTTGTTTCACTATTCATATTTATTTCTATGATTTTTGTCTTATTTTCATTTAATTTTAATTTGTTCATTTTTAACCATTTGTTAACATTATTTATGTCATTTGTCATATTTTCTCGACATTCTTCACCTGTGGACCCTTCTGTGTATATGAGTGTATCGTCTGCATATAATACAACTTCACATTTATTTAGTATATTTGGCATATCATTAATATATATGATAAACAGTAAGGCACCCAATATTGACCCTTGTGGGACACCGAAATCATTAATAATTATATCAGATTTTATTCCATTAACTTTAGTCATTTGTTTTCTATTTTTCATGTATGATTCAAACCATTTAAGCTCTTTGCCTTGGATGCCATACATATATAGTTTCTGAATTAATATTTTTCTGTCTATAGTTTCAAATGCTCTCTTAAAATCTAAAAATATCGCCATGATTTTCCTACTCTTTTCAATGTTTTTCCACCGATTTATAACAAAATTTACAGCCGTTTCACATGAGAATTTTTTTCTAAAACCCGATTGATACTTTGAAAATAAATTATTATCTTCCATATATTTTTCCAACTGTTCTTTTACTATTTTTTCTAATATTTTTTCACATGTCTTTAATGTATTTATGGGACGATATTCTTCGCATTTTTTTGTCTTTGCCACTTTCTCAACTGGGGTTATCATAGTTATTTTCCAATTCTCTGGGAACTGTCCTGTTTCCAATGATTTATTCACAAATTCGAGTAAAGTTTTTCCTATTATATGCCAATTATCAAGAATAATTTTTGTAGAAATTTTACAGTAATCCGGTTTGTTTTTTAATTTCTTTACTATATTTTTAAGGTCTGAAATTGTTATTGCACAAAATTTGAATCTTTGGGTAATCATACTCATTTGATTAGTATATTGCACATCTTCAATTGAGTCCGTTATTAACTTAATACTATCTACAAAATATTTGTTGAAATTATTAGCTATTTCAATGTTTTCCTTACACTCCACGTTGTTAAATATCACAGATTTAATCACACTTTGGTTTTTCTTTATCACTAAGTCTTTAATTTCTCTCCACATTTGTTTTTGGTCCTTTGCATTGTTTATTTGATTGTTAATGTATTTGCATTTTTCACTTTCAATTCTAACCTTGTACAAATTTCTAACTTTTTTGTAATTTGCCCACGCTTCGGTAGTGTTTTCAAATTTAGCAATTTGGTATTTTGTTATTTTTTCTGTTTTTATACGACGCAGTTCATCATTAAACCATTTATTAACTTTATTTTGATTATTAATTGTTTTTTTTAAAGTAAACTTTTGTACTATCCCCTCTAGGCATTCATCAAACATTAGTACATTTTGATTAATGTTTATATTTTCTTGAAAGCATATTTTTCCATTTAGTTCCCTTGTAAATTGATTTTTGTTGTATTTAAAAAAGTATAAAGTGTTATTCTCCTTTTCGATGTGTGTGGCTTTATCCTTTATTAGTATTTTAATTATTTCATGATCTGATATCTTATTTTTATCACAATTCTGTACTGTTATGTTGAAATTGTTTGTAATAACATAATCAATTATAGTTTTGGATGTATTTGTTACGCGAGTGTATTCGTTTACTATTTGTTTAACACCATTATCTTTTAATAAAGTGTCGATTTTATTTTTGTAAAAATTATTTGTTGACCAATCTATGTTAAAATCTCCTGTTATAATTATATCATTAGTTTCCTCACATAAATCTTCTAATGTTTCCTGAAAAATTTCACAGAATTCTGATTCATAACCACTGGGCGATCTATAAACTGCTACAATTATAAGTTTCATATTTTTACGAATTGCTGTGCAAGCTATAATCCAATATTTAGAGTTTACGTTTTTTTCGAAAGTTCTGTTAGATTAATTTTCTTGATCGGTCATGAACAAAAATGTGAAAGCGGCAACAGTCAGAGGGAATTTAAGGGAAATTAAATAACTGAACAATGCAACAATAATAATATAAAAAATGGAAAAAACAGAATAATTAAAGGAAACTTTGAAAAGCAATTCAAACTTCGTTCATAACTATAAAAAAAGATGATTGATGAAAATACACTTAATTTTTAATTGAAAATTAAAAATGCTACACGTTCCAAATCTGAGGGAAAGTCCAGTTTCAATGAATTATTTATTAGAGATCAGTTCTTATATTATACCAATAATTCAAAATTCTTTTTATTCAGCGCTTACTAAAGTCTGGCTTTAGCACGGCGGATAATTTTAACTTATTTATTTTCGTAGACTAGTAGGTAGTGTACTAGATTCTTAGGGCGAAGGTCTCAGGTTCGAATCCTGCCGCAGAACTGTGGCAGTTGTGTTTGATAATTAAAGGGAGCGCACAACAAGCCTTCACTGGCTTAAGTGTATGTCGTATGACATGGGCTATTATCACACTCCTCCAATCAACCTAACCTAACCTAACCTAACCTATTTTCATTTCATGTGAAAATGTTTGTGTCCCAATTATTATTTCAAACACTACATAATTGCAAAACTTAATATATGTAATTGGCATTCAATCTTTTTCCGAAAGATGCAATACTGAATGTACTAATAGAAATAACGCCCGAGTCGGAAACCAACGGAAACCGTAAAACTAGAGGTTTTTTGTTTGGGATATTCAGGTTTGAAATGTTTAAAATATTAACCAGATTAGAAATACTCGTAGAATTGAAGTATACAAACATTCATACTTTTTACCTCATTTTGAATAAGTAAAGAGGAGTTTTATTTTTACAACACTCAAAAGTTTTCATGTTTCAAGAAGTGAATTGTAACGTTACGGTAGAATGCATATTTATGATTATGTACATAGTACATATATTTTTTGGCGTTGCGAATTATATGAGTTTATAAACAACCTATTGCGCTTATAGATTTTCAATGTCTTGATTTTTCAGGAAATTCGAGAAAAATGTGAACGCGAAGCTAATGACAAACACTTTGGGACAATTGAATCAGAAAAACCACAAAATCGTTGCTTAAACAGATACCGAGATGTGAATCCATACGATCACTCACGAATTATTATACATAGGGGCGGCGTGGACTACATCAATGCCAACTTAGTTAAGGTATAGTTTGAATTTGTGTACCATTTATAAAAATGATGCTTGAATGTTAAATTTTTGTTCTACAACAGTTGGAGCGAGCAGATCGTAAATATATTTTAACGCAAGGACCGCTCTCTGATACAGTTGGTCATTTTTGGTTAATGGTTTGGGAACAAAAAACAAAAGCCATATTGATGTTAAATAAATTAATGGAGAAGAAACAAGTTAAATGTCATCTGTATTGGCCAGAACGTAAAGGTTCTGAAAATGCTCTCAAATTAAATGATGTTAAATTGACCATAGAATTTCTGCATTGTGAAGAGTACAAAAACTTCTGTGTGAGATGGTTTAAGTAGGTGTTTATTAAATTTCTTATTGAGATAAATATTTTGCTTAAATTTTTTTTTTATTTTCTAAAGGTTAACCGATAATGAGACTAATCAAAGTCGGGAAATAATACAATTCCATTACACAACATGGCCTGATTTCGGCATTCCTAGTTCACCAGTGGCTTTTTTGCAATTCCTTAAACAAGTACGTGATGCAGGTGCTTTAGACCACGATGTTGGTCCTGCAGTTGTACACTGTAGCGCAGGTATTGGTCGTTCGGGTACATTCTGTTTAGTGGATTGTTGTTTAGTTTTGGTAAGTTTTCTGATTTTAATATATATTAATAAAGTCATGTCGGTGACATTTTTTCTGCTTCAAATTTCAGGTGGACAAAGAAGGTGTTCAAAATGTATCAGTTCAAGATGTTCTATGTGAATTACGTAGATATCGTATGGGTCTTATACAAACCGCCGATCAATTGTATTTTTCATATCAAGCTATTATTGAAGGCATTAAATTACTTAAAGACCCGGTTTGTATTTATTTTTTGCTTGCTATTTTAAAACTAATATAATGACAACGAATAATGACAGCGAATTTTTTTCTTCAAATTCGGTTTTTAGCGTTTATGGACGCCCATCTAGCTCATTTGTGCGTTATACATTTTTAGGTGAAAATGTTAAGTAGTTGTTTGTCATTTCGTCCGCGATTTCTAAAATTATCATTTGTTAATTTATAAAATATATACGTGAATTTCGGGTATTTATTAATAGAAAAGTCGACTCAACGACTTCGTCCGTCCGTGTGTTTGATGTAATATACTAATCAACCTCGGATGTTTATGCCATACGAATCAAATACAATATGAGAATTCCATATTGTATATGTATCATAACAAAATACATAATCATAGTAGGCTTAGAATGTTTCTATACAAACAACACAACAAACAATTATACTCAACGTGAGTCTATTTTATTTTTCTCTCAACACCCATATAAGTATATAAACATCCGAGGTTAAATGCTTTCAAATTGCTTAAACTTCACTGACGATTTGGTTTAGCGACCAATGAAATGTCGGCATATGAAGAGCTAAAGCCACAACAAACAATGCATTTTGCAAAAGCTCTAATTGTATTAACGATGAATTGGGGAGAGTATCCTGAGTAATAAATTTCAATATTAAGTATAACGTTTTAATATTGAAACTTCATTTGTTTATATTTGAAGAATAAAGTAGTTTTGTTTTAAATAAATTCAAATATATTATATATTTCTCTTTAATTTAAAGAAATTCGTTGATTACAATGAATCGCCAATTGTTCCCAGCGATTGTACTCACCACCATGAGCAATATATTATAGATGAAACACCACCGCCTCTACCACCGCGTACCCATTCCCTCTTACCTTTAGCTGGTAGCGGAGCTGATGGCACTTTAAGGCTGAATTTGGCTGGTTCACAGGGAAAACCCTTACCTAAAATACCAGCCAGCGTTAGTTTTAATGACGATCTATATGCACCCGACAATGACAACACCAATAAAGATGCTTTAAATAACTTCATTAACAATGAACTGTGTTCGGAAAATAATACAAGCATGACAAATCGACCGCTTCCACCACTGCCAACACAAAATAATATACTGAATCGTGTACATGAATCGGATAGCGACGAAAATGAATACTTTGAAAATGATGATAGTGAAGAAGATGATATTGATGACGCTGATAACGATGAGAAATACGATGACATAGATGATATGAATAATGACAATTATAATAAAATGAGAAATAAAGATAAACAAAACCATCATCCTCATCACCAACATCAACAGCAACACAATAATGTAAAAACGAACGAACAAAATGAAGAACACGATTCAATGAAATTAAATGGTATTGAGACTGCAAGCACTGGATCTACAAGGTAATCATAAAGAAAAAAATGAATTTCAGCTTATAATTTTTTAATTAATTATTTCTTTTAGTCCCGACAATGAAATACGGCGCAGAAAACGTGCTGAGCGCCAGGCGAATATTGAGCAAAAAGTTAACGAAATCAAAAGAAAGCAACGTGAGAATGAGGACAACAAACAAACGGCGAAAAAACGAAGGTCATTAATTACTTATATAACAGCAGGTGTTATTGTGGGTGTTATATGTGTATACGCCTATTCAAAATGGGCCTAAATTTTCCAATAATAATATATAGCCAACCACATACACCATCCATTTTCTCTCTACTTTTGAAACTGTTCAATTTGCAGATCACATTCTCTTTTTATTTTTGTGTGTTCGAATAGAAATTGCAAAAGAACAAAGTTGTCAGTACAACGTCATTTAGCAAATATAAAAATAAGATCATAGAAGAGTGAGAATATGGTAACGAACAATCAAACGATGATGTTTTTGCCGCATCTTTTTTTATTTATATATTTATCAATGATAACATCGACTAAATGAATTTTTTTTCTATTATAATGAAGTAAATACATACATACTTATATATTAAACACAAAAATAAGTTAAATAATAATTATTGAAAAATGAAGGTATAGAAAAGTTTTTGTTTTGTTTGTTAAAAAAGTGGTTTTAGCGAATAAACATCAAATATCATTAATTTTTAGCAATAGCGTAAACAACACAATATTTAGTAATTAAACAAACAAATATAGGCATAATTTCCAGCTGCTTTAAAACAAATTTATTAAATATATTCACTCGAATCTGTTCCGCATATCGAGTCGATTGAAAACATGCGATTTCAAAAAATAAATAATGGCGCAATTGATGTGTTCAAAATTATACACGTTAATTAAATTTCAAATATGATATTTCGAGCTCTTAAAAATATAAAACTACAAAAAGGAGTGTAGAAATGTTACTATTATATTGTATTATTATATTACTATAGGTGAATTAGCTTTTTAAACCGGTTTTAATCGAGACGATTTACAGAACAGAGTCGATTTTCCTCCTCTTGTGCTTATCGAAATGTGGGATTTCCAATAATGAGCTAAATCGAATAAGGCTTTAAAGATTGTTTATACATAATACTATTTTAACGAGGAATCACGAACTTATTAAATAGTAGAAATTTAAATTCATGTATTTTCCTAACTAATTGGATTTTTATAGGCTAAAGTAAATTTTAAGTAAAATCGAAATATGGCAGTTATGCAAGGAAAATCATTTCTGAATGACAAGGTGAGACAATTTCTTCGAAAACCATAGATGAATTCCAAGATACATATATTCTGCAGAAAAATCACGTCCACAAAAACGTTTTGGCATCAAATTATTGTAACATCTATCTTTTCTTCAGATTTGGCTATTAGTAATTTAATATACATATGTATGTATATCTCATTCAAAAAGGATTCCAATCAACTGGGTAGAGTCTTATTACGAGAACTTTCTGAAATTTAATTGAAGTTTTCGCTTTAGCAACGAAATTGCTAGTTGCTTGTTTTTCACCGAAAGTAAAGTTCAATAAAAAGTATTCGCTCTATTTAGAAACGTATAATTTTTATGTATTTCGTTTCTTTCTCTTTCAGTGCTTCTTTGTTTCTACCATTTATACAGTATTAACCATATCTCTTACTATAATATGTAAGTAAATTAAGTTAAAATATACAATTGTATTATTAGCTTCACATTAATTGAATTTTATGTTGAATTTAAGCGAAATACTTTTGATACATAAGACACAGGACATTGTTTGAATTTTTCATCAGATTTATATAGAAAGCTGGATAATACTCGTATTAGAGAAACACTTTTAATTCAAACCATCAATTTATTGTAACTGTACTATAGAAAGCGATGTTGTTTACTAATAAGAATACATATGTATGTATACATACAGTAGACTCTCGGAAATGTAAACGACTCGGAAACGTGAACACTTTGTGCATTGACTATTCAAAAACGTAAATAACTTCTCTAAAGCGTGAAAAAAATCGGATTTTTTGTTTTATTTTTTGTATTCTTTTTGATTTAGCATAAGAACCCGCATATTATGTTTACGTTAGAATTCTTTCAACAAATACATGCGATGTATGGATGTATGTACTGAATTTACTGAATTAGTTGTATGGGAAACGAAAACATGAACAAATTTTGAGAACGCGAACACTTGAAAAAATTATTTTTTAATTATGATTTATTTATTTGCTTAGATGTTATTAATATTTAAATTATAATAACATTATATATTATTTATCTGCAAAATTAACAAACACAAACTGGCTTGCCTACAGAAACACCCAGAATACTGTGACAGGAATCAAACCTGCGACCTTCAGATTACTAGTCTAGTACACCAACTACTAGTCTACGAAGGTACTCTCCAACTATACAGCACTGGCATCAAAGGCTATCGGCCGGTGTATTTAATACCATTTGCAATTTTCACAATGTACATATATTTATTATGCTCTGTCTTTAATTCTTGTCATATTTTTTTATCCTTTGCAGCTTTGCTTAGTCTTATTACTGTTTGTTTAAATTTGAAATTACAACTTTTTTTATCTTCTGCTTTCTATTTCGAAAGAGAATAATTTGAAATAGGATGAAGTATTATTCTCAAAATCGATCGAAACTCACCACAACAGCAAAATCGATAGATTTCCATAACATACCTGAATATAAAATTAGATTTAGCCTGTTTAAGGTTTATGTATGTACATATAAGAAAATATGTTCCTTCCTGTTTTATAACGTATACATCTGCACATATTTTTCTTTTAATCAAATAAATTTATACTATATTGTATGAACTTATGATTGAATTTTAAAATAGTTATTCTAATAATTTTGAAAGTGGTTTAAGATAATTTATAACCATTAAATATTATTTTAAAAAAAATCAATTTTCTTGACAAATTTAATACAATTATCAAAATGTATGTGTATACGAGTATTACTACTATATGCAATACAGTAAACTCTCAGTAATATGAACTAATAAAAAACAAGGCTAATCATATCGAATTTGTTCACAACTTCGATTGTAACAATTTTTTATACTAAACTATGAATCCATCTTCAGCTGCAACCCTAAGAAGGATAAAAAAAAAACATTAATGAGACAGACAATATAGAAATATGTACATAAATGTCACTTTTATTTTTTTAAATTATTAAAACAAAACTTGGTTCAATTTTGTTAGTCACAGGGAGACTTCAAAAACTACACGTATTTATAGCCGTTAATAATAGTAATAGTAGGACAGCATATTTACTAAATATACAATACAGCAATGCAAGTTTAAGCAAAAATTTGGAATGCTGTAAGCATTCCAAAACAAACTCCATTCAACGACGGATTTGTTCAAATGAATAATTGACAATGAAATTTTGAACGAAATTCATTTCTAATCTAATTTGATTTTTTTTTCAAAAATTAATAATTTCATGCCACTAATATGCATACATACAACAAAAACAAATTGTGTATCAGTTTTGTTCTATGTATATGTCGAGTGATTTTAAAAATCTAATAATTCGATTGAGGTACTGTAAATCCCACATTTTACAGCAATCGAATTTAATTTCAAATATTTCAAAAGTCAAAAACATCAGTAAGCTATGTTTCAGTTGTTTTGTATAAATTGCTCAATTTAAGATCACCCAGATCTTTATTCTAATTTTTAAATATAATTATTTTCATCAATCTGTAATAGACTGATGAATATTGAGTACAAATCTTATCAAAATTATTTGAGATATACTTATATGTATTATTGAATAAAAAAAGCGACATGTTATGTAAATCAGGACTTCCCAAAAACATTATTTTAAATATAGTCGATTTATCGCACAATTTGCGTAGAAAATGGAAAATATACAGTCACACAGATAATAGTACGTACCCCCTCAAAATTCTTTAATTTTCCAAAAACTTTTGATATATAAAAAAAATAAATAAACCAAAAATTTTTAAATGAAAACAAACATTTATTTCACTATTTAAATTTAAAATTAAAAACTTTAATTTCATAAAAAAACATAAAAGCTTTTTTCGTAGCACAGATAATTATACGTACTCTGAAAAAAAGATAAATGTACAAAAACAATTTTAGGTTTATATTATTTTATTAGTATTTTATTGGACCACCCTTTGCCTCAATTACTGCCCTCAATCGATTATTCATTGAAAATATCATTTTTTTTTGTTGCCTCAGACGTTATTTGAGTCCACTCATACTCCAAGCCATTTTTAAGTTCTTGTTTGTTCCTGTAAGTTTTTTTTCGAATGCGACGTTCCGATTCATCCTAAAAATGCTCTATAGGGTTCAGATCTGGTGATTGGGTTGGCGAATGAAGTTGTTTCAGGACGTTATAAGAGCTGCCATTCGTTGACACCATGCAAGGTGTGCTTTGGGTCGTTGTCCTGCTGGAAATACCAGGCGCCACTAAGACCCGAAACAATTGCGGAATCTTCCAAAATGCTTTTCAAAATGTCTAAATTAAGAAGTCTGTAAATATATGTTTCCACAAATCGCAGTTTATTAACTTTATTCGCCGAAATGCAGCCACAAACCATGACCGTACCATTAACATGCTTAACTGTCTTAATGAAGTTCTTCGGTTGCAGCTCTTCATTAGATTTGCGAAAAATCTTTTGGTTCCCATCACAACCGAATAAATTGTACTTACTTTCATCACTATAAACCACATTCGCCCAGAAATCTGTTTATTTGTCCGCATACTTAAGTGCGAAGTCGAGTCGCTTTTTTCTGTTTATTTCGGTTATCAACGTTTTTTTTTTTCTTGGTACGCGGCTTCGGAAACCGCTTTTTCACAAAACATTTCGCGCTGTTTCTGAATGAACATTAATATTGTGGTCATTTTCCAAAGTGTTTCGAATTTCCACGGCTTTTGTTTTAGGATTTTTACTAACAACACTTTTTATAAATCGCTCAACTCGTTGGGAAATTTTGAATGGACGTCGAGTTTTTGGCTTGCTCGCTAGGGATTGAGACTAAAAAAATTTTTTTATTACAGTCTGCACTGTGGAGTTGTCACGTCGAACAATTTAGCAATTCAAATCAAGGAATTTCCATCTTTCCTCAATTTTAAATCTCTTCACGCATTTCGATACAAATGTCCTTTGTTATCTTACCCATTTTAACAAAGAAGTAAAATATTTTCTTAAAATTAATGCAATCTTTAAGAATATGTTTACAAATTAAGCTTTTTACACTTTCCGCGCATTAGTTTTTCTTTAAATCTAGTTAATTTTAAAAGGTACCGTTTTCTATTTGGCATCGTACGTATAATTATCTGTGCTCTCAGATTAAATTTTAAGTGTAAAAGTACAATAAGCGGAATGTTAATCGAACTTTTTGTAGTTTGTTTTTGACAATGTGTCGATGCCTTGCAAATGCAAGTAAAAATATGGAACATAAATTGAGGGTTATTCTTAAACTGCAATTTTAGAGGGGGTACGTACTATTATCTGTGTGACTGTATGTATACATTCTTTGCATTTTGTATAGGCAAACTATTTAAAACAATATTATTATAAAACACCAAATAAAACCCAAGAGAGTCGACTTATGTCTGAGTACTAAGTGGCACAGACTAATCTATTTTAATAATACATGTTTCAAAAATAAACTATGTAAACATCTTTCGTAAGCACTATGAATAAGACGGTTAGATAATAAATAAGATTTAATAACACTCCTTATTATCGCATAGCCATCAAATACGACAAATATTTTATTACTAACATATACTTATAGTCTAATATTCTCAACTATTACATTTTATGAATATTAATTCAGTTTATTTTGCTTAAAAAGGAAATTAATTTTGCTGAAAACCCGTTTAAGTGAAACACTGTAAAGGAACAAATTAAAAAAAAAAAACAAACAAACTCCGCGTAGTAGCGACAAATTTAAACTATCATATTTGGCTGTCTAACATTACGTTTGTGCTTTTGCTAGCTCATAGCACAAGAAATAAATATGCACATATTTACATATTGGTATGTATATGTACATATATACATACATACTTATATTTATGTCTGAATTCGAAATCAATATAAGTACACCCATTTCTAATGCGATATTTTCTAAATTCGTTTCATAAGAGAAAAAGATTCCTGTACTTATTATATGTTAATTATTTTAAAAACTTCTATATTTTGTTCTAATTTCTAAAACTTGCTTCACTCAACTACAAAAAAACCTAACGTATGTATACACAAAAGGTTATAGTTGTGAAGATTACAAGTGTTATTAAAAGCCATTATTATACATACATATGTATGTACATACAATAACAGATTTATAGCTATTGAACGCTTTTAGTATTTATTTTTATATTTGCGTATGGCTATTCTTTTCATTTTATTGTTAGTTATGGTTAAAACCAGTACACGATTAAGACCGTGTAAGTATTCCAAGCCTGTTGCTCGTCTGCCAACATATTGTTTTATCTACAGATTAACATATTTTATTATTGTATGCTCAAAAAGAAAGGTTCATAAGAAAAAAAAAGAGAAATGCTATTTTATAGTTTACCGAAAAGAAAATTATACACTATTTATTTTGGGAAACTTGAGAGCATTGCGCATCCGCCAGGCGAACTCAAAACAAATTTTAGGTTTAGGGTAGAAATATCTAACAATCTCAATTATTTTGAGGTAGATGATAATGTAGTAATGCTATCTAAATGTGAAGCTTTCTTCAACCTGTAGATCTTTGACTTATATGTATGTGTGTAAGTAGGTGATGGCTTAAAACGAGTTTCGAAGGAGTTGAAAAAAGCCAAGCAATAAATTTTCCTGTATATTGAAACAAATACTTGAATTCAGTTTATATTAGTCAAATTTTCTGGCCGTTAATAAGATTTTTATCGAAAGATTAAAAATATTTTACATTTATCTATGTATATATGTATCTTATACAATAATCAGATTTGCGGCAAGGAAACTTATCAAATATGTATGTACATAAGTATGTATGTATGTATATGTATGTAGGTAAGTAAGACCTGCATGCATACATGCATACATATTTACATAAGTCTGTATGTATGTACTTATATAACAAATAGGACTCACAGCTATATGAATAGCGAAAACTAACCTGCATCTTTGACCGTTTTCTCTAATCTAAATTTTCCACTTTTTTAATCTTAGTTGTTGCATTGTTAAATGTGACTTTAAAATAACGAACGTGTCAAAAAAATAAATGAAATCAACGAACTAAATATTTATTTTCATCTTTCTGATTGATTTATCATTAAAAAAATAAAAAATGTTTTTAATTTTAGAAGCTAAAATCGGTGTCTTAGTTATGGCCAATACTGTATGTTCCATATTTTGTATAGCAACAAACAAAAATCTTGAAAACTGAATATAGTTTATTTTTCTAACTGTATCCTTCCAGTAAAGAAAAGAAAGAATAATTCAATCAAACCTAAAAACAAAAATACAAGAAATGCAATAAAAAATTAAATCCATTATTCCTATTGTACGAGTTCATACATACTTATGCACTTACATACTTACATATGTATGTATATTAAAAAAAGCATAACAAGTTAAATTTTTAGAAACCTTTTTTTGTAGATTTTAAATACATACATACTTAAGTATGTACATATGTATGGATAATAATAAGTAATATGTGTACTAATTATATGAAACTAATATTAAAATTTAATAAATGAAACAAAATCAAACATGCAATATGTTATAAGTTTGTTTTCATTAAAATTTTAGTGAATTCCCTGAAATATGTACACATGTATGTATGTATGTACGTATATATATGTACATACATATGTATGTATGTCTATATATTGAATGTGCATATGTATGTGAATGTGCATATGTACATACATATATATGTTTACATATTATATATTTATGTATGTACGTATGTACTTATGTATTTAGTAATGCTTAAAGTTAGGTCTTTAAAAGCTAGTTTCAAGTTTATACACATATGTATGTATGTACATAGAGATACATAGTTTGTTGTTACTTTTTCCTTATGCCTCTATTCCATATACTTACTTATACGTTCATATATAAGTACGTATGTAAGTATATACATACATATGTGTATGCACTTGCTCACGTATTTACTATGCTTCAAGGTACTTACATATTATTTTCTCTAATTGCTCTTTAAATATAAGTTTACTAAAAATTGCTTAGTCGTCTCTTTCTCATTCTAATAGTTTAACTCCATACAATAATGGTTTAAATTTTTGCTTTTATATTTTCTTACAGACATACCAAGAAAATAAAATAACTGTGCGAATACACGACCTCCCCATAGATATTCACTTCGTCCAATCCATCCTTAAAAGTCAAATTAAGCCAATGAACACGTTTACTTTAATGCCCATCCAAATTAAAACTGCTACTAAGTTCTAATACTACTACTTCTCTAGAAATGAAATACAGCTATACAGACATACATAAATATATGTATGTATATGTACATACTTATGTACATACATATGTATGTATGTATGTGGTATTGGAATAATGTTTAATTAAATATTTTAGTTGTTTTTTATTCAATCTTTACCTATTTTTTTAATAATACACATACACATTTTTCCTTTTTACATACAATTTTATATTTTAGTTTTACGAATCGATTATTTGACTTGTACGAAAACCAAGATACTTCAATAAAATTTAATTACAATAATTTTTTTAAATGTACTTTTTCCATAATTGGCCTTTTACTTTGTCCTAACGTTTAACACTTAGTAGCATTGGTCAAGATACATATGTATGTATGTAATACTTAGAAGGAAATCAGTGCTTAATGGATGGACATTATTCATGAATGAATTTCTAAGAATTCATAAAGACTGTAATCTTACCATGTGAAATATTTTAGATTCTTTTTAATATCTTTTGAGCTTTTGCAATAGTTGACAGAGTCAATTATATTGATCACTATCAATATTTCAAAAGTTTGATATTGATAACCAATTAATTTGAATAAGTTAATGCAAAGCCGTCTGGACTAAATTCTTTATACAAAATACTAAAGTGCTCATCCGTCCATTTTCATTGTCAGTTATTTACATACATATATACATACATACATATTTACATTTACTGAAATTTTTATTTAAAATTATACATATATCCATGTATGCACATACATTCCAGCATATGTACATATGTATTATGTACGAATAATTTAAATTTTCACAACTAAACATTTTTGGTCTTCGGTAACCGTTACAAAAGATGTAAATCTTCTGATCTTCAAAAAGAGACTTATTTTTCGGCCTTCCATAACCAGTACAAAAGATATTTCCTTTTTTTATTTTTTGGTCTTCTATAAACATAAACAAACAAAAACTTAGTACTACTATTCAACAAAAACAAGTCATAACTAAATAAATACAATACCTTAACTAATTATAATTTTCATAGAGTTTATAGAAGACCAAGAGAAATAAAATTAATTAATAACACTGTGTGTAATTTTTTAAGTCGTGGCAAAATAACCATATACGGACACCACTACGTGATAAAAGACTAAAAAAAAGACCCGTGTCTCCCAGTTTTTCCCAAAGTCATGCACTTTTTTTATGGGCCGCCAAAGATTTGGGGCCTCGGTATCATTTTCGCAAAAAAGTGATCATTTTCTCGGGCTCATATCTTGCAAACCGTTCCGAATTTCGATTTACTCTCTGAGGCAAACTTGTAGCTCTTGTCATAAAGAACAAAAATTGCGAACATATAAAATCAAAAAAACTTCTCCTTCCAGATAAAAATCGCAAAAAACTTTAAAAAATTCGATTTTTTAACATTAGCATGTTAACATTAACAAAGCTGTCAAAAATGTTGTTAACATGCTAATGTTAAAAAATCGTGTTGCGCTGTGTAATGTTTTGTTTGTTGTGGCTTAAAATGTTGAAAGTAAAGGTTTTATTTTTAATTTTTGTCTGATTGAACACAATCATTAACGACCAACGGACGTTCAATTGTAAATAAGTATGCTGCAAGAAAAATAAAATAGACTCATGTTGAGCATAATTATTTGTTGTGTTGTTTGTATAAAAGCATTCTAAACCTATTATGATTATGTATTTTATAACGATTATATACAATACTGAGTTCTCATATTGTATTATATTCTCTTGGCATAAACATACGAGGTTGAAGTTCACTGACTATTTGGTTTAGCGACCAATGAAATGTCGGCATATGAACAGCTAAAGCCACAATAAGCGAAAAAATTTTTAAAAACTCTAATTGTTGGGGAGAATATCCCAAAAGAATAAATTTTCAATATTAACTTAAAAAAATTAGTTGATAATTATTATAGAAAAGCGAAAAAATATAAAGCAGTTTAAGTGGTTATCAAGGATAAATAAAATAATATTCTAATTATAATGGTTATGAGGAAAGCTAAAATATATAAATATTTAATAATAAATAATCAGCTTTTATTTGCTGCGGGTTTAGCTGCTCACATACCGATATTTATTTCAAGCTAACGAAAGATAATTCAAAAAAAGACCAAGATTGTCTTTAAAATATTAGAAGCAGTGCTTGAGCAAGATTTACCCACATATTTTTTAAATGTGAATGTATTAAAATGTGCGCGGTATAATTTAACAACAATAAATTAAAGTACCTTCATTCTTAACGATATCCAACACTACAGTAATAAATTTACACCATTTATACATATTATTTTATTTTTTAAGAGCTTTCAGATTTGATAAAAAAAACAAAATTTAGAGAAATGTATGAAAACTTTGAGCCGATAGAACGATTTATATAATTCATTGTTTAAAGATGATTTCATGTAAATGTTGACCTCGGCTACGTCTCAAATGGTTCATACCCTGGGTCCAATTTTGGCATACTCTCTCCAACATAACGGCATTTACTATTTCACGAATATATTCTTCAGTATAGTGTTGCTAAAAAATCACACATTAGTTGTTACCTTTGCGTGGTGTTATTGCTATATTAAAAAGTGACTATTATGTCAATTTTTTCAATTTCTTTTTATATTAGTTTAATTCGGAAATACCCACATACATATATTCTCTTCAATATTACTAAATTTTTGAACAAATTTATCAAAAAACTATTTTGTAAACAAAAGCAAAAAAAAAACAGCTGTTGGACTGATTCGAACAAGTAAAAATTTTACTAGCAAAAATCGCAACGCACTTTGTTACATATTTTTTATTCTCATTTTCACTCTTTCGTTGCCAGTTTTTCAAAAATGGGGACATTTGCACGTGTTTTCCACTGGGCAATTTTAACTGAAAGTTTTAATTCATTTCCATAGTGGAAAAGAAAAAAGAAAAATTACATATCTTTTTCACGGGCAATTTTAATTGCACAAACTTTTAGTTGGGAGAAAAATATAGAAAACATATTCCCCCTTCATTTTACTCCCATCTGAATTAAAACTTGCGCATTTATCATCCGGTGAAAAAGTCGACTTACTGTACAAAGCGATACTTACAGTAGCACAAGTTTTTTCATTCAGCTGGGGGAACGAAAGGAAGAGATCTGAAACCATGGCACAGCCAAAGCATATAATCAGTACGTCTCGATGCCAGACGTTAGACATTCCGTCTGAACTATACCATCTTATTAAATATGAAGCGTTTTATTTTCTACCTCAAACACTGATATGGCAACTTTATACTTCAGCAACTGTTTGTGAAATTACTCATCGAAGATAAGAAACGTCAAAAATTCATTAAACAAAAAGAAGAAAACTGCAGGGGAAATTTATTCTAATAAATCGACCGAAAGTAAGAATTCTTGCTTTTTAAATAATTTCCTGCAATTAATTTTTGATAGAACAATGGCATCAGCGATAGAGGAAGCCCAAATTACTAAATTTTTGTCAAAGGTAAGTAGGTTTTGCTGAAAAACCACAAACAAAGAATAATAATAATTGATTGGATATTGGGCAATGGACTGTTTGTATATACATATTTCGCCTTGAAGTTTATTGATAAAAAAACTATTTCACACTCTAATAACATTTGCAGTATAAACATATTAATGATACTAAAAAGGAAGTAATTGATGTCTTAACAAATTACCGAGGTTTATCGTATAATTTACAAAAATTTGGTAAGATAAAATCAATTGTTTAGTTTCAATTGTGTGTACTCGTATGTATAAAAAAACTGATTTTTCGTATTTCAATATTGACAGTTTTCAATGATGGTAGTTCCAAGGAGTTATTTAATTTACATGGTACCATTCCGGTTGTTTATAAAAGTATGTAATCTTTCAATTTTGTACAAATATAGCGCAATTTTTATGTAAAATTTTTAATTACGTTCTTATTACAGATAATACATACTACATACCTGTTTGTATTTGGCTTATGGACACTCATCCCATGAATGCACCTATGTGTTTTGTGCAACCAACACCGTCCATGCTGATCAAAGTTTCAATGTATGTAGATCATAATGGTAGAATCTATTTACCATATTTACATGATTGGCAACCCGTAAGTTTATTAGCTGAGTTTTTGTCATGAGCCATTTTTAAAACGTATTTTATGTTGCAGCATTCAAGTGATTTACTGTCTTTGATTCAAGTAATGATTGTTACATTTGGAGAACATCCACCAGTGTATTCGGTTCGTAAAGATCAAACATCAGTAACTCCATATCCACGAGGAGGTAAGTAATGCACCTTTATTGGCAATTATATAACATTCTTCTGTCGTGGCCTAATATCAGTCGAAAAATCATTTGGAAGTAAAGGATGCATTTTTCATCCAGAAAACTCATCACAATTCGCTTAACAATAAAATTTTACGTGAAAACTTAAGTTTTTGTTTAATTTGTATGTATAACTAACTGGCCCGATCCGCGTTGCTGGCCCTAAGCAAACATTAGTGTTATATTACCACACGATTTAAATTGAGCTTTTAACGAAATTTACGGCCTTTAAATAAAAATACATTGAATACCTATCATAAAGTTTTGGAGTCCATATATATATCCTGTTTTATATGTATAGATCTTTAACTTATTGTACAATGTTGCACCTTAGTAAGCGCGGAATATATTGTGTTATCGAATGATGTAAATATTTTGTAAATAAACGGAAAACTCGGATTTTTTAATGCAACATTTCGAAAGTTTTAAAATTTGATATTGAATCATTATTAACATAGATTTTTTGCAAATATTTTCGGAACTACATAACCGATTTAAGAGTTTGATATCTCGTTTTGAAGAACATGAAAAAAGAAGAACAAAAGAGAAGTAAAATAAAATAAAAAAGCACAAAAAATAAATATATGTATGTATATGTCATTGGTGGTGCAATATGAAAATTGGATTTTGCCACGCCCTTCCGCCTACAGACCGAAAATAAAAAATCAGACTTCACAGTATCACCCGAGTATTCTGAAGGTTTCTTGAAAATTTCGTCAAAATCGGCCCAGCCGTTTTGGAGCCATTACGTTTCATACATACATACATATATACATACATACACACATCATATTTTATATATGTATATAGATTAATTTTTTTCATGGTAGATAAACAAATTCTTACAATTTCTATTACCCCTTGCAGTGAATAACATTCACCTTATCGTTAATAAAGTTTCACGTGAAATATGTTCTCTTTTTCCAATTTCCTTTTGTTGTGTTTGAGTACTATTTTATTCACCATGTTTTGTTCATAGGGAATAACTCGTGTGAAAAATATGTTCACCTTTTATTCAAGATAAGGGTGATCATTCGCGTTTTTTTCACGGGTTCTAAAAAACATCAATATGTATTTCTTCTTATGTGCTAGTTGTTTATGAATAGATAATTGTGATGAGAATTTCGATACTAAACATGCTGAAATCTTAATTAAAAAAAATCAAATAATGCGAACTAAAATTAAATTTATGTATCCCTTTTTACAAAATAAATTGAGTTTTTCAAAGAAATTTAAGTTCTTATACTTTGCGAGTGTTTAATACTTGTTTCTTTATATTCAAAAAATTTAAAAAAATTGCTGATAGTTGTTGCAAGGAAATTGAAATTAAGAAAAAAAACTATATACAAATTATACACATATTAATGTAGAGTGTACTAGATATTTGCATAAAAATATAAATTCTGTAGAAATGTGTATGATTGTTTAATTTTGAAGTATTATTATTCTTTACTGCCTGACCAATTTAAATTTAAATGTTTCTTTCAAATCGATATGAATCCCATATAATTGGCGTTTGAGTATTATTGTTTTTAATTAGTTGGTGTCAATCGTTGATTGCCCTGTTGTTTCAAAATTACAAAATCATATTTTATAATTTTTATGGCATAATCTGCAGGTGGCAGTAATATTAATACATCAGCAGCATCAGGCTCATACCATCTACCGTATCCGACGGCAAGTGGTGCATTTCCTCCATATCCACCTAGTAATCATTTCGGTGGGTATCCTCCCTATTCTTCGTCGTCTGGTAATGTTATGCCAGCAACAAATTCTGGAGGTGGTGGAGGTTATCCCCCCTATATGAATTTCCCACCAGTTCCCGGTTATAACTCAGGATATGTAAGTTCAAAAATAACACTTATTTTTAAATAAATTAAATAAGATATTTTCTTTCAAGAATCCCTCAAATCCCAGTTCGACTGGTACCATAACTGAGGAGCACATTAAGGCTTCGCTTATCAGTGCCGTGGAAGACAAATTGAGGCGTCGCTTGCAGGAGAAAGTAAATCAATACCAGGCTGAAATCGACACGCTTAATCGCACCAAGCAAGAGTTAGTTGAAGGTAACGCTAAAATTGATTCAATCATTGCGCGTTTGCAAAAAGAGGAGGTAATTTAGAAATAAAAAATCGGATGTTAGGACTTAAATCTATTGTTTTTGTAGGTTGATTTACAAAAAAATATTAGTATATTACGTGATAAGGAACAAGAATTAGAAAAAAGTCTAGAATCTTTAGAAAATTCGGAAGGCATTGATCCAGATGAAGCTGTTACAACAACTGCACCGTTATACAAACAGTAAGATGAAATATTATGCTTAACTCTTTCGATACCAATTTAAATTTATTTTTGTATTGCAATTACATCTCACTTTCTCTTTATATATGTATTATAGACTTCTAAACGCATATTCTGAAGAAGCAGCCACAGAAGATGCCATTTATTATTTAGGTGAAGCCTTACGCAGTGGCGTCATTGATTTGGAAACATTCTTAAAACATGTTCGCCAGTTATCACGCAAACAGTTTATGTTGCGTGCCATAATGCAAAAATGTCGACAAAAGGCGGGCCTAGCTGGTTAATAATAAAAGAAACAGATTTATCATCCATTATAAAAATTCAACGATAATTTTTATATTGATGTCATTGCCCTTAGAAATGTAAAATGAATTAAATTTCATAAAAGTTAAATATAATTTGAGTGATCACAACAATAATAATAACTTGAAATTATAAAATATTTAATTATAGTTACATTATTAATCAAAACAAATTATATGCTATAAAAATCAAACAACGTATGTATATTCAAATGTAATTCATAATGAAATTCTAAAATACCTGCATTTCACAAATATTTAGAAAGAGTTAATCATATAACATCACAAAAATTTTATATAGAATATAAAGAAAATCCTTGCACCGAGTATGTTTTATATTACCTTTCGTTAATCATTTAACATATTAAACAAAGCTTATCGTTACCTCCAGTTCCAAAGGAGCAGAAGATAGAAAAATCTTTCTTAAATCTAATGCCTTCAATTTCCTTTAAATTTGTTGATATGTACATGCATATATTGCGAAACGACAAGTATTGTATAAAAAAAATTATTTTTGCATAATGTGTACCTAAGTACTTTGAAATAGAAGATAACGATATGTATTTGCTTAAAGCTTCTTTTTTTCTTTGGTTATCTGTAAAATAAATAGTTTTTGAAAGTAAACTTAAATGGCGGGCTATATTTTTAGGTTTCTGGTTTTTTAAATAGTTTTTCATTGTTAAAAAATTAAAATAATTACACATAATATATAGTTCAGCCAATTAATATAAAGCACTGGAAAACCATTATTATGATTGCACTATTTGAAACATCGAAAATTTAAGTGAATTGTACTTCTGAAGAAAAGTTAAAACTTTAAAAGCTAAAGTCGATAAGTCAAGAAAACTTCGTAAATCAACAAAATATGGATATGATCGTAAGGGCACTACTGCGATGCAACGTACAAGAATACTTCAGTCATACTGGTACAAATCAAATGATGCCCTTTTTACGAGACTATTGTATATGACCCGTGTATAACATTTTTGATACCATCTACTTTTCACTGTTGCAGATAAAGATATTTTAATTTATGTTGTAGAGCATATCTCTTCAACAATTCCTTTAAGCATTTTTACATTAATAAAAATGTCGCACAATCTTAATAAAAGCTAAATGGTAGCATTCTCAGTTAAAAAACTTTAAAACGTTTGGTACTTTTCGCTGTTTAAAATAATAAAAGTTGAGATTTTAGTATAATTAACATTAGACTTTTGTTGCCTAACTCTCAGAATATGCCAATCAATAACAGCAGCATATAAGTGTACATTTTAATTCTGAACTCAAAATACAGCATGTATTCTAAAACTTAAACGTATAGACAGACATATTTCAATTAAAATATTGATATACTTTAATATAATTTTAAATTAAAGAGTATAATTGTTTGATATGTTGTTTGTTGGTTCATATACAATACTGAATTCTCACATTGTATTTGATTTGTACGGCATAAACCACAGATGTGGCATAATCATCCGAGGTTGAATGTTTTCAAACTGCCTAAAGTTCACTGACGATTTGGTTTAGAGACCAATGAAATGTCGGCATGTAAACAGCTAAAGCCACAAACATTTTGCAAAAACCTTAATTGTTGAAACAATTAGTTGGGGAGAATATTCCGAAATAATAAATTTCAATATTAAGTATTTAAAATAATTTTATTTATTAAAAATGGGAATTGCGAAGAATGGTTCATTATCAATATTATGTATGTTATTATGGTAGTCGTCCTCCTTTTTTAAACAACAAATACTTTCGCCTTCAATTCTTCGAACCACTCCTCGAATGTGTAGTGTAAGATTTGTTGTTAGAAGCAAGAGATTTATATATTTTATATATAAATACCAACCGTTAACATTAGAAACATTATACCAAACCCCAAAAATATTGATGCGCATAAACTGATTGCAAGTTCCTTAAAGAGTGTTTTTTCCTTGGTAGTTTTAGATTGCGACACTACAAAGATAAAGAACCAAGCGGTAAAAAATGTACCAATGATGAGCAATACCGTGGCCAGATGAGGAAAGACGGCCGGATTAATTGGTGATACATAACGTTGCATTGTGGATTCCATTCTGCAGGAAAAAAGTATGAAAACGCTTTATCTTTTTATATAAATAAATAGATTTGCCTACTTTATAATTGTGATAACAAATTAAACTATACGTGGCCTGGCCCGGCTAATACGATAAATTGTATTCCGTGCGATAAATTTAACAATGAACTGTCAAAAATAATCTATTACAACTAGTTGCCATATCTTCAATATATTCCTTGGGGGAATTTCGTTGCTGTACCAACTTTACAATGTAGCACCGCTAGGGAAAGAAATTGAATAATACAAAACAAGCGTTTTTATTGCGTTAAATGAATAGTGCAAAGGTGTAGTAATTTTACAAGATGGCATTTGCTACGTCTGCGCTTACAATAAACGATTTTATCGCAGTAATCCTAAAATTGTTGGCAAATTAAGTACGACGGGTTCACATATATATTCACATGAAAATCGTTTTGTTCTCTCATTAGCTTTGTTCTATATCAGATTTGTTGTATATTCAGTATTATAATACACCAGTGCAATAAAAATTTTTTATTAGCGTAAATGTGATTTCAAAGAAGAAAAATTGCTACCACAAAAGCTGTTCATTGTCACATCTACACAAGTCATAACAATCAGACATACCACAATTTTTGACATATCCATTCATTCATCAAAATATCAACTACAGCAGCTACGCCACTTTGAAACACCTTAGAACTTTTCAACACCCTATTCAAGGCTCTGTATCCATAGATAGAAAACTTACATGCTACAAGCATAAAATATATACGGTGTAGGTGTGCTGTCTGGTTATAAAATGTTATATAATGAGACACCGTTAAATAATGTATTATTAATAACAAAACTTTAATATGTAAGCGGTTTCTGATCTGAATACCGCAAAAATCGTTCTTTCCTGCCACCTTTTTCCAATATACATACATATCCGTGTCTTCTTCAATGTACAACGGCAACACTGACCACACGATAGCTAAAGTTAAAAAATTTGCGAGAATAAAGCATATTTTGTTCTTTGTGAAATTTTTCTTAAAAAAGAAATCTTTCATATAATTTCTAAAGTTTATATCTGATGGCAAGGAGAGGTAAAATATAATATGGACGAAGTAAGTACAAATGCAAATAAAAATTACTCCCGTGCATAAATATATAAATAATTACCAAATTAAATTAGGTGGATATTGACAATGTGGAGGATATTAACGAGCTGGAAGCACGTTTATACGCACAAATTCATCATGAATCAAAGGATGATCAAGTTGCCGAAAAGGGGATACAACTTACAGAAAATTATTGTGGACAAGTTATTAGAACAGATAATTCCGAAACTCCTGAACAGATTTGCAAAACATTGCAGGCCAATAGAACTCTGTCAAAACGTTATTGGGCCAGTTGCGAGAATGCTACTAAAGAGCTTCCTAAACAGCATTTAATACGTAATCCCTTTAAAACGCCAAATAATAATCATGAACAATATTGTCGTAATAAACTTCCAAATCAACAACAATCGAAGCAAAATGAAAATGCGGCTAATACGTCTTCAAACCTTTTACAAGGAAATAAATCTACAAATTCGATAGAGAAGGATAATAAATGTAATGCAGGTATGTTTATGGTTGATTACTTTATACTTACAATCATATATGGTCATGTTACAAATAACTTAACCAATCCTCTTATGTTATAAATAGCGTTGTTGAAACAAGTCACGTTTACACCTTAACGGCATTGCCGTAGTCAATATTGACAGCTATTGATTGGCATTGTTAACTACTTACAAAGTTCTGTCATTTCCTTTAAAAATTATTGAAATACATATGTATTGAAGATGTCAGATGACTTGCAATATGTTATGTTATTTTAATGTATTGGAAATTAATGTTGATCATACCCTTTTAAGACTATATATTTTCCAACAACAAGAAATTATTTGAGTTTATTTTTTAAAGATAATATGCAATAAACATGTAACAAGGAATAAATAACAATTTCTAGGCTTATTCAGCACACTCAATAAATGGTTTTTTAAACAATAGCATAATAGTCTTCCATTGAATCTTGACTATTTTGTTTTCTTCATTATTAGAACCTGCAGCAGAATTCGATATAAAAACATTTTTCATATAGAATTTAACTGTTCATTACTCGCACAAAAAGAGTTACATACAGTGGCTCACAGTAAAATTGGTGCATTCTGCGATAAAGAACTTTGAAGTGTAATAAATGTAATGTAATTAATGTTAAGCAAAACAGGAAAAAATCCATGTCAAAATAAAAATGGTCCCCTTTAAAAATGCATGTAAAATAACGGAATTTTTTGATATTCTATTTTGCATTTTCATTCATAATTACTTTTGAACAACTCAATAAGATTGCAAGACACAACGTTAGAAATTGTTAAACTGAAAATGGAAAACGTCAGCAAGAAATTGCTACAATTGTAAAAAAGTCTGCACTGCGCTAGAACACATCATTCATAAAAAAGCTGTAACATTGAAATAATCTGAAGTATACTTCGAAAGAATAAATTTAATGCATTGCACGTAAGAAGCTGTTTGTAAGTGAAAAAAATAAAAGTATTAGACGACAGTTTGCTCAAGACAAGACTAAATCTAAAATTTTTCCATCAGATGGGAACATAAACTTTAGGAGCAAACCGAAAGAAGAAAATTATCCGAACAGTAAAATATGGTGGTGCGGCATGTCATTGTGTAGGTGGGGTACTTGTTCGACTGCTGCTGTTGGTAAACTGAAGTTTTTTGAAGGGAATATAGACAAAATGCACTACTTCAATATATGAAGGTGAGGAAAAACTGTTTGTTCAATGATTCAAAACACGCAGCTGGAGTTGTGAAGGAATGAATGTTCTATCATTTTCCTCGAGTACAAAAAACCATCCCAATCATCAGATTCGTGGCTGGACACTGGAAATAAGAAAACATTTAAACTAAAATTAACAAAAAAAGCAATTTTTGACGAATGGAATAAAATAAGCCGGGAATTTACAAACACACTTGTAGAATCTATTGCGAAACGTCTTAATTCAATGGAATAAAATTCATTTTTCTACCTTTTTAATACTGGTAGTATAAGTGGGCCGTTTTCATTCTGACATGAATTTTTATCCAGCATTTCATTTATTAGATTTTTTGCACTTCAAAGTTCACTGTGAGCCACCGCAACTGCTCGCATGCGTTCTCAGGTGAACTAACATTATTTTAATATTCTTATGTAGCTATAGTGAATAAATAAATCATAAGAACCTTATTTTTAATGTTTATTTATAAGCATTTCTTCAAGAAAATTATTTAAACCACAAAATAGTTAAAGCGTTATGAATATGAGTTTCTACAAAAAGTTTATGGGACTTTAAGTGTTTAACTAATTTAGATTTTAAAACTAAAGTAAAATACGCGTAAAATATTTCATTATATTATTATTGTTATTGTTTTTGATTTTAATATTATTATTTATTATTATTATTATTATTATTATTATTATTATTATTATTATTTATTATTATTATTATTATTATTATTATTATTATTATTATTATTATTATTATTATTATTATTATTATTATTATTATTATTATCATTATTATTATTATTATTATTATTATTATTAATATTATTATTATTATTATTATTATTATTGTTATTATTATTATTATTATTATTATTATTATTATTATTATTATTTGTTATTATTATTATTATAACTATTATTGATATTAATAACACTAAAAAAATTTATTACTTCTACATACCTTTATTTAATCAAGGCACTAAACGGAAAACGACAAGGAGTTCAGAAAATGATCTTCAGTATGTTGGGCTCACAACATCAAATAATGAGAGTAAGAAAGGTAAAAATTTTAATAACCATGAACATAGTGCAAAACAAAGTTTGCCAGTAGAAAAATCAAATTTAAAACTAAATCCTGTTGCCGACTGGATGAAACGAAAGAAAAACCCAATTAGTAAGAAATCAAATGGTAAAAACAACAACATTAATTCCACGAAGTCTAAATATTCATCAATAAATATAAAACAAGGATTGTTTGCAAGACAACAACATAAATTAGAAAAAGCTAAACGTATTGAGGAAAAGAAACAAAAATCCAAAAAGGCCAAAATGTCCTCAGCTGCAATGGCGAATAAAATAAAACAAATAGAAATAATCGATTTGGATTCGGATAGTGATTCGGACAGCAGTGATATTATAATATTACCCACGGAACC
Organism: Germaria angustata; assembly: GCA_963681545.1. Taxonomy (NCBI): domain Eukaryota; kingdom Metazoa; phylum Arthropoda; class Insecta; order Diptera; family Tachinidae; genus Germaria; species Germaria angustata. The sequence goes on along the minus strand of OY813000.1, from coordinate 53,030,965 downwards.
AGCACCCACATTCACCGTAGATGATAGTGCTGATGAAGATCATAAAGATAATGAATTGAATGTTAGAATAGAACATGAAGAGAATGCTTTAGATTCAACCGATGTGCAAATGTCTTCAACAACAGATAGTTTTATAAAACCCAATAAAATTGTTTCCCAATCTCTGGCACCTGGAGATGGTGGTGAAAAACGTTTAGAGAATTCCTCACGTTGTACATCGCCTTGTTCCATACAATCATCGGATGACTTTATAGGACAAACGGATCGTAGTCGGTTATTAACAGGAGCCAGCGGTGTGGCCGATGATGAAGATCTTCTCGTACTTACTTCTGATATAAATAGTTTGCTAGAAGCTCCCATTATTTCAAAACAAATTGATGATACAATTGTTTTGCATCAGGAAGAAAATGCTTTAGATTCTAGTGTCACACAGATACAAGAAACAACAGTTGCAACTACTGAGTCCTTAGAGTTTCCTACGCCTGTAACAAATAAATCACAATCCGGACCAAAAGACTATCGCGTTGATCAAGGCCAATTTAAAGCATTAGATGTTTATGAAAGCGAATCGGATATAACAGATAATGTGTACTCAAAAGGAGCTAATAAATCAACTGTTATACGACAAATTGATACAAGTTCAGATGAAGTGGAGGATATTAGTAGCTGTAGCCAAAGAACAAAACGTTTGCGCAAGCGCCGTGCATCTAGTAGCAATAAAGAATCAGAACCTAGCAACCGAAATTCAGACTCCAGTAGTGACGACGGAAATGAGGAAGATGACAATGAAGCACTGCGTACTGGCATTCCATTTATTGCAAAAGGTGTAGCAGTTGAACGCTACAAGCCACGAAAACGCACTCGGACTTTGTCTTCTTGTTCTCCAATTTCACAAAAACGTAAATCATCTAATATAGTAGCAACAACCAATTATATGTCCGATACTGAATTTATAGCAACGTTAAATAATCTGGCACAAGGTCAAGATGGCGAACAGGAAAATAAAACTTTGGAGGATACCGAAGAAAGTGAAACTGAAACTATACCTACAGCTCGAGAAATTGCTGAAAAAATATTATCCCAAAATAGAGCAAACGAAAACAACAAATCCGCTACAGATGACATAGCGTTACCTAAAGATATTCTAAATGATTTGGAAAAAGTTTTTGAAACCATTGATCAGATGGACAGACAAGATACAAATCAATTGTCCACGGTCACTGACAATATAAAAATTTCAGATTCATCTGACAGTGACAGAGAAAAAGATTTTATATATAAATCCTCACCCAACGAGGAAGACGTACAAATTATTGAGTACTCTCCAAAAAGTCGCAGATTTCCAGCAACAAAATATTTTGATAATGGTTCGCCAATTTACAATATAATCTACAGTCGTGGCATACGAAAAGCGGGTGGTATTGGTTGGAATGATGAAATGCGAAAATTTTATAATGAGTCGTGGAATGGGGAAAATTTCATACTGAGCAAAGTATTGCAAAAAATGAATCGTAAGTATTCCGGAAAAAAATTAAATATATATTGTAAAACCTTTTCCAAATGACGAAATATAACGTTAAAACTTCTTTGCAGCCAATAAAGGATTGTGGAAAATATATACTGAAGATCGTTTTAATAATACATCCAAAAAACGTAGTAATATGAAATGCATGAATTGCTGTGAATTCGGACATACGCGTTCCAAGTGCAAGAGGCCCAAAAAGCCAATGATCTGTTATATGTGTGGGAAAAGTGGTCATTATGAGCCGCGGTGTCCAAATACAATATGTTTGAGGGTAAGTTATACATATGTATATCAAAAGAAATTTTAAATACTTATTTTTTCTCTCTATGCATAGTGCGGTAATAAGACTCAAGTGTTTACAAAAACTTGCAACGCTTGTTCCTACCAAAACCGTATCACATGTCCAATTTGTAAAATACGAGGTCATTCATTAGACTACTGTCCCGATAAATGGCGTAGATATCATTCTACGGTAAGTTTCTGTTTTCGTAATTATTTTTGGTTACATTTAATGATTCTTTCTATTTTTTGTCTTAGACTGAAGCCAACGTTCACCCCACCAGCGAAATTAATTACAATCCTCGAAAATATTGTTGCATTTGCGGTGGTCGAGGACATATATCCGATAACTGCCGTAGTGCGGTACGTTTTTCAGAGTACCCTGCCATTGCTAGCACCATCAAATCGCATCAAAAATCCTACAACGATGTGGTTGTTAGAACACCTTATAATGGCATTGCTATGAATCTGATGTATAAACCATGTGAGGATTACAAGTTCGACTTGGTTGAACAGACTTCATACGATAAATATTACGGCCGCTTTTTGCAGGCTGTAGGAATGGGTTATTTGTTCAAAAGAAAACGCCACTTAAATACGATTTCATTGGAAGTTGCTGATTCTACTGCTAAAAAGGCCAAACGGCTCGCTAAGAAATATGAGGTCAACCCATATTTAAAAGCTGGCTCGGCAAATCAAAGGAATAACGAAACATTGGAAAATGCTCCAAATCAAGTAAGTTTTTTTTAACAGACCTTTAGCATTTATAAACCAACTAGCGGAGTTCGCCTGGTCCGCTATTTTTTCTATTTTTTGATGTGAAAAGCCATTAAGGAATAATTTCAAACAAAATTTCATAGAAAAACTCGATTTTCGATTTTTCCAATTTTCCCACTTTTTTGGAGGGATTTTCCAAAATTTTCTTCCATAAAAACCTTCTTATCACATTATGACAAAAAGTTTTACAGAAATCGGCCCAGCCGTTCTCATTTTATGAATTATTAGATTTTGCCACGCCCCTCCGCCCACAGACCGAAAATCAAGAATCACAGTGTCACCTGCCCGAGTATTCTGAAGGTTTCCTGAAAATTTCGTCAAAATCGGCCCAGCCGTTTTGGAGCCATTACGTTACATACATACATACATACACACATCCTATTTTATATATATAGATAGATAATATATACACATGCACCTTGTGAAAGTGAAACATATGGAATTAAATTGAGATTTAGGTATTCTTATTACACCTTTTTATTCAAATAAATATAAAATTGGAATCTGACTTGGAAGACATAGATTGAGTAGTTTCATTGTAATAATTTTAATCAGTTACCAGAAGATGTTGTTACATTTTTCTTTTTTAAGTATATATTTATTAATTTTATCGACCTTATGGTATGTAATTTATGGTTATTTTTATTCAGGCTCTAGGTCTTTTTTTCTTTTTTTAATTTAAGACTTTCATTCTGAAGAATATGTTATTTTACTGTATACTGATTTTTCTTAGAGTATTTAAACATATTATCATTCGGTTTTCTTTTGTAGGTTCCAGAAATTACCGAAAGTGGTAACAACGAACTACAAAATGATGAGAAGCATCTAGTAGACGATGTTATTAATACGGGAGACGCAAGTGACAGTGAAGTTGAACTGCTTGGTTGTACATTGGCGGAATATAACGTGAAAAATATACAACTGAACACAAAGAAAAAACTTCCTCATGCTACGGAGGGACATGAAGAGGGTTTTAAATCACCTAAAAATGTTACATCAACTTCAGTAGAAATATTACCGAAATCCCAAATGGAGTCACTTATAACATTAGACTCTGATTCAAATTATAGTTTTTCAGAGCATTTTGAAGTAGCTTCAAGTTCAGGAAATGTTCCAACTTCAGGGAATGTTCCAACTTCGAACGAAATGCAAACTGTAGACGAAACACTAAGTCCGATAGAACTATCAAATTGTTATGAACAAGAAAATGAGTCTTTAGTGAGAACAAGCCCAACTCCAAAATCCCGTGAAATGGAAACTTTACCAGATTTTATACCCCTAGGCGACTCTGAGCAAAATGAACGACATGACATTAACGAAGAGACCACTATCGGAATCTCTGGGAGATTCGTAGCTGCTTATTCAGATAACGATGAAATGGAGGAAAACCGTCGAAATTTAAGTCCCTTACCTGAATTACCCTGTGAAGCTAAAATATATTTAACACATTTCCATAGCAAATACTTGCTTTCTCCATCAGGTAATGCATTTTTGGCAAAAAGTTCTCGAGCCCACAAGCTAAAGGCGCGTCTTGACTTTACCTCCGTTGGGCATGTTTTAGTCATTTTTGGTTTACCGACCAACCAAGACAAGTTCCAGAGGGAATTACTAATGAAATATCGGGAACTAGAAGATGAAAGAAATCAAAAACAAATACAAAGTAATCTCAATGTTCCGAAACGCACCTATGTTTTAATAAGATTTTTGCGCGACAATATCACACAGCTAATGACTAATTTAGGCAATGTTAATCATTTGCTGAACCGTTTGCAACACCTTGAAAAGCAACAAACAAAGTCTGGCTATAAATTAGCTGAAAAGGTACGCAGGTCTTTAAATATGATACTTGTGGGCCAGGCTGGTTTACAAGATGGAACTATGCATTTGGATAAACTTTTAAAAAGTTTAAAAATATTATTAAATGATGTAAGTGACGATGTTGCTCCAGCAGAACTACGTTCGGAAATTACAGATCACTGGAAGGTTATATTTTCAGCTTATCGTCACGAAAACTATCAGAAATTGGTAGCTACCTACAATAAGCTGATATCAAAAAATCGTATGCCCCAGCTCAATATTGATCCGGTACTATTGGGACAAAACATGTTTGGCAGATTAACTGAAGAACAGAAACAAAAGCGAGATGATACTAATGCATCTGAATTTTCTAAACAAATTGTGTCCAATGATTCGAACCAAAAAATTGTGAAGCAAAAACGTAAACAAAATGAAGATACTGCCAATGCATCTAATGCTGTTGGCACCACTACAACAACCACAAGTAAAACTAAAACATGTACACCACGTTCGATTACTGCCATGAATATTTCTCAAAGAGAAACACCCTCAGTGCGAGCAGAAACCAGAAGTTCTTTAATAAATATTAAAACAAAATCAAATCCGAACAGCATACAAACATTATCTAAATCTAATAAATTATCTGTTGAGTCAAAACCTCCCTGCTCAGTAACTCCAGCAGCAAATAAATCAAAAGAATCTAATGGTGCAATAAACCCAACACCCACAAGCGCAACAACCATCACGAAAGAAAATTCCAAAAAACAACAGCAAAAAATTATGCCTCCACCTCCATTTTCGAATTCCGAAAAGCGTTCCACTGTAAGTACCACCATTCAAAAAGTGAAGGATAACTGGATAAGCTCCTGCGATACTTTGCTAACCGAAATAAGTTCTGAAATCCCCATCTCCAATAAAAAATTTGATTGCAGCAAAGTACGTGATTCCAAATTACCATCAACGTTTTGGTCAAGGGAATCAATGCGTTATTTAGACGATTGCATTTGTTTAGCCAGTGCAAGACCGCAAGTTATGGAAAAACTGCAACGTGTACAAAATAAATCAAAAAATGGACAGCTGTCATATAATGACTACCTCGCTGTAATAAAACTGCACACTGCCCTTAAAGGAAAGTGAGTAACTTATATGACACAAACTGTAAATAGTAAATATTTATGATTTTGTTACGTTAGATACGTTATTCGCAAAAGACGTATATGTATCTGATTTTGATATATCCATAAATTAACAAATCTTATACAATTTCGTTGTACAAATACATCTTTGTACCACAAAAATAGAATAAAACAAATATTAAAAATCAATATTTGCTTAAAAGAAATAATTTTGTAAATAAACAATTAAAAGTAATAAAATAAAACTTTAATGGTATAATTTGACACTAGTGAACGAAAGTCGGCCAATTTTTACAGTTTGAACTATTTGCAATTAAAATTGGACTATTTATGAACATTTACAAACATTACACATTTAAATCCACATTATTGTATCAAGTATCTTGTTTGTATACATACTATATTTTGTATGTATATGTGCTTTATGCTCGTGTTAATAGAGATTTGAAATGATTATAATTCTTAAGATTCTAGACCAATTTGAATAAAACGTTGTCCACCTCTGTAAAGATATACGAGTACATTTCAAACCATATACACATTTGTGGTACAAGTCAACACCGTAGTTTGAGCGCAAAAGGGAGTCATAACTTTTCCTTAGCGTATTAATATATAGACTAGCCCAAATAACAATTTAGTGCAAACATTCTTGTATCAGAGGACTTGCAAAATGATAAGGTTTATATTGTTCTTTACACCTGGAAATTGAAAATTATAGCAATTTATATTTATTTGAAAATTTTTATTTACTCTGCTTATGCAACACTTAATTGCAAACTGACATCAAAATATGGATAATAAACGGATAAATAAATAATTTTTCGAACTATATTGGTTGAAATAAAATTTTATTTAATCTGGCCCGACTTCGAGGAGTCCTGTATTTCAATTTTAATTAATCAATATTTTTTTTTTTTCAAATTATGTATTTATAGTAAAGGCTCTCGTTAATAATTAACAGGCTTTGTGACCATATTTATACCCTCGATTCCCAGTTGATCATATTAACACAAACAACATTTGTACTTGACTAATTGAAAACGTGACTTGCGTCCCTATGCTCCCCAGAGTAGTAAGAGGAACATATATATGTACATATATTTATAATTGAAAACGTTTAACTTTTGTATTTGCAATAATATCTATTTATTAGTTTTAACAGGTATTAAAACTTTGTGATATCAAACAATAACAACTACAAATAAAATAAAAATTATAGTTTATTATATACACACATCGAAATAGTCCAGAACACATTTGAATTAAAGTCAATCAGCCAGGGTGTATTAATATTTGAAGCGCAAACCAAATTCGCATACGGGTCGTCATCAATTCTCGAATTAATTATTGAATATATTATATAATAAATACATACATAAATATTTTAAATGTTGTAGTATATAACTTAAACTAGGAATAAATACTTTTATATATGTAAGTACATATGTCTGTATATACACTCATACATACATACTAATATATTTTTATGCCGTTGTTGTCTGTTGTTGAGTTTGTTCCGGTTGTTGCGCCGCGCTTGTTGTTGAAGCTGTACTCGCGGTTTCGGGCGCTTTTTCATTTATGGCCAACCAAGGCAAACGTTTTTGCAATTCCATACGATATTTTGGATGGCTTATTGCGTATACAAACGGATCAACGCAAGCTACCATTTTACAAGTACAAGCCGGTATCATTGTTACGCCTGGTGTTAACAGACTTTTATCGCCAAATGCTCCTATTAAAGACATCACGCCATATGGTGTCCACGAAACAAAAAATAGAAAACATATTGTTATGGCTGCTTTGGCAATACGAATTTCGGCTGTATCTTTACTTTTATCAACATTTGAACGCAATGATTCCACATTCATTTTTTTGGCTTGTTCCCTAAGGGCTTTCTCATGACTGAAGACATGACCCACGATTTGACTGTAATAATACACGATCATGGTGGTGGGACACACAAAGCTGAAGAAGAAAATGGTGGCTACGAAGAGACGTGTATCGAAGTTGTCTGTTAAGTAATCGAATGTGCAGGATGTTAAATATCCCTCTGAAATGAAATTAAAAAGGTTGAACTAAAATAATATAAGTACATGCAGTCATATGAAGAAAAAAGAATAGTGTGCCAAATCGGTTTCAAATTGACGGGTGAAGGTTTTAAGGCACAAAAAAGATGTACAATTAATTTAATAAAAATTCAATTTCAGAATACTTATCAAATTTGTTATTCGAGATATTCTCCAAAATAACTATTTAATATTTTATTGTTTGTTGTTGGCTTAGCTGAGTATATGCCTGCATTTCATTGGCGCTAAAGGTTACTGATGATTTGGTTGGCGCCAATGAAATGCAGGCATATAACCCGCTAAGCCAACAACAAACTATAAAATATTTAATTTAAGAAGTTACTGAGTGTTACAATGGAAAATTTTTAATTTATTAAATGTGATGATATTTAATAAGATGAACAACTCCATATAAATATTTACGCACATATGTACTTATGTATACAATTTTATTACTTGATTTAAATGATTGTCCCCTAAGTTTTAATATTACTATTTTCTACAGAGGCCGTTGTAGAAAGACAATAACAAAATGTCGCCGTTGGACTATATGTAAATTAATCGATTGGACAAGCGCCTGATTGTTAAAATTTTTATTTGGAAGATTTCGCAGTCAAAAGTCTTTACATACCGTAGTATGTATATAGTCTTAGCATACCGGATGGAATGTAATTTTAGCACTGTCGTGCAGAAGTGCTATTCGTTAACTCGTCTATTAGTCAAGCGTTTCAGTACACTGTATCATGCTAGTGAGTTTCCACAGTGCTCGAAGGTTGCTAATGTAATGCCAATCCCCAAAAAGGGGAATCAAACGACCCTGAAAATACCGCCAAATCGCAATTTTCTCAGCACTTCCCGAGTAATGGAAAGTATGCTTAACTTTCATCTTGCGACGTATGTAGAGTGTAACAGCTTATTTTGCGATCGGCAAGTATTTCCGTAATATCCGTCCTACGGTTAACCTACTAAGGAAGAAATGGCATCAATCCATTCACTAATTTTGACGAAAGTGGGGTTGTGGCTCTGTATTTTTCCAAGGCTTTTGACAGATTGTGACATGAAGCACTTCTGTCAAAACTCATTGCTGTTGGTGTCGATTGTGTCTTCTCTCGGTTTATATCGAGTTTCAAGATTAATTCAGGGGTGCCGCAAGACTCCATTCTTTCTTCAACACTATTTATTATCCTTCTTTGTCAAAGTCAAAATTCCAATCCTATCTACTCTTTTTCCGGTTGGAAGCAGCACTTGCCATTCATATTCATTCGGCAGTAAGCCAACCTGTCGGAGATTTGCAACACGAGCAGATCTCGTAGCAACCTCTAAGTATGATCATACGAATGCCATTGAATTTAATGCTCGTAAGACTCAGGCCGAATATGTTTGCTCCACTCGTAACTATTCATTAAGAACGCATCCATTTGTGGCCAATTAACCGCATTGCACAGAACAGGTCGTATGTGGAATAAATTTCCTGCGTGGATAATTTCAAGTCGATTCTCCACAAGCATTACTCCTTTTATCCTTTCCCCTATAACCTTTTTTTCTAGTATTAGCACATTGCACCGCTAGTAGATATTCTGCAAGTTATAACATAATTAACCGGCATATGCATGAAATTTTGAAGCAGCAAGGTGCTATTAGTAAAACTATACGTTTTATATTCCAACGACGCTGCAATGAGATTTGAAATATAAAAGATCTTGGGTCGATCAGTCAGCGTGTAAAGGGGAAAAAATTAATTTTTGGACTTTTAACGAAATAATATGGGGTTTGTCGTTCTCAAATAATTATGGAGATAAGATTCAGTACTCCAAAAGCTCGTATCGCATATTAATCATTAGTGCATCCATTGCTCTTTGATGTCAAACGTTTCATCATACTGTTTCTTCAGAGTTCAGATATGGTATTTTTTATGATGATATCGCGTATTTGTTCTATACAACAAACAATAGCTCTGTTCCACATGCATAACGAAACAGTCCGAACTAGCCCAAAGTTACCCAAAACCGTTCCACATAACAATTTTTGTGCAAAAAAGAGAGAAATTGAGAGAGTAATTTTTTTAATTTCCTGTACAAATTTGCACGAACTTTTTCTTTGGGTAAGTTCAGACAAGAATTTAACAATCAGCTGTTTTTTGTTTACATATGAAACTGATAGATTTATCGGAAACTTTGCAAGCAAAAGAAAAAGTTTAGTTTTTATAAATAAATATATTAAAAAGCAGAAGTTGAAAAAAGAAACAGCATTAAAAATATTTAAATCGATCGTAATTTTTCTTTCCATTTTAAAAGATTTATAAATATTTAAAGAAAATTGCAATTGTTATGTTTTTCTTCCACTTGTTTTTTAATTATTTTACAGCTATTGACAATGATGCAAATGCTTTGTTTTTATAATTTGATGACTTTTAAGCGTCTAAAAGCACTTAAATAGATTTTAGTTTAAAAAGTAAGCAGCATTAGTATTTCAGGAACTACAAAAATGGTTTTTTGCGTTCCAGCTATTTTGGGTAACTTTGGCAAATTTAGAGAGTAATTTTCATTTTGCTCTTAATAGTCCGAACTTGTCCGAGATTTTGTGGAACAAACCTATTATTGAAAGTGCATAAGTATGTATGTATATGCAAACCTAAATCTTAAAAGTTGTTATCCATACTGCATTATAAATGTTTCCACAAACAATTCGAAAAAAAACTTTGATATTTATCTTCTAAAACTTCAATAGCACAGAGAAGCTACCATTCTTTAAATAACTTCTTTTACGATAAAGTGATGGATCCATTTTGCGCCGAGTATTATAAAAGATTTCAAGCTTAACGTTTTTAAATCATCCACTTACATCATTATGTAGAGTTGCATATATTGCCACAATACATTATAACATTTTACTACAACCCTGAACAAATGAAGCCATGTTTAGGCAACCAAGTATAATAGCATTAATAACAAAAAAAAAACCATTGCAACTTCGACGATAAATTTTTTTTTGTAGAGAGCAAGTGAAAGAAAAAATTAATATTGCTTAGAAAAATCAATTAATTTAAGGAAATTATGAAATAATATTAAATAATTATCATAATAATAAGTTGTGTATAACATATAAGTTGTAAATGATAAAACAAAGGATTTATGAAAACAGCCTACATATGTACATATAACCAACGTTAACACGACCAACTACGACCAACCATTGCAAAACGACGAAAATAGAAAACAAAAAATATATTGAAACTATTTTTTATTTTTTAAAGGTGGGCAATTTGCCACAAAAAATTTATGTTTGGAACTATTGAATTTTGTTAATAGCAATTAATGAAATTCTGCACTTATTAATTAAATAAGTTGAGAACATTTTGAAGGCAGTGTGATTTGGCTGCATTTATTTGAAAGCAGCGACGTCGACATCGTATTTAAAAAATATATCTCAAGCCTATATATAATACTACCACCATGCATTAACAGGAGTTTCAAGCCAACAACAATTCGTGTATGTAACGTCAGCGTTGAACAGATGATGCTGCTTTAGTATAAAAAGAAAATTACTAGTGCAAACGTGTTCACATTATTTCATTGAAGAATACAATGAAAAAATGGGTATGGGAGCGTAAAATATAAATTTAATCAAGAAAAGGTAATTTTTTTTAGAGACTTCAATAATAGTTGTAATTTTTGATTTTAACAAAAAATTTGGTAATGGTACATTTGTACTACCTACATGTAATAAGGGCAATAGCTACGTAATATTTGAGTTCATATGTATAAGTTTTATATTTCCCCCATTTCGTGAAACAACTCATTGTTAAATGATAAAATAAAAATAGTCATACAAAAGCAAACGTACAATAATACAACGTTTTCTTTCGCAAACGCATACAATTAGTGACTTAACAACGTTGTTTTTTAATTTTCCAAACGAACAGGGTGAAATAGATAGACAGAACAAGTAATAATAACGATTAACAATTGTACATATTGCTCTTGCAACCACCTGAATTCATTGAAAGTAAACATAAAAAATAAAAATATGTACATATATGTATGTATACGAACGTAGCCAGCCAGCTAATTTCTGCTGCAGTAAATAATTTCTTAAGTTCTCTGCTTACTTAATTTAATGTCAGTTGCTACAAAAATATATGTATGTAAGTACATAAAAACATTAGCTCGTTAGCTTTTTTACACCCTACACCAATTTTACATGAGTGTTTCATAAGTTGGTTATATCTACACCATGAGCAGCTAATTTGGATTTTGCCATATAATTAACACGAATAATTTTTAAATTTCTTTATTTCTGCTACAGAAAAACATTTTCAAAATTGTAATTTATATGCACGCATAGGAAATCAAATTCTCTACAGAAAAGCTTATAAATATTTTTCTCCTCATCGTAACAGAAAAACAGTTATAAAGCTTTGAACGCAAACAACTAACTCAAGTCCAAACTGCTATAATAACGTGGGAAAAATTCTATGATCATATATGTGTGTATTTTTAGACTGACAACTCTATGATCGACTTATAATATAATAATTACATCTTTATTCATTTATGTACATATATTTCTAATTATGTCTAATTTGATTTTACTGTTGTTGTAAGGAATCAAGGCCTGATAACTTATTATATTTTACAATTAGAACAAAAATAATTATATGCGAGCATATGAATTAAAATTGTACAAAATGTCAAAAAAAAAATTCATCAAAAATAAGGTAACATGAAAATTTGTCGTGTTATTTTTATGGGACAATTAAAGAGTATATGCGCATTGTGCAGAATGTGAGATATCGATCTACGGTTTGATGAGACTTATTTTTTTACGCAGGGGAAACTGCATGAGATGACTTGAAGAAACATTCATACATATTATTCGTAAAATTTAATATAAAAATTGCACAATAAAGTCTTCTCCAAACGGTGTACATATGCAATGTATTCTATATGTTCTAGAAACCTGCACAAGACGTCTAGTTAGCATTTTTAAACATTTGTTTTGTTTCAAATACCTTCGGTCTAGTAATGTTGCAACGATTATATGCTGAAAAGCACTTAATAAAAATGTTTTGCAAAACTGCTTTCGAGTATAAAGTCTGGGAAAATTATTGGACACAAACAAATACCTTAAACATGTCAACAAGACATGGTCTATAATATGTATGTACATACATATGTATTGTATGTACATCATAATTTGTAGGGCATTGCGTTGTCGAACTTAATCGACTAGTTGATTCAACCTTTAATTCATTTGTATACATATCTAGTTTCTGCAAATTCGAATTTATATTTTACGGTTTGCTCTGTTGTTGCTATAAAATTTGCAAATTTATTAAGAATACAAGAATTAAAAAAAATTTATGTAATGTGCTGCTTGAGTTTTACTTGTGTGTTCTATTATTTAATTTTAGTTCATACAACCTATTATTCCGTTTGTGGCAAATGGTACAAAAACGTCAGTCGCACAATGATGTGCGTTAAGTGTTTTGTAAATAAAAAATAAGTTCGACTTGTGATAATTTTTTTACTTAAAATTGAACGCAGTATGTTTGCAATTTTAACTAAATATTATATCATTACACACGTCGTAAAATGAATGTTTTCAAATATTAGTTGTTCGAACGACTACATTTATATTTTATTTCGAATAAATATCTAAAATATAAAAAGCAATTGCTAAAGACTAATAAGTTTGTTGTTTAGTACAAATAATTTCAAGAATTGAAATCATATCAGTGTTGCTAATCCGGAGGTTTTTCCCTTGATTTGAGAGAACTTTCTTCTTTTCAGCGGCAAAACTTTTTAGGGAAAATTTCAGAGCAAAAATTTTTATCTTCAGGATTTCTAGAAGATTTGTCTATTTGGTTAAATTTCACAATAGGTACATAGACGTTATTTAATTATATGCTTATTATATTATATATATTTTCTTCATGAAGTTGAAATAATTTATTTTTTTTTGCATATAATAATTTATATATAAAAATTAATTTGTTTTTTGAATAAGAGTGAAGAAATGAAATGAAAATCCTAAAGCTGATCAATTTGAAGATTTTAACGATTATCGACGTGAAATTTTATGATTTCATATTAATTTTATCTTGCAACAATAAATACGTTATGTACTAAACGTTAAATATGTTAAATCCAAAATACTAAGGAGCATACTATACGTGTATCGCAATAAATAACATTTTCTTAAATTATCTTTTTTTTGCACAAACAAAAGAGGTTTGCAGAGCTAAAAAAAGTAAGCTCTTATTGCTGAACACCACTGCTCACTTTGATGCTTTAATCTCAAAATTCATCGAATAATACGAAAATTCGAAGAATTTGGCTTTGCATTTTTTCAAAACCTTTAAAAACTTTGATGTTTTTGCATTTTTAGGTAGTGATATTATAGTGGAAATTAATTCCAACTATCCTATTTAAAATAAAACTAGTATCTAAACTTTTCCAATTAGGGGTTTATAAAATACGTTAAGTCTGGTGGTTATCAATTTTTTGGGGAATAAAATAAAATGACCTGTTAACACTGAATCATAAAGTGTTCAGAGCTTATATATAGTTCAGTTTAAATTTTTTAGTAGCCTAAATTCGACCCTAATTTTACAATTTAAGCAATTTTCAATAAAAATTATACATAATTTGCTATTTTTTTAATTTTCTTAATTTTCGCGAGTAATTCCTTTTTTTGTAACGTTTTTTGTTTAAGCAAGGTTAAAACAATTTTAGTGATTGTTTCTAATTTTTACAACTTTTCATCATTTTCGCTATGGAAGATATTTAATTTTTTTATATTTTCTACAAATTTCAGTACGAGTATTTTAAATTATTTACAAACACATTCAATATTTAATTTAAAATTATTCAAAGACTCATTTTAATTGGGTATATACATAGGTATTTATGTGTTTTGTATTTGTGTTAATAGCAATTTCAAATGTTTATAACTCTTACGATACTAGGTCTGTTCATTTACTTTGTCAGTAAATATTATTCTCCAAAATTCTTAAATTTGAAAATTAATGCTTTAAGTAGCTGCATTGCTTTATTCGGCTGTTTTCAATATTTTTTCGTGATTTTTTGTATCTAAATTTAATAAATATTTTTCATAGCACTCTCATCTTCTCTTACTTTTGTTTTACAAATTGGCAAATATTTATGATTTCTTTAATGTGAAAATTTTGTATTTTATTTTATTAATATAAAAGAGCTGATCAAATAATTCTTACAAGTTGAAATTGTACTAGTTAGTATCAATTTTGTTTAAATTTTTTTATCTCTCAATTTCTTACATTCTTTTATCACTCCTTACAAATTTTTCTAGTACGTCGTGAACACTTTCAAGTAAAAGCTAGTAGCAATTAGTAAAAACTTTAAGTAAATGAAGAGAACTATTAATCCAATTTTAATAAAACATACATTGTCCACCTTTGTAAATAAACACATATAAAACCATACACTTATAGTACAAATCAACACTGTAGCTTGAACGTAAGGGGCGACCCATAGATGTTCCTTAATAATTCAATAAATTGGAAAAGTTTGCTTTAAAATTCTATCATAAGATGGAACGGTTTTTAATTAACATAAAAATTCCCAGCAACCAAAAAAAGCCTGGAAGCCAGTACTTTACGTTCAAGCGCTAGATAAACCGAAATGTTCTTAATTTGCAACAATCGGTTTGATTATAATAGATATTCAATTAAATAATAAGTCCTGTCACAGAAATCAATTTCGATCGAAAGTGGAATTGATTCCGTATTTTGCTTCTCCAGAAAACAAAAAACGAAATTTTTTTTCGGAATGAAACCACTTTTAATTTCATGATCGAATTTGCATTTTTTGTATCTGACAAAACAAATTTAAAACTTTCCTGATTGAAATTAAAATTTAAAACTTTCTTGATTAAATAAATAAAATAATAAAATACGGAATCAATTCCACTTTCGATCGAAATTGATTTCTGTGACAGGCCTGAATATTTCTTATGCGTTTTTAAATAAGCAATAAAACCTTAAAAATATGCTCTACAAATATACATATGTATACATACGTGTATATATTTTTAATATTTAATATTCAGCAAAGCAAAAATTTCTGAACTTTTTAGATGGTTTAGATAAAGAGTAGTTTATTAATATCCCGCAATACAGAAGATGTCGTAAGTAGAAACTAATATTGAAATAACAACAGAATAAGAATATTAAGTCCAATTAAATTTATTGAAGACTTTATAGCAGACATACACATAAAGAAGGCAAAATCACAAACAAAACTTGATAGTTGTAACATTTTGTTGATCGCTTTTATTAAAAATCTATTTATCGTTCTAGTTAAAAAAAAAATTAACTCTCTTAAAGGATTTCATGGTCTTTTCTAAGAAGTTTGCGCTTATGAAAGAATACTAAATTCCTTTTTTTCTCTTATAAAACTAAAAATTTACACTCTTTAAGAAAGGTAACGCCATATGTAATACGTTTGTTTTGTATAATGAAAATGATTGCTTTACAGTAGCAAACGGATCAGTTTTAAAATGATTAACCAATATGGTTAGTAATTTGTACGAAAGCTAATTTTTTAGTCGTGGTTTTTCTATAAAAAGTAAAAATCAATCCATAAATACAAAAAGATATTGCCAAAAAGAGATTCTTCTTTTGTCATTGATTTAGTTCTGTTTAAACGTTATATAAGGAGCGAAATTCGAAAATAAATTTGCTGCGACGTATACAATATAAAAATTTAAAAGGCGTCAGTATTGTAATAACGGAATCTATCAACAATGTCTCAATTATGAAAAATTACTGAAATCTGTTTTTGACAAATCAGTGAAATTACAAAATAGAATGCTCTCGTTTTTAATATGATCTTTCTGTTTATGCTTTCAAGATCATTAAATTTAATTTAAATTTAACATTTAATACCATAAGGGATGTGAAAGCGGAAATGAAAGCAATATTATCCTCTTTGTTTATGAAAATATGTTTATTCTAGCAGTAGTTCCTTTTAATTTTAAAGAAATATTTTGACGGTGTCCCTTTTAAGTTTTCTTTGTACACGCATAACTTTAATATTTGTGAACCGATTGATTGAAAGGTTTTGCTTGCAGGTTGAACGATTTTAGAAAATCGAAGGGTCAATTTGCCCGCCGAAATGTTGATTATCGCATAACTGCTCCATTTATGGACAGATTTTAAATTATTTTCTTGAAAGGATTTGCTTTTAGGTTGAACTCATATTTTTTTAACTTTATTTATTTTTTTTTAATCGGGCAGATAAAATTGATTATCATCACATAACTCTCTCATTTATTAACTGATTTTTAAAAACTCTTTATTTGAGAGTGTAGCTGTCAATCTTTCTGTGAGTAAAATAGAAACTAGAAATAAATTATATCGTGTTTTTAACGAACCCACAGTTGTTTCGGTTTTGTAATCTATTCGATTGGCTCTTTGTATTGAAGTCGGTTTTCTTTCTTACCGGTATTAAGTTTATTTCTTTAATATTTAGCAAGAACTTCGACTGGTATCGTTACGAAAAGTTTTATTTTTTATTAAGTGCATTTTTAGTTGACCTGCGCATAATTGTTCCTTTAAATTCCACTTCATAATATAAATGTTAGGACTCATAAAAAAATATAAAGGAATGTAAATTATAAGCACATTATCACAGTGAGTGATTATTACATTATTTTGGGTAAATAAATAATATTTGTTTAGGGAAGAATGGCACTACAATTTTCACTTGACGTTAAGTATGTATTGATTGACATAATAATAATTTTACATTTCACAAAAAAAAATATTTTTATATTTATAACACAGATCTATGAACTATTACAGTTTTTATTTAATTACAGCTCTAATGGCGTTTTCGTTCGTAAAATAAGAATAAAAGTGTAACAAAATGCAATTTATCATTCTTTAAAAGCACAAATTTGTTAGGAAAAAGCACGCATTTCCGTAAGGTTGTTATTTTTTTAATTAGAGCGATAAAGAGACGAAAATTTAATAATTTGTTTTGTCTTACAAATGCATATCTACATTGTCACCCGAAGGACGACTAATTGTGAAGAGGTTTAAGAAGAGGTTTTTTATAAGTTTTATAATATCATAAGCTTATATATATTTCTTGCAATCGACAAGTAGAAAACTGTGATTGAATACTTGAAAACCATATATTTTTGAGTTTTTGGAAAAGCATATCTGTTTGAACAGATTTCAGACGTGATGGCTGAAGTCTACTGATGATTTGGTTATCGCCAATGAAATGCAGGTATATGGATAGCTTAGCTCACAACCAACCAAAATTGGGGGAATGTCCCGAATAAATTTAGTAAATATTGGGTTAAGTTAAAAGATAAACATCCGTAGTAACTGAAGGGGCAGTTTATTAAATTAAACGCGCGTTAATTTTTTTAACTATTGAAACTAATAAAAACCCTGGTCTCTTTACTGCACATAAATTTAGTGCAGTAAATTAATTGCAATATAAATATGATTTGTACATAACATTGTATATATTATAGACATTAAATGTTTAATTCATAATATTAATACAGTTTGTTTGTTTATGTTTGTACCTTTTTTTCAGATTACAACACCATTTAAATGCGAAAGCTCAATAAGACTTAAAAATTAGTTAGCAAAAAAGTTTGTTTCAAAGTTTTATTTTCCACGTCATCTATTAAAATCGCAAACAAAACCCAATTAACCAACAATAAGAAGGTTTTAGAAATACTGCCAACAACGTTTGTTGCAAACTATTACAAAGTCCAATTGTAAGTTTTATTGATTAAAAAAAAAAATATATATAAAAACAAACACATTTGAAAACTGACAAAATACCAAAGTCCAATGTCTAATAAAATAAATCCTAAACGTCGTGAAACTCCAACTGGTACTGCTACAGGCAATTCAAGTACTGGAAACACCTCAGCCAATACATCATCATCGTCTAGTTCATCATTATCGTCTGCTGGAGGTGGTGATGTCGGTATGTCGACCGATCTAACATCATTATTTGAATGCCCTGTGTGCTTCGACTATGTCTTGCCACCCATACTGCAATGCTCTAGTGGCCATTTAGTGTGTGTATCATGCCGTTCCAAGCTCACCTGCTGTCCAACATGCCGCGGCCCTTTGGCCAATATACGCAACTTGGCTATGGAGAAAGTTGCTTCGAATGTCAAATTTCCCTGTAAACATTCAGGTTACGGCTGCACAGCTTCATTGCTATATACGGAGAAAACAGAACATGAAGAGACCTGCGAATGTCGGCCCTATTTGTGCCCTTGCCCAGGTGCCTCCTGCAAATGGCAGGGACCACTTGATCTAGTCATGCAACATTTAATGATGTCACACAAGAGCATAACAACACTGCAAGGTGAGGATATTGTATTTTTAGCCACCGACATAAATTTACCTGGAGCCGTTGACTGGGTGATGATGCAGTCGTGTTTTGGTCATCATTTTATGTTGGTGCTAGAGAAGCAAGAGAAATATGATGGACATCAGCAATTCTTTGCCATTGTTCAGCTGATAGGATCCCGCAAAGAGGCAGAAAATTTTGTATATCGTTTAGAATTGAATGGTAATCGCCGGCGTTTAACATGGGAGGCTATGCCACGCTCCATACACGAAGGTGTTGCCTCGGCCATACACAATTCCGACTGTCTGGTGTTCGATACATCGATTGCCCAGCTGTTTGCAGACAATGGAAACCTGGGCATTAACGTTACTATTTCAATTGTATAATAAACAACAAGTGATTGTGGAAGAAATTAAAAAAAAATCGAAGAAAACGGAGAGAGATAAATGTGAAGTGCATACTTATAGAAGGTTATAGAATAATTAAATTTCATGCTTGGATCATGGTTTAATTGTATGTATAAAACAGTAATAAATGCAACAATGCTAAAACACAATCATCATTTCAGTTAGTAAAAATATTTTATATATGATACAGAAGTCAATGATAATTTAATGTAGAAAGAAAAGTTTTAGAAACTATTCTTTTTTGTTTATTATAACATTTTTTTTGTTCTTTTTGTGTTAAAAATTAATGTATATTATTCAAGTTTTTTTAAGTAATTTTCGTGTTTTCTTTCTTTGAATGATCTACATATATTTAAATTTTCTATGCAAATACCAATGATATCTTCAATGAAACATTAATAAGCTGTTACGTGCTTATAATTTGTGATTTAAATCTACTGTTAAGTTAAAGTAATTGGAAAGTGTGGACTACAATCCGCAACTGTATAACGAAAAAAAATGTTTTTTATTAGATTTTATTGGTAGCAACGATTTTTGGAGTTAATTTGTCATCTGTTATGCTGGCCGGATAGATCTTTTTCCCCATAAAGGTTTGATATCTATACTACAAATAAAAATATAGTACTTATATTTTAAAGAAGCAAAACTATTAATAATATAAACATTTCAAATGTAGTGGATCATAATTTATTCAACATCGAATAGTTGTATTTCTTTTTTAAATTCTATTCATTGGACCTGACTTTGTTCTACTTATAAAAATATGCTTAGATTATATAACTAGCGACCCCCACTAGCCATGAACTTGGTATGAACATTAAACATAACATATCTCGCACATGAATTCCATATGGAAAAAGTCACGCACATACGAAAAAATTAAACACACATGCAAAAAATTAATATATCTGAAAATGAAAATAAATTTCAAAACACGTATTTGCCACATACATGAACGTAAACATGTTAATACAGTTGCTCTGCCGACGTTATGTTCATGTCATATCCAAGTCGATGGCTCCAACTACAGCTTAAAATTTATGTACATATGGTTAATCCTTTCACCAACGAATTTTTAAATACACACAAGACCTGGGTACGTTAGGCCGATTAAGAATGTCGAAGTCGAACTTTTCTTTTGTGACTATTTGTGTTAAAGAAAACAACTTTATTCTAGTACAAATTGACGTTAATCGAAAATTCGACGTACGTAATGAGGCAGAAAAAAATTCATTACTGATTATAAATAAAAATCTATGATAATATTTTTATTTTTTTACACTGCAAAATACGAGAATTTTGTGTTTTTACATTTTGATTATCAAATGTGTCCACTGTAGTGTACAAGAATCAAGAGGAAATAAAACAACAAGTTGGAACTCACTTCTACTTATAAAAATGCGTGTTTCTACCGTGATGAACTCCATATACGGTGGCATAACTTTTTAGATCTACAATACTTTTTTATTGTCAACAACAGAGGTTCAGAACTTATTTAACTATTCCTTGATAATAATGTAATATTGCTTATTTGTCGGAAGCGGGGGACAATTGGCGCGGTTGATAGACATACATATACGTTGACTTGATTTCTTCGATACCAATCTATTGCATCTCTTGAATGTTGATCGGGCCTAAACTCTGCTGATAAGAGGTGATGCTTAATAAGGAGCAGTAAAAGTTTCTGAATCAGTGATCAGGACCTTCTTTTTTGTACCCTAAAACTCTCAGTCTCGAGGCTTGATTTACGCTAACAAAAAAATGTAGATTGGAATATGAGAATGATTTTTGCGTTGCGGGAGGTAGAGTTGAAAATTATCCATAAAATGGTAAAATATAGAAATATAAATTTGCGGATCACTTCTCTAAATATTCAAATTCATAGTTGAATAGTTAACAAACGTATGTATTTCATCGTAAGTAATAATAAAATTCTTTAATTTAATTATCTTCTGCAATATAGACCCTATGCTCCTGATTATATTACCAAAATAGTTCTCAAATTCGACAAAATATTCACTTATAGCATTAAATATTATCTAAAAAGCAATGCAACGTCAGAATTTATTTGAGACATAAAAGTAAATACACACTAAAATATCATTATTGATTTTTTTTTACTAATTCTATTGTTTATGAAGAAAAAATCAAAACGTGAAACTATTGAATTCTCATAAACGCAACAATTTACATTAAAAAATAAAGCAAGATTGTAATTTTGTTCCTTTTACACACATTTTAGAGGCAAATTATGGCATTTCATATGCAAATTTGCATAGTTTCCGAAAATAAGGCCTTTACGTTTTTCGCTTTGATGTATGTATGTATACTCTCAATGAATTTAAAAGATATCCTTTAGCGGCAAGTTTCTAACTAGGAAATATTTGATGAAGGTTAGATTAGTCATGCTTTGATCTTACGAGCACATGGGCCACTATAGTTTTAGTATAATATTCTTTACACTCTATTAGCTGATTGTGGAAGCAATGTTTTGGGTCAATATACTATTTTACTTTACAACATTGTTGCTACAGGTACAAAAATATTAAAATATTTTTATATTCCAGTTAACGCATCATCGTATGCCATTAGTTTCATGCTTTATTGTGCTTCATTGATGCTGATTAAAGTTCTATTGCCGCAATTGTAACCCTAAAATATAAAAAAATTAATATTTCGTTGAATTATTAGTTGCATCGTTTGTATTATACTGTTTTGTTTTAGTGAAAGATCGATGAGTGATAAATTTAATCTCTTAAAGAACTCACAAGCTTTTATTCAGCGAATTGCATCAATTAGGGCCAGTTAAAGCTGATGAAGACACAACTACTTCATCAGCTTTAACTTGCCTTTCAGAACGCCAATTGTTCACTGTTGCATTGAAAATTTGTGGATCAGTTTTGACACTAGCATTCTTTCAATACATTTTTTTTTTGATACGCATCGGATAATTTTGAAATTTTTTAAAGACAAATAAAAACTTTTTTTGAAGACAAAATAAATTTTATGAAACAAATTTCATGAAAGAAATGTGTCGAAAAGTCGAATAATAATGCCACCCAATTATACAGTGTATTTTAGAACTGTTGGAAAGGTAATAATTTGTTTGTCTGTCTGAAGTACATTTTAGGAAAAATATTTCTTAAAAAAGAAACATCTACGCAGAGTACATTTTGGAAATTAGTCTTTTACAAGCATTTTAAAAAAGGACATCACTCCCTCCCTCCTTTAAAAAAGAACCTTTAAATAGTACCTGCTTGAAAAGTTATAAATTCTATTTAAAATAATTTATAGTGTGGATGTCCAGTATTTGATTTTAAGCCGCCACTTTAATTTTATTCATTATTCCGTAAATATAAAAATAAAACACCTAACGCATTGGATAATCTCAGGCTTATTTGTCACAGAACGGACGTGAAACATATTTTTAGTTACTTCAAATATAACAAAATATAGAATTTTATTTCCTTAAACATGTTTAACAAATTGTTTTTGTTTGTTTCTTACTCTACAAACTAAAATCATTTGATTGAAGTTATAAAGCTTAAAAAGTTCTAGCTTACCTATTTTCGAAAAGTTACATACTAATTTAATGGGAAATGGTGTAAGTGCTTTTCGTTATTCACAATAAGTTCGTTAAAGTAGACTTTTACGCGCACGTATACTATAATTAAAAATTTTGATGTGTACAAAAGTCTCCACTATTTTTTATATTAAAAATTTTAATTGATTTTAATATTACTTTAATAC
This sequence comes from Germaria angustata, assembly GCA_963681545.1. Classification (NCBI taxonomy): domain Eukaryota; kingdom Metazoa; phylum Arthropoda; class Insecta; order Diptera; family Tachinidae; genus Germaria; species Germaria angustata. The sequence goes on along the minus strand of OY813000.1, from coordinate 53,007,853 downwards.
TGAAATTGAAGACTTTTTGTTAATTGATTTAAACGTTTTCGAATATAAAAAACAAAATTTATGTGTTTAATTTTAAAAATGAAAAAAAAAATATTTTTATATAAACTAATAAAAACTATATTTGTGAAACAAATAAAAAAATATATAGTATATACATACTTATATGTATATTAAAAGAGAGCAAATAATTAATTGCTCATTATTATACTCAATTCAATAATAAGTGAATAACACTTCAAGGAATGAACTAAATTTATAATAAAATGAACACTAAGAAAAATATGAAAATAATTAAATAAAATACATATGTAGATTACAATAAAAAAACTTACAATTCATATAATACAAAGGCAGACACGCAGCATACTTACAAATATAAAAATACTATATTATATATAAAAAATTGTATATGTATATATCTATATACATATATTTTATCTAGGTTAGTTGATCTCTAAATAATATCTACAATAATAATTAAAATAAACAATATATATATATATATATATATATATATATATATATATATATATATATATATATATATATATATATATACGAATTCTTGTTTTATTTAATAATTTTAGCGATCACTTCATTAAATCATGATTTTTCAAACAAATTTTGGATTTTTAGAAACTCGAAACTCATAAGAAACGATTTCACTATAAAAATTCCTTAGATGGATGTGTTGTGACTAATTCCGATATGTTAATTCCGCTCTCTTCCTATATAGCGTAATGGCCAAAAATTGATCTGTCGCATTTACTTTCATACTAAGAAATTTTCGTCGCGCTGGCATTATGTCAATGTACACATGAGAAACAGGATTAAGAAAAGTTTGAGGAAAATATGTGCAATGACATGAATACTTGTATGTAATATATGCTAATATGTCGATCATGGCTAGCAATTAAAAAACTCCATTCATCAACTAAAAATGTATGTTTAGCAGAAAAGCAATAATAAACAACCGAAATATACAACGCTCAGTTGCCATTTCAATACGTTGTTTATTTAGGCATTTTTAAAATCGAATTTATATAAGTTATAGCATAAAAATTATCATATTTTTTATTTAGAAAACAAAGTTTTAAATAATGGAATATTTCACGTATAATACATACTGCCTGGCCCACGATGTCGAACGACATCGTTCGCTTGCATAAATAATATATATATATATATATATATATATATATATATATATATATATATATATATATATATATATATATATATATAAATCGATATCAAAATGCTCAACATAAAACCTGCCTGAATACCTTTAAAAATGAATATTGTAATATTTTTAACCGCTAAAATTCCATTTTTTTTAGTTCAATCTTTCGAAAAATTTATGTTTTATGTATTTTGTTTGTGACGTCAGACTGAAAAAAAAATATTGAATTACGTAGACAAATATAGAATTTATTAAACTAAAAATACATTTACATCTATGCGTCATCAGTTTCTGAGGAAAACTGCCAGAAGCATATGCGTCCTTCAGTCATAAATTATTTAACAGTTTTAGCTCAAAAAGTTTTTGACTTTAGTGTCCTTATTGTCACCAAAAAGATATTAAATTCCTCTTACATGCATATATCGTCGCCTGAGAGTGTAAACCTGCTAACTAATTTAAGGCAAAATTTTACTTGTAATATTTTCTATATATACTCGTTGATTAAGAACTGAACCGAAAATATTAAAGAACATTTCGATACTGACAGTAACAGATTGTAGCAAATGTTGTATCCTTTCTCGGAGACAACGTGTAAAAAATTGGATTTAGCAGGTTTACATTCTTAAGTCGACGATATATACATAAATATAATAGTTTATGTAAATTTCAAAATATTCTCGAACCCTTATTTTTCTATGGGACAAGAGAAGTCTGTATAAAATTTAGTAAAGAGACTCACCTGGCACAAAACGTCCCCAACTTTCGGTGGTACAGGCCACAACGAAGGGTGTGGCATATATGTAAATAAATATTATCATTGCGATTGCTTTGCCGTGGGTCATTTTGCCCTCCAATGGACGTGTTATAACATTGAAACGATCATAAGCAATAAAAGCGTTAGTGGTGGATGCACCTATGCCTGTATATGCGCCCACAATGGAATATATCTGACAACCCAAGTTGCCCAAAGCAAAGCCGCGTTTAAAACTGTTATAAATGAATACTGGCGTCTTGGCCATCATAAAGAAATCGCAGAAAGCTAAATTTATCACTAATATATTAGAGGGAGTGCGCAAAGACTTGGCCCTAGAAAGTGATAAATTAGGTGAGAATATCAAAAATATATCTGTATGCATGTACATAAGTTTGTATGTACATACTCGTATGTATGTATGTAACTTACGCTGTAAACACCCAGATGACTAAACCATTTCCAATTAATGACATGATGGTAAAAAATATATATAACATGGCTAAAAGATAATGCATCGATTCGGGAGGTTCTTGAAACTGCAGCCAATGTTCGGGTATATGGCGTATTTCATCTGGTGGCACATTCCAGCCCAATAAACGTCTTTCTGCTGAAAGCCTAAAATTGAAGTAAACGTGATCATTGCCTTTGGCATATTTAAGATATAATTGTGCAAAATGCTTCAATCGATTATATTTTAAACTTTTCAAACTTATTTGTTGTGGCTTCAGCTGTTCGTTCATATGTGGACATTTCATTGATCGGTAAACCAACAGTTTGCAAACATTCAACCTATTATGCTTATGCCAAACAAATCAAATACAATATGAGAATTCTCTATTGTATATGATTATTAAAGAAATACATAATCATTGTAGGCTTGGAATGCTTTTACATAAACAGCACAACAAAGAATTACACTCAAGATGAGTCTCCTTTTACTTTCTTTCCAACATTCTGATGAAAATATTTTTCAAAACTTTAAGTGAAATCAGTAACTTTCCATTATCCAAATTTACATAATATAATTTCATTTCAATTTATAATTGCGACAATTAGTTTCACATACGAAAAATTAAATTGTTTGTTGTGATAATTATTGATATGGTGTATCATAAATTTTTTTACGAGTCAAGACTAGTGTCTCTAATATACGTAAGGCAACTGAACATAATATTTGCGGAAAACTACAACTTAATCGAATCTTGCAATTTTGCATGAATGGTGTTGGGTGCACTGAAGGACCCTTTGTTGTGTGCTATCACAACTTGGTTACATATTTAACTCATATTATTAGACACATCCACAAACTCTAAATAAAGATATTTTGCTTCATCTGGGGTACCATTTGTACCTGCTACCAGAGTTTCAAACAGAAATAGGTAATCGATAAATCATTGGAACAATTACATAAAGTGCATTGTTGTTCAATATACTATTATGACTCCAATGGAACCGAATATATACATACATATGTATATCTATTATACATTAGTTATCAAGATCTGAAAAAGCGTGAATAGGGGCTCCTGTTTTTTGAGTCTGAGAATTTTTATTAGCAACACTGTTTTCTGAGAAATTCTCTTTAACAGGTTTCATCTGCTGTGGAATTAGCTTGATTTGGCGATTCATCATGAGTAGATTCATGAATTAGAGATGAAGATTGCTACTGATATACGATTCCGCTAGAAAATTCTGTGTAACAGAAATATTTTAGAACTTGGAAGCCATTATTCGTCCTTAATTTAGCGCGAATAATGTGTAGAGATTAAAGCACTGGATTATACCAGGCACGCACTAGCAACGGCACATAGTGTCCTGTCCCCATATAGTGGATCTGCATAATTAGACGAGAGGAGAGTAGAGTGGCAGAGACATGAAATATCATATGTATGCCATCACTTTATATATATGTAAATGCAAAAAAGTTTTGAGTTCAGTGAAAATTGGTGCAAGGAGATTCGTACTTCTCATACATCTTTAATTTAAAAATTTAACTATTGCAATCAGAATAAAATAAAAACGACAAAATATTAGATTTCTCGCTCTGTAGCGAATTTCACTGCATTCGGTGCAAGGACATGCCTATATCCCATATATCCTTAAACTATATTTATGGCCAGAACACAGGTAAAATTGACAAATGTTTCATTAATTGCGTTTGTAAGCTCTGTGATAAATTTCATTTTATTCGTTGCTAGGACACACATATTTCCTATATATCCTTAATTAGAAAACTGTAAGTTTTTCTTTTAATTGATCCTGTAAGTACTTTCATTTTCGAAGTAAAAATGTAAAAAAAAGTAAAATAGTTTATTTCGTGTATAAAATCATATTATTTGCAGCGCGTTGGAAAACCTAATATACCATCCCGATCGCGAATAAAAAATCATCCACATTATTTATCAAAAAAATTTTGCATTGAGGCATCTGAATACTGCTTCAAATATAGAATAGTTCTCAAATTCCTTCGAAAATCATGACACCGTTTGAATACGTTCGTTGTGAAATCGTTAAATTTCCTTCGCATACCTGCTATTCCTTACTTTCTCTTATTAAATATTTTCACTTTGGGTCCTCCGAACTCACCTTGCCTCTGGTCGTAACACAGTCGAAACATTTCTAAAAGATTTTGCAGGACCGTATAATGAATTGTCCATAATACAAACGTTAAAAGGAAAAATCAAGCACTTCCGTTTCAAATACGTTTAAAATTTTTTCGCGATTTTTGTTTATCGTCTACTTTACAATAACGGCCATTTGAGACAAATCGAGGTAGAGACCAGTAGGCGGTTTTTATACTTGGAATTCGTGATGAGAGTCGCAATTATTTCAAATGAACATTTCAACATACCAAGAGTACATAGTCGAATTATTTGGATTAACCGCTGATGGAAATGTCTAACATTGGATTTTATAAAGGATTAGAAACAATAAACATACGTACAAATGCACGTGAGCATTGATTTTTGATTTTTCTCCGAACTCACCTTGCCTCTGGTCGTAACACAGTCGAAACATTTCTAAAAGATTTTGCAGGACCGTATAATGAATTGTCCATAATACAAACGTTAAAAGGAAAAATCAAGCACTTCCGTTTCAAATACGTTTAAAATTTTTTCGCGATTTTTGTTTATCGTCTACTTTACAATAACGGCCATTTGAGACAAATCGAGGTAGAGACCAGTAGGCGGTTTTTATACTTGGAATTCGTGATGAGAGTCGCAATTATTTCAAATGAACATTTCAACATACCAAGAGTACATAGTCGAATTATTTGGATTAACCGCTGATGGAAATGTCTAACATTGGATTTTATAAAGGATTAGAAACAATAAACATACGTACAAATGCACGTGAGCATTGATTTTTGATTTTTCTTTTGCTTTTATTTTTTTATTTGTAAATTGTTTTACAAACAAATCATTGAAATCTATGCATAAAAATGCTCTTGAACTAGATAGTTTGGAATGAACAGGGACGTAATGAATAGAATATATAAAGGATAAGGGGAAATAATTGTTAATTCTTCACCCATCTGTTAATCGTATTCAGCTTTGAATAAACATTTTCAAAAGTTTAATAATCGATATTCGTTACTGTTTTTACGAAATTTTTTTAATTATTTTATTAAAATTTTTCTGTTAAAACTCTTTACTTAGTGGACGTATTTTTTGTTTATTTTTGAGGTCCGACGATTTCACAGTTCGGTGTAATTGTGGGGTTAATTTGATTTGCTAATTCGGTATGACTCGATTTACAGTGGTGGAGAGACTACATTCCTGGATCGTCGGTAAAATATTGAGGAGTTGTATACGAAATACAATACAATTTGGTGCAAATGCAGTTAATAAAAAAATCTTTAAAACTATGTGTTTGTCACTTACGTGTTTTTTCGCGGTTAAGGCTCGATGCATTAGAAATATTTATCTCTGTTTATCTCAATTCTCTCTTAGCAGGCAGGTCTTTTGTAATTTTTTATAATATCTGTTACAACTTTTATCATCCATGTTCTAGAAATCGTAAACTGCATGAAATCGGCGATTAGGAATACAATATGGGTTGATAATCGATATCTTAACAATGTTAAGCAAAGGTTAGCGAGATGTCGAAAATAAATTTACCATTTATTTCAAGAAAGATCTAAAGCTTAGAGAAAAATGGCAATTGAAAGGTCAGATAAAACAATGTAATTTCTCCTTAAATTTTATTGCATGCAACTTTTTTTTTACTCGTTGAGAAGAGTTAACGGGATAGCAAAACTGACAGCACATGAAATTTCATTCGTTTTCTTACAGCATTTTTTATCTCAACTATTGCTCTTACGATTATATTGGCAAATAGGTAAGGTTTCATGCAACAAATTTCATGAAATAATACTTAGTGTAAATATAGTCTTCTTTGAAACCATATTGATTTTTTATAATCTAGAGTTATACGAGTATGCAAAGCACATTTATAAGGTCAAGGCGAGCTAATTACAACAAATTCGAGAACGCAATTGTCAAACTACTTGTAAATAAGTTGACGGTAAATTTTTATATAGAGAGTTTGACAATCAGCTGTTTCCCGCCCAAAGCAGCTTTGCGACGTTGAATTATTTTATCAAATTAATTTTTATCAATTTCATTCCAGCTTGAAAAATTTTCAAAACTTTGCTCGGTATTAAAACAAACTTTTTAATCACTACTGTCAATTTAACGTCTCTGGTTAAATCATTTAGTTTGCATTTTAATCGGATTAGAAAAAGTCAAAATAAAGACTTTTGTATGTACTAAAGCGGTTTTTTTTGCATTCAAATGCTTAATCACATTTTATCATCCTATTTTTAGTATGAAATTAATATTTACTCAATTTTAGTAAAAATCTTAAATCATTATTTATCATTACATTGGGCGACAGTGCACTTAATTTAATTGGAATTGAAGTAAAACTACGTTTCGGTTTTTTTTGAAAGGCTTCAATTAATTATTATTATTAATTGTTAAAACAATTAGAGTTTTTGCAAAATTTTTTGTTTGTTGTGGCTTCAGCTGTTCATATGGCCGATATTTCATTAATCGCTAAACCAAATCGTCAGTGAACTTCAAACAGTTTGAAAACATTCAACATCGTATGTTTATGCAGAAAGAATAAAATAAAAATGAAAAAAATGAACAAAATGGTACAAGAGCACAATGAAAATTCAAAATTTGGCGAAAAAATTATGAGAAAAGGGAACAGACTTTACGTAAAAATTTGTTTATGAAAGGGTGAATGTATCAAACGATAATATGAAAATCTCTTGTATTTTATTGAATTTTTGAATATAATGATATTTAGGATTTTCTTAGTTTAGAATTTAATTTATTTAATTTAATTGTTCGTTTGTGTGTATAAGAGTAAAATGATGCATTTACGTTTATTTCTTTAAATAAATGATGGAAACCAGGTATGGAATTCAATAACATTAAGTGTTTCCATTACTTAAAATAATATTTAGTTAAATTTCTTTGCAAATTATATGCAAAAACCGTACAAAAATCTCACAAAATGCATAAAAGAATTTGGTTTATATGTAAAACTGAAATTATCTTAAAAAGGATAATTACCCGGTAACGAATTTCATTTTTGGCAAACTTAAGCAATGTATTGTTTTTCGGAAGTATTTACGTTACTGCTAAGAGATATGCATGATTCTACTGTTATTTAATCCTTTTCTTGCATACGTAGCAATGTCACCAATGCAACTTCAAAATGGGGCACAATAAAGCGCAATACATGATAACAAAATTAATATTTCTTAAGTCTACTTAGGCGACTAAAACATAATTTATTCCAGACCTCAAATAAAATATTTCTGGGCATTGGTCATATTTGAAGTCTCTTGTTTCAACAATTTTTATATTTTTTTTATAAAAAAGCCTACAATAAAGTTTAAAATGATACAAGTAGAAAGTTATTTAAACTTTAATGAAATTTTGTAACTTAATTTTAAATGAAATTTTGTAACTTACATAACGCTCCTTTAATGCAACATATACAACATACGTAACTCAAAAAACAATGAACTTGCCAAAATGAGAGTAAAGCTTTAATTTCCACATCGAAACTTTTTAGTATTTATATCTTCAGCTTAGCTTCAGATATAATTCTGTCCCATTCATATAAAGTTTAACTTAAAGACCATAGTGAATGATACGATTATGATTTTTTTCCTAGAATAATTTTTCATTAATAACTCAAAACTTTTGGGCTTTGAGATAGACCGTTGTTGAATTGAATATGCGATATATGTATGTACATACATATGTACATACATATGTGTAAGTATATCCTGGCTTGGTATGTTAGACATGAAGAAAGCAAAATTTATTAAAATGGATTGGTAAAATGAAGGCATGTCTTCTACAACAATTAATTTATTTTTATTATTAGTCTCCATCAATGAAACCAAACTTTGGATAATATTCAAAAATTAAAAATTTGGAGAAACCAGCCTAATATCATACGAGTCGGGCAGTTCAAAAAAAAAAACGCCTTAAAACTATATATGTGAAGGTATTTCATCTTTTTTGAGTCGCCCATACGTTACAAATATCATATATGTATGTATACTTATGTACATACATATGTACATATGTACGAGGAATATGCAAAATAAATTTTTCAATTTGTTTTTTTTTTAGTTCGAAATTCGATTTTCTTTGCAAAATATGAAAAAGTCAAGTTCTTTATCATAAAGTATGTATTTTCGAGCACAAAATTATTTTTCAAACTTCAATATAAAAGGTAAAAAAAAAATAAAAAAGTCTCATTATTTTTAATTCACAAAAATAAAATTTGTTTTTAAACAAACAGGCGAGTAAATTGACGAGTACATGACATTTTGCCTTTAGCATATAAAATATACTTACATACATATGTATATTTGATAAATAAATATATGTACATACATACATATGTATGTACGTATGTATGTAAGGCCCTATATAATTTCAATGTTAGAGATGGAAGTCTTTTGAAAATGTCAACTGTCCATACCTGGAAATGTTTTTCACTCAGCATTTGTAACCATTTAATGCAAGCAGACACGATTTATTTAAAAAAAAAATATTGAGCATGACTTTTTTCTTACCGGCTTTTTTATAGTTTCTCTGAAAAACACACATACAATTTAAGAGAAATTGTTGGAATATGCATGTAAATATGACTAATACTTTTAAATACCCTACGTAATATACATGGGTGGTTATTATCAATGGGATATCATAATGCATGCGTGTATACAGGTTAAATAAAAACATTTTAAAATTACAGTGGTTTGTTCGTTTTGACACTATTAGTTTAGTAAATTTTTATTAGAAACAATTAGACACATGGTCGCTAATATTCGACGTTTTGGCCAGATTTGTGCGCCAATAGCGCGTAAATTTTAGATCTACAATATACTCCACGCACGCTTCAGATGTATGACAGAACCATATGACAGAAACCATTATCAAACATGCATTTCATAACTACATATATCTTTGCAAATAAAGCCTCATAGATATGAACAACTTCTTATTTCAATTGAATACAATAATGCTAAATATTACCGGCTCTGATTCATGAATGAACCTATAGTTGATAATTTGGAAGGAAATAAAAATATGAACCACGCGGGACCTGTTCTTTATTCCACGTGAAATCAACAGAATCCAATTGACTAGTTTATATTAATTCATTGAAAATATTTGAGTTTTCAATATTTCCGCACCACAAGTTGTGTATCTTCCTGACTTCTATGGAAGATCTTTCTTTACTGGTAAGTATGTTCTTTTCTAAATAAGTATGTATGTATGTATGTAGGTGGCACTTAAAACATGTAATATGTAACATGTTTTGCCCTCAACTTTATTTCAAGGCTAAATAATAATACCATTTTTTTAACAGTATTAACTACTTTGTTTATGCAAATAAGAGTCTTGCTGTGTTTTATTTTTGTTTTCTGTGAACAAATTCACCCAAAATTAATACATTTTAATAGGTATGTAAGTATATGCACGTTAAATAATTCAGCCAACAAATTCGGTTCTAATGTTAGCTTAAGAATAGCAACATTTTGCGAGCATGTCGCTAACATGTAAAACGTGTTCCCTACTTTTAAGCCAACATAAGTATTTTTTTAAAACGATAGCGCCATTAAAATAATATCTATAGAAAATAATTAAATCGACTACCTATTAATCTAAACTTAAAAGAGATCTCTTAAAAAACTATGTATTTCTCTTATAACTAAATAACTGAAGATACATATATATAAGTATGTATGTAAATATATGTATGTACATACATACGTATGTACTTTTATATGAATTTGCTAAATGAAGTCTCTTAACGCTATGACGTTATGATTTTTAGACAAATTAGATTTTACACAACAAAAACCAAATAAATTAGATAATGCACAAACAAACAGCTGAAAAACACCGGTTTCTGTATTAAAGTTAGAGTAAAAGACAATACAATAGGTACGATAATAAATATAAATCAAACACAAACAAAAACAACAATGCCAATGCCAATAAGAGAGAGAACTAACTATTGTATTTGCCTAAAATGAATGGTCTTTAAAGTTTGTTATTGTTGATGGTACTCTGCGTGCGCCACAGTCGCTGCCCACTGATGTTGCTGCTGTCGGCAATGGCAACGATGAGGACGACAACAGCCACGAAGAATTCAATGTTTTTGTTTATTTAAGAGGGTGTGAGAGTGTGTGTGTGTATGTATGTGTGTACGTTGCTTATGAGCACATTTTGTTGTTGGCAATGGTGCTGATGATGATGATGACGATTACGGTGTGTGTTCTTGTTTGTGTGGATGTGTGAGTGTGTGTTTTTGTGTTTGATTTTTCGATTTAATTTCTTCTTTGCAAAGTCGACTTCAGTCATACGGAAGCGATACGACCGACCGGCAAACTAAGCGCTATTTAGTGCTCCCTTTTACTATATTTTTTTAAGTTTAATTTACAAATAATTATTGAAAAAAGCCGCATAAATTACCTAAGTATAAAAGCGTAATTGTTTTTGACTTTTGTTATTCTTTTTTGTTGCTGTTTGATTTCAATTAATTAAGCGTGAGTGCGTGCGTTTATTTTTATTTGTTTGTTTTTGCTTTTAGTTAAATACCAAAGTGATTTTGCTATTTTTCCTTGATTAGATTAATTCTTGTTCTCTTCTTAAATATACTATTTCTGCGTTTTTCTTTTTTGCTTAAATGTTCTATAAAAATACCTAGATATATCATAATTTTAAAGAAAGTTTTAATTAAATATTGTTTTACAGAGTGATAATTGAAAGTGTTAACATAAAAAAGTAAGAGAAATAAAGGAATAAAATAATAGCAAGAAGCAGATTAGTGACAACAACAGCAACAACACTCATAACCTGTTTCAGTGCCTATTAACGATTATTAAAAGCAAAAAAGAAAGATAAAACCCAAAAAGTTTTCGTTTAATTTTGCAATTCTATATCGTTTGAGAGGTCTTTTAAGCGGCAACAAAATATTGAATTGAATTGAAAAAGCAACCAGCAGCATTAGCCCAGTTACTTTCTTTCAAAGTGTAAGTGCTTCTTTTTGTTTTTTCCCTTAGTCTCTTAGTTTAATTTAAATTTTGTTATTTCCAAAATGGCCTTAAGATTTATGTGAATTTGTATCCCTTTTAAATAATTTTTACACAAACACATACATATGTATGTATGTACATATGTATGTATATACATAATTTCGTACCTCTGCACGTACTACATATGTATGTACATACATACATACATGCATCATACCGCAATGTTGTTTGGCAACAAAAACATCATCTCCAACTTCACCGTCAGGCTTTTGGGATAATTTCCTGCAATTTTATTTAAGTTTGCCTGCATGTGTGTGGTTTGTGCGACTGTGTGTAGTGTTGTGCATGGATGTGTGCAAAACTGTATAGATATTTGTCTTACTTTTTTTAGATGAATGTGTGTATGATCGATCATTTACAGTTTTGTCCTCAGTTTGTATAATTTGTACTTAATTTAAACTTAATTTTGACAGTGGTCTGGATTTCAAAGAAATATTTATACTGGGAAATCAATATGTTTGATTTCGTTATGTTCTTTTAATATGTACATGCATATGTATGTATGTAAGTATATACATATGTACAAAACACATATGAATTCTTGAAACTTTTATGAGTTTTTGGAAGTTTTATATCTCTCTTAGGGTGTTCTTAGAAACCAGAATTTTCGCGTTTAAAGTTTCTTATGAAAACATTCAGCTCGTTCATCTTGTTTTATTAAAAAAATACAGTCAAAGCTTCAATAACCAGACACTCCCATCGCGGTATTTTTTTACCTGTCTATGAGAGAGGCACATATTTATTATATTTTTTAATTCAAATTCATTAAGGGTCCCCACGAAACTGCTTAAATGCCTGGCAAATTGTGCAAGTTTCCACTCTCTCAACTATGTACATATGTATAAAGTTAATGGTTGCCTACCGCATCAAAGAAGTTTTAAAATAAGTATATTTGAAATTTGATTAAAAAATATTTATTAAAATTACACTGACTGTCAAAAATTGCACGGCAGTTTGAAAAGTGTCTTCATAAAAAGTCCAGTAGGTTTATCCAATTGCACAAATCACAATTTTAAGCAGTTTCATGAAAAATCCTTATTATCTTATTATTATATACATATATGCAGACTGGTATAATAATGGAGAACTATTTATGATAGTTGAAAAATGTATGTTTTTATATTCAATATGAATTTATTTATCTGCTAATTTCTTAAATGGCTATCTTTGTTTTTTATCGTCTTCAGACTCACTTATTGCCACGATAGCTGTTGATTTCGGTATATCAATACTTGTCATTTTCATTGACTCTAGGAAATTTTTCAAAGACATTGAATTGACCGAACACTGCTTGAAAATTTGCATACATTATTACTATAATATCATGCTCGATATCAAAATTCAGAAGGCTATAATTAAATCCTGAGAATCCAGCCTTACGAAAACACTTTTATATAGTTCAAGTTTCAAATCTTATTTAATCACAATTTCAAGCAAATTTAATCCAAATTGCTTTTTTCGTTTATAAAAATCGATTGATTCGTTTATAGATGTACTTAGATATTGTAGGTACATGTGCATGATAAAAAGTATTTTTAATAACTCCGAAAACTGTTGCCGAATTGATTTTTAAGACTCGGCAATATGCCGATTTTTGGAAAACTGATTCGTATGTCGCAAATTTAATAAAAGTCAGCTTGTTCGTTTAAGAAATATCCTTTTCGAAAACAGTTAATTTTAAATAACTCCGAAAATTCTTATCAAATTGGTTTTTTTAATTTAGTTTCTTTTTGGGATTTTTACAACTGTAACCAATACTATAAATATCTGCTTAAATCGGTCAATTGGTTTGAGAAACGTCACTGTTTTTCGAGAGCAGTGTTTAATAGCTTTCACCGAAAAGTCTACTCAAATGTATGCAGTTGTTAGTGGAAAGTTAATTCTTACTGCATGTCTTCAAGACCCAGTATATGAAATGTTCTTCTACTAATTTCTTCTCATATACCAATTTAAGCGACGATCAAGGCAAATGCCTATTTATTTTATTTGGCATTAGTTAAACTTAAATAATCAATCATTTTAGAGATAAATTTTAATACTTATTGTTATTTCAATTTATATTGAAATATATTAAATTCAAAGTCATGCCAAAAAAATTTTCCAAATTTTATTATCGTGTTGCAACCTAACATCTTTCAAACATACTTTGAAAAGTGATTCGATTTTTCGAATATTTCAGGGACCTTTGTATAAGAAGGCGAATGACTTACATTTACTTTTTGATCGAATGATAAATAATTCATAATTTAGTTTTTAATTCATGTTCTTAACAATTTAATTTAAAATATTTTATCTTCTTTTTACTCACAAGTTCTAAACGAAAGAAAAACATATTTTATATATTTTTATTACTATACAATTTATAATGTTTCTCTATGGGTGTTGGCACCCGCTGTATATTTTCATTATATATGTATATAAAGTTTTTTTCTATTAGAAATTCTAAACATATGAAATAATCTCTCAACATTAACGCTATTATAAGGAAAAATGAACAGTTTTTCTCACATTGATAATACACAATTAGCTTCTCTAATTTTAGTAAATAATACATACGCGTAATGCTAGAATTATTTTCAGACAAGAAAGGAAATTTAGAATGTATACATCAAGATGCAGCACAATGTCAACATTACGCTACTTGCTTCGGTGGGTTATATGTTGCAGCGTCCATATATTATAAAAAATTATGTCTCAATAGACCTATCTTAAAATATGTAGAATTGTTGATTATGAAAAGTTTTTTATGTGTGTATGTACTTGTAACAATAATGCCGGCATGTTAAATATATGTATGTATAGTATTTACTAGGCATATTAATCCTGATTCCGAAAATCCCGGGATTTTCCGGAATTTGTAAGTCCTGAATCCCGGTGCTAAATAAAACTGGATTGTAGAATTTTTCGGAATTGCTGAATTTTTTATTTTATTTTCCGTACAAATCTTGTATTTACTATATAATGTTACTAACAAAGACTGTGATTCTTCATAGCAAATCCTACAAGTATCTGGAACTTACACATAATTCATAATTCTCCTAAATTTGGGTGAGCACATGCATGTGCTCGAAGTTAGATTGGTTCTCTCGTTCGGCACATACATAAACAAGGAAACTTTTTGCAATAAGAGTTTTCTATGTGAACGCAAATGTCGGTCTAAAAATTAGGAAGAAAAAATTTACAGTTGATATGAGGACTTAGCGAAAAACTTGAATTTGTCCGCATCAGGACTCCCGGGAACTTGAAATTTAAAAACCATTTTACTTACGATAGGAAAATTCAAATAAGCCAATTATTTTACCGACATGGGGAAAGTTATTCCCCATACAAATATTGTTAATGATTCTATATCTGAAGAACCACAAAACTGCATCTTAAAATTTTATAAAAAAATTTTTAACAAACATAAAACTACAGCGTATCCTTTAAAATAAAATTATATGGTATCGTATATCTGGAGAACTATGTATAATATACTTTGAAAACTAAGTTAAGAATAGGAGAAAAGCTGCTGGAGTAGTTGTACAGTTTATTTTATTTCAATATTATTTTATTTTGTTTTACTTCATTTGATTTTATGAAGGCAGTAAAGCGCCCCTATTGCGTTTAATTAAAAATAATTATAAAATATTAGTAAAATGTTTTATCAATTAACCAATTTCCCTATAAATGTCAAATATATGTCCGAATAGATTTAGTAACAATTTTCTATAACATTTTATCGGTGGACTCAAATAATTGCCAGCATTTGACAATGTTAATAGGTATTATTATCGATGTATTGTTATTACAACAATTGATTGGCTGCGTTGACTCGTTTCTCATAATTTCATCATAAAAAATATTATTTTTGCTTGTGTCTACCGATTGGCATAATTAGTTTGTTGAACATTGCTTCAGATATTTACTTGTAATATAATGCTAAAGCAGCATCGTGGAAACTTTACAAATTTTGACTAAAAGTCGAATAGCTTTGAAATTGTGTCCCGCAGGATTTTGAATATTCGATAGCAGTATTTTAATCGTCTTATAAACGTATCATTATTTTTTGAAACAAACACAAACCCCAAATTCGGCTTATCTGAAGAAACTCGCAGTCTCTGGCACGAATCGAACCCGCGACTTCTAGACTACCTGTCTAGTACAATATCTACTAGTCTACTATGTTTTTTTTTTTTTTTTTTTGTGAAAAGTTTGTTAACGTTTTGTCTATTATCTATTTTTGACCTTATTTATCAACAGCTAAAAATTTGGAACCCAATTTTGAAATTCTTAGTATTTAAAAAGATTAATAGCAGTTTGTTTTTGTATTTGTTAGTTTCAAAACTAATAACCTTTGCCGTTGCTAATTTCAGATATAATATTAATTCATATACTTAATATTGAAATTTATTATTCGGGATATTCTCCCCAACTATGAAGAGCTAAAGCCGCAACAAATAATGAATTAATTTATATAGTTATATATTAATTTATGTAAATTATATATTAAAAAATCATTATAAAAATATTACATATATATTTCTAAGGATATATCCTTTCCCCAAACAACCAACCAATCGCAAATGCATGCAAGTCTTAATCCTTGCAGAATCAGAATCATTGTAATAAAAGTCTATCAGTAAGATTTTTTTTACTTGTTTTATGCCAACTCTTGCTTAAAGTTCACTTAAGATCACCGAGTAGTTTTTCCAATCAGACAAAAAAAAAAAATAATAATAATAAAAGGGCCACTTTAGTTACCGTTCGTCCCATATTATCAATTGTATTGCTGTTTTCTGTTTTAATATTTCTGTGCTTAGAAATTATCGTAGAGTTTGACGAATCATTTTGTTTACATACTTTTATACCATTTTATTTTTATTGTTTGTACTGTCTTTTATTAAATGTGAAGAAAACTTGTTTAATTTTTTTACTGCGATTTCATCTTGCTTTTAATTTTTGTATTTTAAACGCATTTAAATAACAAAAGCCAAGAATTAAAGCTTAAATTACCTTCAAGATTAATAACGTGTTTTACCGGCTGCACACATGCACGATTGTTACACTTGCGTACTTGATAAGTGTGCATTGTTGCTCCATATACGAGTAGCAATGAAAAAATTAAAAAAACAAAAATGTTGCAGCTCATTTCTGTGGCATAACCATGGCGAGATAAGAGTAAGTTTGTGAATTCCTCTTTCATCTTCAATGGCAATATAATAAAGTGAGAAACATTTTAAAACATTCTACTGGTTTACAAAAAATTGAAATATTTATCTACTACTGTCCACATGTACTGTTCCACGAACTCCCCCCGGGGGCACGGTTTATAATCTTGTCATGGTGGCTCTATTTTGTGCTTCCTGGGGTATAGGGTTATCAGGTTTCCGGACCTAGGCCTTTTTGCTGATAACCCCTAAAAACTTGTATGTTGCTAACCCAAATTAAAGGTAAAAGTGGTTTCGCTTACTTGTCCGGATGGGTAATATGGTCTTTCCAGACCTTGACCTTTGGCCAATTACCCCTAGAACTTAATATGTTACTACCCAATCCCTGAAATAACAGGGCAACGGGCGTGCATATAAGAAATAAAAGGAAGTAGCTCTGCCTATGCTTGTCTGGGTAGAGGTGCTACCGATACCTCAGGTTTGCATGAGACCTGAAATCGGAGGTGTTTTTAACACGCGGCTGACCAGAGTCCTATCTGGTGCCACGGGAACAAGTAGCCCCTAGGACTTGTCCTAGTCTGGTTGTTGGTGAGGCCCCTTCGGGGATCACGTGGTGGCTGTGGTTAAAACCCAAAGATACGCGGGAAGAGGTATGGGTCAGGTGAGTGTGTCTGCAATTGTTGTGGAGGCTTTTGTAGATGCTCTCTTCAGGCCATATATCTCTAGGTGCTGTTGCTATTCGACAGAGCTGCTCTAACGGTTGCGGGCCGTTGGGGTGGCTTGGAGGTTAGATAGCTCCAGCACTTTAGCAAGGTGTCTGTACAAGGTTTTGCATCCTGTACAGAATTGCTACCAATGTTGTCCCTATTGGGGGCACATTTAGGACCGCCCCCTGTATGTGCCCTTGAATGGGGACAACGGGGACAGTGGTGAACGGCTTTATTCACCCTTGTGCAGGAGTGCACCGTCAGGTTAGGCCTTCGGGCAGGTACTGACGTGAATCTTTTGCAACTCTGTTCCACGAACTCTGGGTCGCGGGAATCGTTAGAACGGAATTTTCGAAACTAAGAAATCTCTAGTTTTTAAGTTTATTTTTCCAAAAAACTCTTATATTTACTAATTCATAATGAAATCAAAGTCTGAGTAAAAAACATTATTACATTGGTATACTTCTAAATATTCTTGCTTAAACTTTATTTGCATAAACTTTATTTTGTTTGTATTAAATATTTTTATGTACTTTCTATATGTGTAAGTCAAATACAGGATCTTGGGCAAATGGTCTTGTAGCATAACACTCCTATTTTTCGTAGCAAATTTTTACTTTTCATTTACAAAATATGCATAGAGATTTTCAATTGCTACAGGTTGCATTACTTAAAGCCCACTATTTGGTGTACCCATATTTCATATACAACATTTTATTGCAAACTCGTTTAAAATTTGCCATGGGATCATCTAATAGGAACTATACACTTTGACAGTGGATAGCGGCCATATTGTTGAAACTATATCTGTCGAATTGGCTGTCATTTTTTTCAAATCGCCATGAACGGATATAGCGTTCATTAATTAACACATGAAAATGATAAAACTGTTTAATTAAAGTGGGTGTTCTAGTTGGGCATTATTCCGTGTGCTTGGCCCATTTTATGGCCGCTATAATTGTTCTCCATTTCTGAATAAATGTGTAAGTCAAAAAACAAAATAGTGGAATTCGGGGCGACACCAATCCACATGAGATCCAAAAGCGTCCAATGCATTCCGAAGAAGATACCGTTTATTGTAGTTCATTGGTCCATATTTCTTAGAGAGTAACATAGGGCAGGTCATCACTGTCAACCACCGTAATTCGGCCTTAATTGGATAATATGGCCAATAACGACATGTCGCACTATGCATTCTCTACGAACGATTTAAGGGCACGGCTATCTCACATGGAGGTGATGTACACCGAGATCGTGCGATTCGAAATAGTTTGATTTTTTCTTGTGGGCTTTTCTTAAGTCGCAGGTCTGTGAGAATAAGACAGAAACCACAGCGGTCCCAAAAGTCAATATAACCCATGCCATTGGTCGAATTCAGCCTGATTAATGCGTCAGAGTCATGTGAAATCGGATATTTCTAATGCGTGCCACACAGCGAAGTCGCGCCGACCATTTACAGTATATTATATTCACACTTTGTTTTATTTGAAGGAAAGGACCCTTTACATTTATATTAATATCAAAAATAAATAAAAAGTTTATATTTTACTGAACTGGATTTATTATTACAATCAAATCCCGAAACCTAGAATTCGATACTAAAATGCTGAGTCCCGATTTTTGCAAAAACCGGTCCCATATGACATCCCTAATATATATATGTACATATGCATATATTTAGATCATGTGAGTAATTTATTCAATCGTGAAGAATCGAACTTATGGATACCAAACTTTGGTAAATTACCAAAATAATATTTAAATTTTTTTGTGTGTTCATGTCTTAAAAAGAATTATTAAAGACTTGATGTCCATAATGCTCCTGTACTATATGCATTTAATTCAAAGAAAGAATTACTCACGATCAAGAGTGAATCACGGTGATGGCATGGGTCCCAGTTGCCAGTCTTTAATTCACATCTCTGAATATCAAATACACAGAAAGGAATTGCACCTATACAATAAATGAGGTGTATCGAGTGATTTAGAAAGTAGACCAAAGCGCGCTAAATCTCACGAAAGTTTGCTCGTCGTAAATCTGCAATATCATTTTTAAATAATTTTTTAAAATTTTCAAACTTTATTCAGCATTTTTAACGATGTTGTTCATCGAAAAATAAATTTTCGTTTAATTTCTATTAAGTTTTTACAGAAAGTAGTTGATTTTTATTGGGTAATAATTCGTTTTACAATCTGTGCACATAATTAAAACTTTCTGCCTGTCCCACGATGTCATTCGACATCGATCGCTCGCATAAATACATTCAAACCAAAAACAACATTTTAAAATTTGTTGCAGTTTCAAACGTATTTATGCGAGCGATCGATGTCGAATGACATCGTGGGACAGGCAGTTTGTTTTTGCTGTTATTTTAATTTTTTAATATGTCGTTTTTGTGGCAATCATATCAAATCATCAAATCATTTAAAATAAGAGGCAGAAAGTTAAAATTTATATTGCAGTAGGGTTTCAGAGAACGTCAATCTTTAAAGAAGTGGAAATTTGTTGCCAAAGGAACTATATAAATATAATAGCAACTATTGTTCATTCTAAATATGGAAATTGAGGGATACGAATGGGGCCATTAAGGCAAAAATTTGCCAAGATCAGAAATTGCTTATTAGCAGGAAAGGCATAAACTTCTCCATGGTGGCAGGTAGATATTTATCTAGGGCGTCCTACTAAAAATGATTCGTACATAGAATGGAACTTAACTCCCCATAAAATTCCAGTTCAATAGATATAATTTTAGATGAAACTAATTTTTAAATTTGCTAACGACGATCTAGATTTGCTTAAAAGGATCACAACTGATGCCGTATCATGGATATATGGTTATGACATCGAAACCAAAGTCCAATCGTCCCATTGGAAGAGCCAAGGAGAACCAAGACCATAAAAATTACGTCAAGTTCGATCAAATGTCAAGGTTTTGCCCACTGTTTTCTTCGATTACCGTGGCGTAGTGCATCATGAGTTCTTGCCACATGGTCCTACAGGTAATAAGGAGTATTATGTTGAAACAACTGTCCACTCGGCATTGCTTGTTAGTAATTATTTGGCCGAAAAGAATACCATAATCATGCCTCAGCCACTTTATTCACCAGATTTGGCCCCCCTGAGACTTTTTCCTGTTCCCAAAATTGAAGAGACCAATGAAAGGAGGGCGTTTTGCGATGATTGAGAAGATAAAACCCGAATCTCTGAGAAAGCGCAAGGCCATACCAAAAAATTAATATCAAAATTGCTTCGAGGATTGGAAAAACGCTGTTACAAGTGTATTATATCTAAGGAGAAATAACATGAAGGGGACAAAATAGAAATTGAAATTAAAATTCACCTTTCCTATTGAACAGACTTCGTATGTGTGATACTTCATTGGTGCTAACTAACTCATCAGTAGACTTCAACCATCAAGTTTTGTGAGTCATTAAACCTCGTACGTTTATAAATTCCTTTTCAGAATTCAATCATATAAGAAAATTACAAAATCATATACCCATAGAAGGAATTGTATTTTTGTTTGTTTTATAAATACAATCATTCTCACCCAAATGGCGACCAATTGTATAAGGGCTAAACGAACAATAAATTGATTCATAACAAATACAAATTAGTTATTGTGTTGTTTGTATAAAAGGTTTCTAATCCTACTATGGTTATATAATTTTCACATGTGATTTAATTCTCATATTGTACCTGAAAGTCTTTATATAAGCATACGAAGTTGAATGCCTCATAAACATGATGATTGATATCTACTGATAAGTTGGATAGCGCCAACGAAATGTCGGTCATATGGAAAGCTAGATGCACAACGCATTTTCAAATAACATAATTATAGAAAATGAGTATAAATAAATAAATAAATAATGGACTTGCGTGAACTTTATATATATTTTTTAAAGAAAAATACATTTTTATTAGGCGTTACGTAACATGTTTGAATTTTCGGTTCCTTAAAAACTTTAAAGAGCTGTATGTTCATTCCATTATATAAATTTTATGTTAAAGAATCTACTCCTTCCACTCCTTCTTAGTGAGACTCGTTACTCATATCGCTCCTCTTAGTGCAACATAGACATATCTAAAAAAAAAAAAAAAAACAAACGAGGATATGAAGGAACACTTTTTCATGAGTAATTTTAAAATTTTAAGTTTTTAAGATGTTGCATGTCGGGTGCCTTCGTAGACTAGTATACTAGACTAGTAGACCGAAGGTCACAGGTTCGACTCATGTCGCAGACTCCGGGTTTTTTTTGCAAATAAACCAGGTAGCTTCGCAGTTTGTGTTTGTTAATTAAAATATAAAAAAATGTAGAATACATATTTACACTTTTTGGCATAACTTCGGTTGAGATTCAATTATGATTATGGGTTTTCCCAACTATAATCGCATAAAGGACATATTAAGGAATGTGGCATTAAAGCGATTTGAAAAGTAAATTATATATTATATATACGTATGTATGTATATTAAGGCGATCATTGTTAAGGGCAGCGTCTTTAGAAATTTTTTTCAAAAGATTTTTGCTACAAATTTTTCTTTTAATTTTTATAACGCAACATGTTCACACGTTCAATTAGTTATTATAAATATGTTTTCATATAATTTTAAATTATCGGCAAAATTATTTCGAAAAGAGAGTGTGTGTAATGATGAACTGATATTTAGCGATGCTGTTATTGCTTCCATTCAATAGACTTATAGTAAAATCACTGTAGTTCATTTGTATTCCATTAATTTTTTTTAATATTCTTCAATTCCCATACCAGTTATCGTGCAACATTCTATGACACATTTCAAAGTTTTTTTCATCCAGTTTCCTTGTGTCGTGCCTTTATTTTCTTGAATTCAGTTGATTATTTGTATTTTAATTCTTCTTTTTCATATTTTAAAGCGTGATCCAATTAGAAGTTTATATTCCAAACACAAGTAGAATAAAGAAGACGCAATATACATATACATGCACATGCATGTGTTGAATGAGGCATGTTGTGTTAAAGTTACAGTTGTAGTAAAAACAAAAATCATCCAAATTAATTATGAAACACAATTTCTCACATGTGGGATTGCCTTGTTGAAAAGGCATATGGCAGGACTACTTACATATTTTTATTTTTTATGAATGATTGATACTTTTTTTTTTAAATGACACAAAATAGCTTCTGCAGAAACATCTAAAGTCTTTGACGCGAATCGAACCTTCAATTCTCAGGGTAATAGACTGCAATTTCTAATAACCTGCAATAAATGCGAACAATACTTTACAAAGAAATAGGAGTACTCCAAAACTACCCCAAATTAATGAAATGAAAATGGTCCATACTTTTTATAACCAACCAATAGAATGACGCTTTTAATCGTGAAAATAAGAACGAATGTCGTACAGCAATAGATATTTCTTTGTCCATGGCTGCTTTAAAATGTTAAAACCCCTACATTTAACTAAATTGGACCAGCTTTTCCAGGCTAGTCTATAGGGTAACCTAGTAACCCATTTTATGGGTTGGTCATGATGACCAACAAAACGACGATAAAAGTTTGACGGACTGCGTAGCATATGGGAGTAAACTAAAGATAATGATTATATATCTAATATCAGCACAAGGAACTTTTTAGTAGCAACCGTGTTTTTCGTATTCCTATCAGCTCCACCAATCACATTCGCAATACTATCCACTTAACTCTTTTCTGGACAGCCTCTCAAAGTTTTTGAAAACAATTTAAAATTTGTTGTATAACTTTGCAAGCGACTTCTAATTTGCTTGATATACCCATTAGAATTGTCAAAACGGCCCACCACGGACAATAGACTTAAAATCGTTAAAATGCATTTATTTGGTTTTAAGTGGCCACCCTTGACAAAAGCGCAATTTCTAGTGTTCCCTGATATTCATAATCTTGGCCACATCAGCGAGAGTTGCAATGAATATCTATGAGCAAGTTTCGCAAAGACCACATTGTGTAAAATGGAACGTTCGAAACGTTTCAAATTTATATAATAAAATACAGCCGCTTACAAACGTTTCGCTTTATAGAATGACTCTCATAGATTTAGTCAAATTCCCGTTAGTGTGATTGCTAATGCGACCTTCTGTTGCAAACATTTTATTATTTAAAATTATTTTATATAAATATGACTTGATTTACACTTTAAAAATTTTCATGAAACTTGCAACAGTGTATAAGATGGCATAAAAATGTTGTCAAAAATCGTGTGCAATTTCATGTAACACTATTTTTACTCTATCAATCGCTGAAATATTCTTCCAATCAGCAAATAAAAGAAATTGCATCAGGGCTGGGCGGTATTTGAAATATATGTATGTATTTGAAATACGTATTTAAAATACAAATACGTATTTTGTATTTTGTATTTTAAATACATACAGATTTGTAAGTATTTTGTATTTTAAATACATGATCAGCAAGTATTTTGTATTTTGTATTTTAAATACCGCAACCCATGTATTTTGCCCAACACTGAATTGCATGCAACAAATTATTGCAAAAAATACTTTCAGCCTATAAATGGATTTCATTTCTTATTTTGTGATGTTGTGACGTGTGTGACGATTTAAAATATCACCTGCAGCTTGCTTATTTAAATACTTTCAGCTTAATTAAGTTTTCCTCTTCAAAGGCTTAACATGAAATTGCGCCTACTGGGAAGTGGGAGTAGTTTGAAAATAATGTTCATAAAGGGAAACCGTGGCTTAAAGGGAAACTGTGGCTTGTATTACGATATCCTCGTCTGGTAGAAATTTTTTCCTGAGACTTACATGGAATTCCTGGAAGCAAAATAAGTTCTGTAGATTGTCTTACTATCCAGCTCAATAAAGTTTAAGTTCATGGTTTAACCAAGCTTGATTGCTGCAATAGGAAAGCTTTGGAACGACAGTAATATATATATATATATATATATATATATATATATATATATATATATATATATTGCGAGTGCTAACCAAGTACATCGAACGTGGACATGCGTTCTAGGTGATAGATGGCACGTTAATGTTTCAAATACCTCGATGTGAAGAAGTGACACTAGTAATTACTCAAAACTCTCTCTAGCCTTGGTTAATGTTCCTTCGAAAATCACGTGTTGGCTGTAGTTGAAAAAGGCGCTAATTTCAATGGATGAGAAATTTTAGACGGTATCCTGTGCCTCATTTAATTTTGGAAACACAGCCAAATTTTATCGACTAAACGCTGCATATATTGGTTAGTGACAATCTGAGTAGTATTGCGTCCCAGCTTGCTGAAACTGAAGATCATCATGACTTTCGCAAGTAGTATCCATTTTTTCAACTACAGCTCCACATAAACGTACTTTGGGACAGAAATCCGGATGAGATTGACAATCAATAAAAAAACGAGAGTATTCAATTTAAAGAAACAAAAAACTTTTGTTTGGACAACCCTATACCATTTCATACATTCGAGTGTACACTGACCAACACCAACAAAAACCGGCCGGTATTCCTGTTTAAGTGGTGTTTGTTCGTATAAAGTCTTATCATGTGTGTAGAAAGCAGGCATGCAATACAGCATGAAACTTGCTTTGTCATCTCTTCAAATGTTTGTGGTTTCTATCACAAACACTGCATTTTGTTTTTCCCCCTCTAGTTTGCTAGGCTCATTGAAAGACGCTACAGGTAACACTCGCTTTAATCACTTTGAGGATGGACTTTTAAGAAACGTTGGCAAAATTTACAGAGAAATAATTGATGAGTGTTGATCTTTGTTGTGAATTTTTTTAATCGAAGTTTTTACGAACACTGGGTGGAGTCAATACATTTTCTATGAGACATATAAGAGTTTGGTAGTATTTATAGATCTAAAAATTGTATTTATTATCAATATAGATTTCAATAATGTATTGGGTTGTGGTGGCGTGGTATAGTGGTTAAAGTTCTTGCCTAGAAAACCGAGTACCACAGGTTCGCTTCCTGGCAGAGGAAAAAATTTTTCACCATGGTTTTTCAAGTTTTAAAAGTGAAGTGGCTTCAACCACCTCCTAAAAATCCATCCAATGAGCCCCCTGATCACCCCCTCTCCCTGGAAAAGAGGATAACATCATTACAAGCAAAGGTCAGGCAGAGCCACCACCTTCTGGAAAAAAAGATAGGAATCAAAGATTAGCGAGGTTCATACCCACTACACCAAAATACAGAGGGGACGTTGTTTCTAGGCAACGACAGATGGCAGCCCCATTATTCTAGACCTGCTATAGCAGACCAATCATCTACTTAACTGGAACAAGAAGCGCTTACCGAAACTGATACAAGACAAAAAAGAAAACAAATAAAATAACAATGCGAAAACAACTACAACAACAGCCCGTGTAAAGATGGCTATGCTTTGTAGAAGCCCTATGCTCCCTCCAGGAGCGAAAGGAACATATATATATTGGGTTGTTTGGAAACTAATTTCGTTTTTTTATGGAAATAAATAATGAAATAATGCAAATTAATAATGAACCTTCAAGATTGGTAAATTTAATCTCTCCATGACCGCACGGGTTGTTATCCACTGAGTTGCAACTATTAATGCTTTTAACATCAAAACTGCTAAACCGAAATTTTGCAAACTCGACTTGCCACTGGATCTCTGCCAATACATTTTTTCTATACTTATTGCATATTTTCTCTTCCTTGAACTGCATTTTACCTCTTCGATAGTAAAAAAATAGAATATGTAGAAATTGCTTGTCTTATTTTTCATGCAAAAAACTACCCAGTAAAATACAGTTTCCAAAAAAAAGTTATGAAAATAGTCAAATATGAATTTTAATTTCCAATGATTTTAAAAAGGTTTGTCATTGCAAGATGTCCTTAAAAAAAAGCTCTTCACCGACTTGGAAGTTGTTTTCAGTATGTAGAGAGAAAAGTTTTTTTAGGTTTTTTTGAAAAGAAAAATTACCCTAATCGTGAATAAAATTTCATGTAAAATTTGTTTCATTTGGGTCGGCAACGGTTTCTATAGCATCTTTTTCTTTTCATGGATTCATTTATTAAAATAGGATTGGTTATTTAACACTGGGAATAGACTCAGGGTGCTGTTGCCTGAGCACGTCGACTACAAAGTAATTTATGACTGAGAACCTGGGTTCCATCCCCCTTTAGGACAAGTCATCAGCATTATGAGTTTTTCAGTGATGGAGGCATATCACTGGTCACTGAACAGTACCGACAGCGATTGATACACTTATACGCTAATTTACTACAACACAGCGCCCTCTTTCGTCGGTAATGTTAGCAGAGCCGTCGGCGATATAAACCAGTTAACAAAATGTTGACACTTACAGGTTGAGAAGCTTAAGGCGTCTACTTAACACCTGACTCGCTTTAATTCTGCTTTAAAAAATTAATAAACACGCGGAAATAGTAGAGTTGTCAAAAGAATTTTATCTCTCTTTCTTCTCATTCCATCACCTGTCCTCTCAACACTATCCCTTTCACAAAAAAGTAACACCCTAAGTAATAATAATAATAATAAGTTCCCGACGTTTCTACTGGGATCATAGGGGGCCAGGCGCCATAATGATAAGGCAACACTTCTGATTAGTTCTACTTGGTGAATCCATGGTGATCCTCATCAATTACACTTAAAGTCGACTCACAAACTTCCATGTAGTGGTCCCTGAGCAATGTTTTTGACACCCGATACATGTCGGCTGCAAGCGGACGTCTGTTCTTATATTAAGCGGTCCGTTATATAAATGTGTTTTATACTCAGCCAGTGTGTTGGCTTGAATAGCAGCCCCATAATCAGAATAGGCTTAAACATCTGCTTATCTGAAAACCACCGATTAATTGTCTCAGTGTTACTTTTCTTTGCGATTTCTATATCAGCTGGTGACATAAGGAGTCTTGCGATTGAATCCTTGCCATGTCCTCAAATTCGAGGTTCACCTGTTGTTAATTTACATTTGCCTTAAATTTTATGAGCGATCTTAAGTACGAGTAGTTTGTGAGCTGCAATGGTACGTGGCAACAAGACGCTATTCAAATCCTCCATCTTTCTACGAGTAGTCAACTATCACATCGTATAAATTTGAATTTTAACTGTTACTTCAGGTCAAGTAACTGCTTTCTTTGGAAAGTTTAAATCAACAATTTTCACTATTTCACAAATAGTTGCAAAAAAAGTCAATAACTGCAGTGAAAATATCTACACATGTACATATGCATGTCTATACGACTGTATGATTGGAAATTTTGCAAAAAAAATATTATTTTCTTTTCAAATCACAATTTTATAGCAAAGTACATTAAAATTTAAATCAAGTAGGCATATTTGATTTTTTTTTTTTGGTTAAAAATAAATTTAAATTCCACTGAAGTACATAAGTATTTGCGGGTATGTTAGTCATACGATCATTTGCGTAATTGTAGTAGTGAGTTAAAAAAGTAATACTCTTATCTGTTAAAAAATAAGGTTTATGTAGATCATGTCTGTACGTATCTTTGAAAGTATCAGTTCCTTAAATGAATACTAAAATACTCGTATTTCATATGTTCTGAATTCTTTTCGTACTCACAATTGCTTGCCCGATAATGTTTATCTAAAATATTGTTGGTTTTTTTTTTGAAAAAAAAAACAACGTAATTTTTGGTAGGTCTAAAAGAGCAGTAATATGGGTACATACGACTAAAAATTTATTTACGAAACAAAAATAATAATAAGCAGAGCAAACAAAAATATGATGCTTAGAAGACTTTTATACAAACAACGCAGTAAACGACTTATGACTTTCATATCAGTCTTTTTATTTTTCTTCAATTGGATGACAATTAGTCTTTTGGGTGACATTGATTGTATTTATAGGCAAAACAAAAAATGAAATTATGTGTCTCAAATTTGAGTTTTGAATTTGACAAATCAGGTGAAAAAAATTTTAATTTTTTTTTATTAAGCAGAAGCCAATTATTACACTAGTAGAACGGAACAATACTGTTATCGATGGTCGCTCAGCGTTATTGTTGCCAATTTTTAACACTTTTCAGGTGGCTGCTACTCTTTGGGAATATCATCTATTCCACACATTTGTGCATGAAGAACTAATACAAGAAGCGAAAAATATCTTTTATCTTTTTTATTAACAATACCAAAGTGTTTTACAACGAAATTCCTAAATTCGGTGCTTTGTGCTGCTTCACACACGCGTCAGGTTTTCTTGATCAAGTTTCAATTCAGGTGGGAGAAGGATAAAGAAAGGAATGCATACTCTCCCTATCGCTCTCCCAGCTGAATTGAAACTTGATCAAGAAAACTTGACGTGTGTGAAACAGCACTTTGAAATCACCGTTCAAATGTCGCTTTGAAAACACAAATTTGTTCTAGAAATCATAAGTTTTTGAGCTTTTCGAAGTGATTTTATTTGTTCGAAAACATAAGCACGCAGCTGATTTTTTGTATTGGTTTGATGACGTTTTTATTATTTATGGTAGTGAAAATAAACTAACACTTCTTAGAGCTGTTTCACACACGTCAAGTTTTCTTGATCAAGTTTTAATTCAGCTGGGAGAGCGATAGGGAGAGTATGTATTCTTTTCTTTATCTTTCTCCCAGCTGAATTGAAACTTGATATGTGTGAAACAGCTCTTAGTTAAAATATAAACGTATATCAATTGTTTGTAATGAATTGATATTTTCTTTTAATTTTCCATTAAAAATAGTTACATTACGAAATACTTTTAAGATTTTAATGTTGGGCCACAAAGACTTTGATTTTAATAAGCAGAGCAAGAAGTTGCCACATTTCGCAGAAGTGCTGCCACTGTGCGCAATAACCTACTATGGCCATTCGCTTTAATTCTATTTTTAAAATTAGGCAAAATAAGAAATAGTTATTAAGTATTTTAAATATGAATCGGCAATAAAAGTTAAGTTTTGTAGTAAACGGTTCATTTGTTCAAATAAATTAAACACATCTTTTACTGAAAATTGAATTTTACAACTCTGGCAAGTATCGGGGCCTGTTCGAAGAACTAAGTCAGCTGACTACTGAAAAGTAAAAGTGAAATCACAAGCAAATAACAATCGTTACAATGGAAAGTGTTGTTAAATTTTTCTCTGCAATTTCATGTATTTCTTTTTAAGTTTTATAAGCAAGTATTTTAAAAACGATTTTGGTTTAGATGACCGTTTTGAAATCACGAAAGTCCAAAAACTTTTATGTGCAACAAAATTCATGTGATTTGAAATCGCTTTCACAAAATGTCATTTCCAGAACATGCTTGATCATTAAGCTGTTTCTCTGATATTCTTACTTATGATGATGGAGTGGTGACCATTAGTAACAGTACTGTTTCGTTCTGCTAGTTTCACGATTAGCTTCTCCTTCTTCCTTAATAAACAAAAAATTATTGAAAAAATTATTATTTATTTATCCTACATAAACCAACCGAACTCCTAAAGACAAATTTCGTGGGTGAACTTAGAAGTAAAAATTTATTTTACAAGAATGTTTTAACAAAAATGGTAAAATGCATTGCGTTATAAATTGTTGATATATAAAAATACATTTTAGGAATCACATGTTATTATTATTGGTAGGTTAGGTTAGGTTAGGTTGATTGGAGGGGTGTGATAGCCCATGTCATACGACATACACTTAAGCCAGTGAAGGCTTGTTGTGCGCTCCCTTCAATTATCAGACACAAACTGCCAGAGTTCTGCGGCAGGATTCGAACCTGGGACCTTCGCACTACGAGTCTAGTACACTACCTACTAGTCTACCAAGGTCAGTTTGTTATTCGTATATTTTACAAGTTTTTTTTAACTAAAATCTCTTAGAGTATATGAATTGCCTAAATAAGGACTCGAACTTAAATAAATGTTCAGATTAAGCAACAAGTTTAAAAAAATTACGTAAAATTGAAATAAAATTTTCTTTTAACAATGTTTATAAAAATTTTCGAGACCCATTTATGGTTATACACATATTTATTTTGATTAAAATATTATTGAAGCTCAAGGTCCTAAGATGATACACAATGAGTATCGAAATATCGATAATTTCAAATAAAATTGTTTAACTACTAAATAAGACCTTGAGCTTAAATAATATTTTAATAAAAATTGTTATAAAAAGGTCAAAAAATGTAGAGATATTGTTATATATTTATATAGTTTTGCAATTTTCAAATGTGATTAAATCTTTTGAAATTATTATATGTATTGTAAATGCCACACATATGTACTACACAAATGTTAAGATTTTTAAACATGACATGAGTCGATTTTAATTTTTTTTTAATTGTGTAAAGTTTTGATGGGACTCCACCGCTTCCGGTAAAATGCTGTTAGTTGCACTGTGTGTACATCATGACAAGGCTTTAAGAAATTTATTACTCTTTGTATAGATAACGTGGTAAAAAGGATTTTGCCCAAAAGCGAGATATGGTGGATTGAAAATTAGTGCTCTAAAGAAAACATTGAAAAGGTGTGATTTTGAAAATATCTTGTGGAAATCCATTTCTATGATAATATTTGATTTTGTTTAAGAAATATATTTTGCACATACATACATATGCAGTTCCATCTGAAGCAACGAGCCATTAAATATGCAGTTCAAATAAAGTACTAATTATTGTTAATAAGTTGCATTTTATTTTATATTTTTTAAACTTCCCGCTGTAAAAAATTTCAAGTTACTGTTTTCACTCGTGTTTTTTTTTTTTTTTTTTTTTGAAAATAGAGTTTTCATCAAATCTTGGCGTTTTATGATTACAGGAAGCTATTATAACTGTTTTTGCGATCATTTGCGACCACTATTTTCGTGTTCTTATGATATTTATGATCATTATTTTGATGCAAATAGTGAAAATACAATCAATATTTTAATTCCTTAAAAAAGAAACGTTTTGTTCTATTATTTTTAATATTTATTTTAACAAACGATAGCCTGGGGGGCATATCACCTTTCGTCATCTTTCTACGTCAATTTAAGGGCGAAATAAAATTTTAGCAGAACTTTTCGAAATTTATAAATTCTTACCACCATCGCTATGGAATGAAAACTGAAAAGATTACAGCAATAGAATTATAAAAAATAGACATTATGACATTTTAATTGAAAAATCAAAGTAGAAGAGTCCAGAGAGCAAAATTGCAGCAGTGCATTCATCGTCTGAGCTCATCGCAAGCAAAAATCAACTGATAAATTTATGTTTGTGTAGTGTATATGTGTGCTTGTCTGCTTGACAAGCCGTTGTGTAGTCTGTTGGCTCTTTAGGCAAAAAATTATAATTGTAGATAATATCGCAAAATTTTAAAATTTTTTATATAAAATTGGCGATTTTAATTAATCGTTCTGCAAGTGCTTGCCAGCTTTTTACTAGTATTATTTCTTTGAAATGGCATTGCAGGAATGACTGCACGAATGTGTATTTTTTGCTGTACATGCGAGTGTGTGCGAGATTGAAAAGAATATCTATCTGTATCTGTTCATGCTTTTGGGGTAAATGGTGATTAAATTTCTAAAAATAATAACATTAAATAACAATACAAAACTAAAGGTTTTCTTGTTCTGTTTTTTTACACGCTGTCTAACTCGTTTTGTTGTTGTTATTTTTTCTCTTTTGTTCTGTGCGATACCAAGCAGAGGTGGGAATTCAGAATAACGAAAATGCATAATTTGCCCAATTTACATCACAAATTATGTATGTACATATTTAAAAAAATTATGAATACGGCAAATTTTTGCCGTCAAGAAGTTTATCCAATTTAAACAAAATGTCCAAAATGTACGAAACGTGTACAAAAAGTAAGGTTATGTTGATTTTTTCTCAAACTTATGTTGTAATACTCTTTCTTTCTAATATTTGGAGTGATTTTTTTGCCAAAAAGAATACCAAAATCATGGCCTCAGTCATTATAATTGTTTGATTGAATTGTACAACGATTGAGAAGATTAATATTGAATCAATGAGGAGCTCGAAAGAAAAAAGAGCGAAAAGTACTTCGATGATTTGATAAAGCGGCTGATAGAACTGCTTTGAAGGGAACAACATGAATATTGATGAATAAATATTTTCTGATGAAAATGACACCCTAACTTATGCACTTATGATATATTTTAGCTTTATGTATATTTTGAGATGATCTGACGTGACAATAAAAGCTCAAAAAAAGATAATAAATTTGTCCAATAAAATCTGGAATGTTTCTTCGTGATTTTATGCTCTTTAAAATGTACATATAAATTTTGTTCTAAGTTACTTTCACTCGATATTAATTGTTTAAATAATGATTGATTCATGTCTGACACGGCATTCGCAAATATAAATATATATGTACATCTGTACCTAAAATTAAATTTGTTTAGAAAGTTTTATTTGTGATGAGTGTTGAATTTTTGAAAAATGCTGAATCCATATGAATTTATGTAGAGTAGTACGTTTTTGATGAAGAGCTTTTATTTTCATCAAATGCGATTTTATGCTCTCTAAAATGTACACTCTCGTACATATACATTTTGTTCTAAGTTTTTATTAATATTTGAAATTATGAGTGATCCATGTGTTACACGTTAAAATCTACGGAAATACCAAAAAATATATACATCTGTACATAAAATTATATTTTTTTAGAGAGCTTAGTACGTTCTTGATGAAGAGCTTTTATTTTCATCAAATGCGATTCACTTGTACAAAAAACTTTTTTTAACAGTGTTAGCCTTTGAGCTTTGTCAAGGTATAAGCGATAGCGCTGGTAGTTTTGGTATATATTTGGGAATTCTCGGCTTGAGTCTTTTATTTCTCATTAAAATATTGACAGATTCGTGTGTTATCAATTGGATACTTACAATTTTTATAAGAAGTTACAATTGACAAAACTAAAACTATGCAATTGCAATTAAAATTACACTATGCAATTGCAATTTAAATTATTGCATGTAGAAGATTCTTAAATTTTTATTATATGAGTAAAATATGTTTAATTCGCATGTGCCGCAAGTAATTAATTAATACATTTATTAATTATATTAACATTATATTTTCCATCCCTGCTAGTATTTGTTCTGGCTCTACTTTTTTGTTGCAATAATTTTAACCAACTACAAAAACAACAACAATAGAAATAGTGGTAATAGCAAGCGAAAACAGTTGATATTTCGATAAACTGCTATTTTTACTGCTGTTGTTATTTTTGTTCTCTTCACGGTTGCCAATTTAGTCTTTTAAAACAAGATCTAGTGATTTTATGTACTCGTATGGCTAAATTTTACCAAGTCGGAAGATTTACCTATTAAACTTTTTCTTAGTCGAGGATTAATAGACTAATTTTTAATTAAGGAAGAATCAAATTTTGATGCTTCGCTAAACACTATGTATTGCAATTAAATTTAACTTTCGTATTAGTATTTAGTATTTTATTGTTAACAGAAACTAATAATATGAAATTTTTTTCATATTTTTTTCTATATCTCAGGTGCATAGGAGTTATATATAGTTTATATAGTTTTGTAATTTTCCAAAAGAAATATGATTGCTTTTCAAGCAAGCTGGTTGAAGTCGACTGATAAGTTGGTATTAGCAGGCATTTTATGGACGCTTAAGCTACAACAAATAACACCAGACACTCAGTACAGTGTCAGATTGTTTTGTACCTCAAATTCATGTACATTTCATAACTCAACTTGACCTGTCAAAGGTCATTAAAGACTTTAACTCAAAACAAAAATCTATATGAATTGATGGAACAGCCATTTGAAAGGATACCAGCTCTAGTGTCATCATACTCCTTTTTTGTAGCGTCAGTGACCTTAAACTGATCAATGTTTCATTGCCGCCAAGTCTGATTAACCCCCCGGTTTTTGTCGGGAGTAAGGGCATTAAGATTCTTGTTCAACGCCAGAAATGGTTGCATATAATATTGTACACAGACCACCAGCTGGTGTAATAGATTAGTAGTCTAGGGGCTTCACATTTTGTGGTTGTTAAAAAAACCTGTAAGAATCATATAAAATATGTCGCGTTTCGCTTATGTTAGTTTAGGTTGTTTGTAGGGGTGTGATGGCCCATGTCATACGACATACACTTAAGCCAGTGAAGGGTTGTTGTGCGCTCCATTTAATTAACAAACACAAACTGCCTGAGTTCTGCGGCAGGATTCGAACCTGGGACCTTCGCACTACGAGTCTAGTGCACTACCTACGAATGTCAGTTCAGTAATATTAAGTTTATTTTTTAATTTTTCCCTTTAATTTATTTCTTGTATTATTTCATAATTATTAAAAACTCAGCTATTCTTGACGATTTTTTAAAAATTCATGTAAACTTTGTGTTTCTGATGACAAACACAAAAAAAAAACAAATTCATAATTGGCAGTTCGAGTTAAAATGTGGCATTAAGAGAAAAAGCAATGCGCTATTGTTGTAGAACAATATTTTGAAAATACTAAATCTTTGCTTTCGCCAAATTTGATACGAAATATGTTTGGAATAAAAATATAACTCGGGATCCATGAGATTGACATTTATTAGTCCAGCACTTCATGTAGGATGGAATTATAATTTTTTGTTTGGTTACACATGTCATTGTGAACTTAAATTTAAGTTTTCGGGGTCCAAGGAGCATAAGTTTTCCTGCTATCTTGAAAATAAGGGCGCGACCAGTTTTTTTTTTTGGCTCTTGAAGAAGGAATGTCAAAATTTCGTAAAAAGTTTTTTTAGGTAATAATGTAAATTGTGCAAATTTTATAATTAAAATTTTCAGATAAAAACAAATTGGAAATTGCAGAATTCTTCTCTTTGCAGCGTCATAACGTGTTTTTGGATTGATTTTTTAGAAATCTTTTTTATAACTTTTTTTACACACATATTTCTTGTAGTTAACGGGATAATACCCGAAACCTAGTCGCACCTTTATTTGCAAGATAGGGGAAAAATTAACCATCCCCAGCCTTGAAAACACAAATTTAAATTAATATGTATAACCATGCAAAATATAAAATTTCCATCCTATTTGAAATGCAAGGTTGGCTCTTTTTAGTACGATAAATATATATATTATATATATATATATATATATATATATATATATATATATATATATATATATATATATATATATATATTCTTATATATTCATGTAATCTATGGTATGTGCATATATTCTATTCCACGTAAATTCTTTAAAGCTTTTTCCTCAACAAATCTAATTGCTTTTCACCTCCAGAGTTGGCAACCTTGACTCCCTTATCATTCACAACCATATTGACAGCCAGTCATATTAATACTCGCGTCATATGTAAGTATATACGTGTCATTCTGTATATGTAACAAAAAGTACAACGACAATATTGCAATACATGCTAGTAAATAGTTTTAGATTGAGGAAAATGTGAGACACATACATACATATGTATGTATGTATGTATTTATTTCGCATTTGTACGTAATAATTGTAAACATTTCATAGATAATAAAATGCTACTAAATAATCATACATCTGTAAATATGTATGTATGTATATACATAAGTATGTATGTACATTTGTTTGAGAGAGACTAATGTGTCTACAGAACAAATAATTTTGTCACAAATACCACCTTCAACCCAGCAAGAGTGTCGTTTTAATTAATATTCAACTACTGTATTTACTAAACTAAAATGTACACTCAAAAAAATATTGTAGTGGAAGATTATCAATTTTTACTTAAACTTCGTACTTCTTTTTTTTAATTTTGTTAAATAAATTTTATTTTTCGGCAGAGGGTTTCACAATTAAGAAATGTGAACAACTTTTTCTCTGGGGAGATTGAGACAGTCGAAGAATTAAAATGATTTGTTAAATTTAAAAAAGAAGGGCATGAAGTTTAAGTATAATTATGCCAACTAATTAAAAGCTTTAGATTCGTAAAAGCTCGTTGAGGATTGCTAAAGTTATTGTTGGAAATGATATTCAATCTCATGATGTGAATTATTCAATATGGGATATTTTTCACTGCATTGGGATATTCTTTGAGTGCATTCTTGAAGCTTAAAGGCTCGGTTATCATATATTTTTGTTGTTGTTGTACTTTCTCTCCAACCGAATCGATATTTGTGAATTTTCGCCTACACCTTTATTTAAAAGGAGGACAACTAATAGCTAGAAAGATTCAATATTAATTTGCAATAAAACATACCAAGCGAACATGTGTTCACAGTCACTATACATACTCTAAAATAATAAAAAAATAACTAAAAAGACGCTGGACTAAATGTATCGTTTTATCCAAAAGGTCTCAAATTGCCCTCGCATGCCGTTGCGAAAAAATGCCAAAATTTTGCTCTTAATTTGCTTTCAGAATTGAAAATCATTAATTTTTTGTAGGTCCTATTTCATTGCAACTTATTTCATTGGGAATTATTTCATCCAGCCGTACTAGTCTATCAACCCAGATGTTGATAGACTTTCTTTGTTACATCGCCCAGAGAAATAAGTTGCAATATAATAGTGTTTGCAGCATTAAAGAAATTAATTAAAAAAATGTGTTGTTCAAGAAAGGCAGTATTCAAAATTTGACAATCATTCTTAAGTTAATTTTATACATTCCCAGAATCTTTAGGATCGGGAGCTTTTAGTTTGACATCCCGAGTTAATTTGCCTCTCATTTTAATCATTAATCATTTTATACCACTTCTTCCTTGACAATTTTTGTGAGTGTATTTGAAATTCTTATTGATAATTTTTTGTAAGAATAACAAAATTAGTTGTTTATTATTTAGTTTATTTACATACGATTACGCACATACATATGTTCTATATATGTACATATGTATGTATGCATGTTTATTATTTGACATTTGATTAATTAAATTTTTTTCCTTTTAATTTTACTTACAGGATTTTTTATGTTTAAGCACAATCGAAAAAATAGTCTGCAAAAATTTCGAATAGTAATAATTATAACAAACTACTTAAATAATTATCACATAACAATTAATTTTGTACCTTAAAAATTAAAAAAAAACGTACATATATATTTACAAAAAAAAAAAAAAATATGTCGCCTACCAAGGATAATATGAATCATCTTAACAATCATACGACTGTCTCGAGACGGTCCCGCGATGAATTTTCGGATACGGTAAGTTTGTTTTTTGTTTATATCATTATTTCATTTCAATCTTAAGATTTCTTAATTAAGAAATTAATCAATTAAAATAAATATGAAAAAGTGTAAAAATAAAGTGTACAATTAAATAGATTTGCATTAATTTTTTTTCGAATTTAAAAATATTATTGAAACATGGTGTTTTTATTAAGATATAAACTGTTTGATTTTATTTTCTCAATCAAACACAAGCCAATTAAATGCCAATTATCTATCAATTAAGAAAATAGTTATTTATTGACAGATTTATATTTCAAACTTACATGCTTTTTTTAAATTCTTATTTAATATTCATCGCCGGTAGCTTCAACAGCAATTTAATAATAAAGTTGTCAGCCACACTGTCTGTTTTCTGGGTCGATTTAATTTAATTTATTATTAAGTATAAATTTTTTGTCATTCTCATATTAATTTTAAAATACCCTACACTTTGAAAAGAAGCTTATGAGGGTAGTCCTATATTTAAGTTTAGGCAGAGCTTTTCACAAGCCCGAAATTGTTTCTTGTCATGTTGAACAGGATATATCAGGAGGATGTTAAAAGTCGATCTACCAGCGGAAGGACGCTCTTTTTTAAATTAAAATATGGATGCTATAAGACAAGGCACTCAAGTTAAGAATTTT
Source organism: Germaria angustata (assembly GCA_963681545.1). NCBI lineage: Eukaryota > Metazoa > Arthropoda > Insecta > Diptera > Tachinidae > Germaria > Germaria angustata. The sequence goes on along the minus strand of OY813000.1, from coordinate 52,969,666 downwards.
TGCTACGAATAGCACTAGAGGGCAATAGTTATTTCAACACATACAGGGAAAACAGTTTTTTTTTAGAAAAGACACACTACCAGATATTGCCTATAATACTGACAGGGGACATGCAAAAGATTTTAATTTAGCCATCTCTTTGCCAGCTAACAAAACCTTGACTGAGTCCTAAATTCGATGCAGCTTTGATTTGTAGGGTACTTATTTTTAATCATGGCCGAAAATAAGCATCTTTACTCATAGGTGATCAAAGTTCCATCTGTCGAAAGGACTTTTCAGGACTTTTGAGTCGTGGGAAGAGGGCTGTTGCCATGGCAGTTACTTGAGCTAATCATGATCACATATACTCGTATTCTGATAGACTATCAGTCGGTGAATTGTGAGCTCGATTCCCTTTTGTTGCTATAATTTTAAATTTTATTCGTATTCATTGGCGTTATCATGATTAATAAAATAATTATGACATTTTGTAAAATACCAAATTTGTTATAACTTTAGTGAAATCGTAAGTAATTGCGGAACCACAATTGTAATGATTGCGACTCGAATAGTATAAAATTCGATTTATTTTTAAAACATCGAATATTTTGTAATCAAAATCGATTTTCAATCTGAATCGGAATAGATTTTTTATTCTCTAACTGATAGATGTTTTTAGTGTAATTTCTTTCCAAATATTTACTCTGGCTGTTGTTTCATGAAATGCAAATGTTTCGGCAGTGCTATAATTGTATACACCACTGTATTTTTCAAATTCATTTGAGCGAGTTCAAACAAAAAATTAAGACATCGTCGGTAGACAATATATTTTTTTTGCTTGACTTCAGTTAAAATTTCTTCTTTTTTTACGCAAAGAAAATCAAACCTACCGATTTTTTTAGACGATTTCTTGAAACAATAATTTTTTTATATATTTTTTCTGTTTAATTTTTGTACAATGTCAATTTCTTATTCGACGTTGATTTTATTTTAGTTTTCGTTTATTTTTTTTCGCCATGAACATGACGTAATTCGAACGGCTCTAGACATGGAAAAAAATCCAAATACCTTTTTTGCAGTTTTATGAAAAAAAGTACAAAAATTTTTATTCAGACTTAAAATATATAAAAAAAAATTCTTCTCTGTTGTGCGTTGCTGCTTTTGCACTGAATTTTTTTTTTTTTTTTTTTTTTTTTTTTGTAAATATACGAGTGAGTAAGTGTTTAAGTGCTTAAAAATACTGAATAAAGATTGATTACACTTGGAGAAAGAAGTTCAAATTTTCATCAGACAATTTTAATTTATTTCCCCACAGTGTTTTTTACACAAAAACGAATGGCGAAACCATTTTTGCTTAATTGCAGTAACGCCAAAAGTCTTGGGCAGGAAGTAAAATTGAGACCTTCTGGCTAATAGCACGCCAGTAGCATTTGCTTCGCAATGGTCACATGAGGCCATATGCCTTATTTAAATAAATTTGAAATACATACAGGTTTTTGTTTCCTATCAAAATTGCAGGGCCACTGGACCCACTGGCATACACGATTCGCTATTATCTCACCTACATACTAAACCATTCACCTGGTACACACTCTGTCCCTTAGGTACCTCTTCACCCTGTCCCTTAGGTACTGTCAGTCATCTAAAACTCATTAGAGCTCACAAAACTTGCAATATGTGTCCATTTTGCAGGTGAACCCATCATTAACTGTATAATATTGCCTATTCCTATTCCACTGCCTAATTGTTGTTGTTTAGCGTGTTAAATTTCGAAAATCATAAGAAAATCACATGTTTAGCGTCTTCGACCCTTTCACGTTAATGTGTACAGTGCGTTCGGTTGATTAGTCAAAAGTGGTATAGGTATTACCCGAAGGCATAGTTTCCATTAACAAATAGAGTCTAATAATAGCGCAGGTGCGCGTGTTACCTCTCGATACAAATTCTTTGGTCAGAAATCAAGATATCGCTACTTCTTCGCTAAATTTCCACAATCTCTATTCTGACTGCTACTCTAGTCATCCTGTCGTCATAAACGACATGACATTCCCTCGCTAACAATTCTACTAGTAGGATCTTGTCATATATGAGAAACGCAGCTTCGCGGCATACTGTTCTATATGAATATCAACTTCTAAGAGCTGATACCGAGTTTATCACAATATGATCCTAATCTCATTGAGCCTCCCCACATCGGGGCAGAATATATTATAACACTCCTAACCTCTTCCGCAAATATCAATCGCATGTAATATTTCGGACTTTTCATAGTCGGCATAATTCTATGAGAGATCTATCGGCCTTCTCCACGATGTTGTCAATATGACTCCTAAATGACAAACGAATGTCGATCATTACATCCAAGTACATATGTATTACAATACATACTTACATACTACATGTATGCACGTACGTAAGTATGTAGGTTCTAGTGAATCCATACGAGCGCATTTATACAAAGATCACATTCTTCATCAACAGTAGCCGACCGCTTTTCTTTCCCAAACTTTTTCTAGTTTTCTCTCAATGCATTATTGCTCTCGTACCCTGAAAGTAGAAAAACAATCGAGAGAAGAAAGATTTTACCCTTTACCGAAGCTCAAAATTATAAAATAGTACAGCCTCCTTAAACGCCGTTTTTCTTTGAGTGTATTTTGAGAAATGTTTTTTATTGTTGTTTTGCATTTTTTACACGTTCAACGCAACGACAACAGTGAGCTCAATATGGCTTTTAATTGATAGAACGTGCTACAAATATTCCACAAATATTGTTTATGGCATAGAACGCAATGATAAGGAAAAGGGTTATTTTATTTTTATAATAAATTTGTTGATAAAATAAGTTTAAAAAAGTGAACAATTATTTTCTGTATTCAGTGAAGGTGAACTCATTCAATTTGAAAAAAAAAAAAAATAATAATAAAAAAAGCAATTTTGTATTCATGTCTATTGGCAAATGAAAGTCTTTTAGTTTAAAACATTATATTTATTATAAAAAAAAAATTTTAAGTTCGAATGATGTAATGTTAAAGGCAAACAAAAAATTCATAAAATTTTTATTAATTAAAAAATTAACACGCTCTCTAAACATTTTCTATCATTTCATGGCACTCGTGTGTATAGGAATATGATAAAAAACCTCCTTTAAAACTGCAGCACTTAATCTTTTTTTAAAATTAACTTTAAAAATACTAATGGTAATTTCGTTTTTGTCGAAAATGTTAAACATACAACTTTTTCGGTCCTCCTGCATGTTTGTGTTCTATTCCAAAACAATAAGCAGTGCAAAAAGCAAAAAGTAACATGTTCTTTTCTAATATTTTTTATGTTTTTTGAAAATTATTTATTATTTTTTAAAATAATTTGTGATATTTAATTGAAATTACAATTTCAGACATTCCATAATATACGAGTAACATTGCCCGTAACAAATTTTACACATTCTCTTCAAAATAAAAGAATCATTTCTTTCTGTTTTTATATTGTGTGACATTTTATTATATAATTTTCGTCACTTGTAAAATAATGATCGTTGCATTGCTGTCGATGTTGTTCTTTGAAGCCTGAAGTTCTCGTAATTCCGCTGTTCATATGGTTGTACAACAACACCCACATACTCGAACTTAATATGTTGACAGAGATATTCTGGTGCATTACTTGCTGTTTTTATTTTTCGCGCAAACACCAAAATATTTATTTTCAACTTTTATTTTATATTTAAGCATTTAAGTAAATAACACATCACCACAATAGGACTGCATTTTAAAATACATCGCTTGGGTTTGTAATACTGCCCATAAAACATGTAAAAACGTAACATATTTTGCACTGATCTTTATTCTGGGGTGACATACTTTTCTTTTCTTTAAACAATTTTTGTTTTGTTTATTTTATTTTCCTTTACACTTAATTTTTGTGTGAAAAATTTATTTAAAACAATTTAATAAATTGATTAAATATTTTTGTACTATTGTGAGCTGGGAAAAGGCAACTGATACGAGGGAGGGTCTTGGTAACATGTAAAACGTTTTCCCCTTTTGTATGACAATATTTTTTCAGAACTGAAAACGCCATATCGTTTCTTAAACGTCAAAAAAAGCTTAAGGGACAAACACAAAATTTCACAGAAGAAATGTTTTTTTTTTAAATGCCTTTGCTCTAAGTTATGGTGGCTACTACAAACTTGATTTTGCTCTAAAGCTTTCTCCGCGGGAAAGGAACCATATTTCTGACGAGCTTTCAATATACATACACATATGGAGGGCACTTCTTGTAAAGTGAATATATATCCGTAATAGTCTATTAATTTGATGAGACTCCGTCTAGACTGGGAACATATTTCAAGTCAGAATCACACCTTCCAGTCGAGAAATATGTGGAAGGTGTTACAACAAGCCGTATGGACCCGAAATCTAAACGACTTGTTCGGTTGAAAATAATCACTAGTGAACAGCATATAAATATTTTAACTCAAGTTTTATGTACTTGATAATCCACACATCTCAGGAGAAGTTCTATGCGATTATGTTTTCAATAAGCTTTATTAACTAGTAGCCAAATTTAATTTTCCCTATCATTTCTAACCACTAAACACTTTAAAAAGTGATGGCGTGGTGTATTGGTTAAAGTGCTTGGCTACAAAAACAAGTACCTCAGGTCCGTTCCCTGTCAGAGTTTTAAAATTAAGTGGCTTCAACCCCCTCCAAAAACTCCAAAAAAAAAGAAAAAAAACAAATAAACATCACTTTCTAATTAAGTGTCATAGACAGAGGGGAATTTCGTACATCTGCAAATATTTTCTAAAAGCTTGGCTCTTTTTGCTGTCCTCCCCACATATAATTTACAACAATTTTAAACCGCCAACGACCGTGACCCAATTGTCAAGACCCCTTTCCCCTTTCTTATTTCAGACATTTAAAACCACCAACAATTTATTTGTTTTAAATCCAAAATTCAGTAGGAAGGTTAAACCGGCTTACATTCAATTTTCTTTGCCACAATTCAAATTGAATAATAAAAACAACTACTGAAAACCATATAAAGAAAACTAAAAATAATAAAAGCAACTATAAAAAACTATTTTATATGTACATGGATCAATCAATTCTCAACACGTGCCATTGTTTATTTTATGCAGCACTACAACCACAATATAAAAATTAACAGAAATTTTTTTTTATGATTTTAAAAAGTGTCAAATAATCTGTACGAATCTGAGTAAGAAAGAATACTCGTATATATTAGTTTCAGCCGAATCTCCACACTGTGCGAAATATTATTTGTACGCTCAGTAGGAACCCTCAGCAGGGAAAAGAACCAGGATTATAAAATAATTTCATAAAAATAAATTAGTTGAGAAAAAGCCTTTTTTTAAGCAGTCAATAGGGTTTAAATAATAAATTAATACGAGAAATTAATAATTGTATGATCTAGGTTCAAATTGGTATATATTTGTCGCCAAAAGATGTGAAATTCTGGAACTGAGAGATCCATTTTTTTATGTTGCTCCGGATCTATCAAGTAAATTCATGCAGCTAAATGAAAGAGATCCTTTTGGGAAAAGATAAGGACTCAATATTTTTATTTCCCATTGGACTTAAAAGAGATTGATCAGGTCCATTCTTATCTACGTTCTGCTTTTTTGATGCAAAACAGTGAAAAAGAGGAAATATCTTCTAATATCCAAAGTTAATGGCGCAATATGGTTATTTGGATTATAACATTTGATGTCACTACTCTTAGTGTTTGCATTCAATATATATCTGCCAGGTCTTCCGAGAAAGAAAAAACTCGTTATAATAAAAATCCTGCTGACAAATTTAGCGACGAATAACTTTAAATCTATTTTGAAATTTTTAAATCTAGTACGAAAAATCTCAGTTATTTTATGTGTATAATCAGCCTTATTCTACTTGGCAACTGTAAGAGAAGACAATGCCGTTTTTTAATTTTTTTGTTTCAAATCGGTATTCCAGTTGGCAATATGGCCAGTTATCAATAACTTTCAACATATGTTTGGTATTCTGGAAGCAAAATTGACGTTGATGTTGTCTCTAATTGCCTTTGATTTTGTCGTCGGCATATTTGGTGTTGTCTTGCGTTGCTGTTGTGTTAAATTGATGTTGTCTCAAAATTGCCAACGTCAAATAGAATAAGGGTGATTGACTTTGTGCTGTCAATATTCAAAAAGTTGTTGTCGCTGAGGTAGTAAAGGCTTTTGCTTATGACCATACGATGAATAGGGAGTCTTGGGCTCAAGACCGATATATAAAAATTATATATAATATTAATATATAAATAAATAAAAAGAAGGATATCAAAATATAAGTGTTAAAATTTATTAAATCGAGTCTACTTCAGTATTGGCATAGAAAAAATCATCCAGCATGGTATCTCGTGGGTTATAATACGAAAATTCAGCTCAAGGCCATTTCTGCCCTAAACAAATATATATATATTTTTTTTAAAGTGAGTTTGTTGTTAAAAATTAATCTCGAATCCGTTCTGCTGTCAAGTTCGACTTAATTACGAATGCATTCATTTTTCTTTTGAGTGTAGGAAGAGCAACTGTGGTAGTTTCAAGTTTTGCGGAAGAAAGGACTCTTGACATGATATCGTAAATTCTTGGCTTTTACTAAATAAAGATACAATCTTGATCAAAAATGCAAGAAATCAGCTAAATATTTTGTCTATTACTTCCTCTTAGGAATTACTTTCTTCAGTGCCCTGATTGCCTGAGTGAGCGTCACTGACGGTATTGTTATACATTGTGAAAAAATTTTAGTTTTTGTATCCGTAATCTCTAGAACTTCTTTGGAGTGGATTGTATGTAAATTAGGTTCTGGTTATCACAATGGGCCCTCCGAATGTATTTAATGCATTAGAACTGCTCGGCTAACCTAAGGCAAACAGTAAATACTCGATAAACTGCTTTGTTAAATCGCATTGAGTTGTAGATTGTGAATTTTATCGTTATAGAAAAACAATGGTAAATTTTTCAGAATCAAATCTGCATTCTGGAGTCTTATGAAAAATTAATGTGGTTATATACTTTTGAAATATTCAAATATGTATGAAATTTTGAAATTCTCATATTGTATTTGATAGTTATTGTACATGTAAGCATACGAGGTTGAATATGAATCCTTTTAGGCGGATTTTCTTTCAAGTGCAATAAAGTGGTTTGATATTAATCAAAAATAATAGTCTACGAGCTTTTGTTTTTAATTAGGAGATTTTGCCATTTAATCGCCCTTCAGTTAATAATAAAAAGAATAATGCTCCTAAAACTCTTCTAAATACGGTCAACTCGTTTGTGCTATGATTATATCCTGTTAAATACAAATATTACTTTTATATGTGAGAAAAAGCCGCAGGCCGTCTTCGAACGTTAACGCGAATTTTTATAAATTTTTCACAATTCGATATTAAAATTACTCTATAAAAACATATTTAAAAAACAGCTGATGGCCAAAAAAAAAACAGCTTAGTTGCAACTTGCAGATGTGGTTGAGGCAACTTATGAGTGAATGTAAATGAGGATGCTTCTTCATACACATACATTTCAATGTATAAAGTTCAAATAAGATTTTTAGCACAAAAAACCATTTTTTCTTTTAATATTGTTGACTTCGAATACATTGACAATGACAAGGCCATTGAAAAATCGTCAGAAATGAATCGGATTTGCACTACTGCCGCACTTCATTAGTTTTGGATCGTATTGATATTTCTATGAATTATTATTATTATTATTTTTTTTGGTTATGCATATTTTATTAACATTTATGTATTTAAATTCATTAAACATTATCAATTCGTTTGTTTATAAATAGACGTTTATCTGTTTGGACACTGTGTGTGTTTTCAAGCCAAATTTGCCTCTTCAAAAAACTATTTGGACATGCTTCTTCCGGTTTTTGCGGGTCATAATTTTAACATTTTTTATTTCCCTTTATGTTCCTTTCGTTAAAAGGAATGGTAAAGTTTTATGGAATTTCATGCGTGAATATGAGATGAATTTGAATACAAAGAATTTTGAGATTCTTTTTTTTTAACTTTTTGTTTGTTTGTCTTAAATATCATGATGCAATCGGCGGCTGATGAGATCATCTGCAGCAACATAAGCTGATATTAAAAATATATACTTACATACATATTTATATAAATTAAAAGCGAATAATAGAAGGGAAATACATTTCAAGAAAAAAGTATAAAATAAAAAACCTAAACAAAGAATGGGGACACTACAACAAATAAAAAAAAAAAATATGAAAAAAAATCAAATTGTAAAAAACAAATAACTTTTTTATATGGACAAAAATATCAATAAAAAAAACATTTAAATTCAACTCTAGACATGGAAATTAATTTATAAAATTATATGTTTGTAACAATTGTTGTTTAAATACGGCAAAGATTTGAATAAAAAGTGAAAAGATGGAAGAGAAATGTAAACAACATTGTGCGATGGAATGTATTGAAATGGAAAAAAAGAAAATTTGTGCAATGAAAAAATAAGCAAAGGGTGTTTACTTAAGATACACAACTTTATAGAAAAATATTTTACTCGTATGTCAATGAAACTGTCTTTATTAGTAAGATAAATTTTAATTGTCAATGTGATTTCGGCCACGACTGTCATGTAGATGGTGCAATGTAGTTGTCACATCTTTCAATATACTCTTGCAATTGCGGCCGTATTTCGCCAATAAATTACTGCATGTCCTGTTACAAGTGTTCTATCATTTCCGATTAAACGGCGTGGACAAGTAATAATCTAATGTGGTTAGATCACACTATCTTGGTGGTCGATTAATAGGACCATTAAGTGAAATTATTCGTATGTTAAAAGTTTCTTTATATAAATATAAATATATAAAAAAATGGCAAGGGTTCATTGCAAAACGACAAATAAAATTAACCATAAAGCAATTGTCAGCTGCCAAATCAGTTGGCAATGTTTTAAACTCAAAGATATGAACCACTAAAAAAACACCCTGTAGAAGAGTTGCTTCTTATAGACAATTGAAAGCAAAAAAACATGTAAATCGTTTTTATAGCCGTCTGTCAATAATTAAAGTAATGAAAATTTATTTATTTTTTTATACTATTTCTGGCACCTTTTTTCCACTAAATTAAGCAAAATTTGTTTTATTGAGCTTTAAGCCTTCAGGGAGGTGGTTACAGGTGTAGCATGTTGCGAGGGCCTTTTGTGCTTCCAGCGCAGTAATTTTCAATGCAAAACTTCTCAAGTTAACTGTTATTAGGCCACTGTCGAATTTTCAGCAATTGAAAAGTGACAACCGCCTTAATTTTTACGAAAATGGAAAAAAGTGAATTTCAAGTTTTAATTATTTTTTACAATTACATTTCATTGGTCGCTAAACCAAATCGCCAGTAAACTTTAAGCAGTTCGAAAACGTTCAACCTCATACGGTTATATCAAAACAATCAAAATCAGTATGAGAATTCTCTAACGTACATATGAATATTACAGAATATGAAAATCGTCAAATAAAAAATTTTAGTATAATTTTTATACGTAAAATAGGCTAATCTTATACCATTTCTTACTAACGTTTTCATTCCCAAAAGTACCAACAGACGACATGTTTTTTACATGTGTTTTTTAAGCTTTCGATTTGTATGTTTTTCTTTATATATGTCAATATTACTTAATTTACATAAGGTTTATAATTCTTGGTCACAAACGTACATGCAGTATCACACATGACATCGGCCATGTTTATTGAGAACAGCTGATTACATAAATATCCACGTCGTTTGTTTGATAAATGGCTTGCAGCCGTCGAAATATTTTTGGTTCCGTCGCTAAAGTACTGCCGACGCAAATGTGTTTTTTAACTTTTTCTTTTTTAAACAAGACGTTGAGGTGTATCTAAAAATCTATACATTTTTGGACTCATTTTAATAAAACGACAACGTTAAATTAAAAAAATATATATAGTTTATTTGTCTTGCAAAATACTTCATTCAGACGGCTAATGATAGTGCACATAATCAACCGCCGACGAATTTGTTCGCATGACATAGACATTTGGAGCTGTATGTTTAACATAAGAAAATAGAGGACGATCTATTTCAAATAATGTCTTATGACTTTTGTCATGTTTTTTACACAAGCAATGTTTTAAAGGTAACACACGACATGTTTCCGTTTACATATGTAAATTTTGACACATACAATGTGAAAAACATGTCGTCTGTTGGTACCTTAATCTCCCATCAAAAATATGTAAACATTTTATATTTGCATTCCAGAGCTCTGGAAAACATTATGTGAAATTTAATAAACTTAAATGTATCGTATTTCTTCGAAAGCACAAGTGTCTGAAATCTGTTTTTTCTTAATATATTTTACCACATTTTTAAAATATTTTTTTATTAAACGTTAATTTTTTTTACATTTACATTATTTTTCCTTTTTTGACACAAAAGTGTCAAACAATTTATTGCATTTTTTTATTTAACACTTCGATAGCAAAGAACAAAAAAAAAATCAACATGTAAAACCGCAAAACATTTTGCGGTGGTGATGTCATTAAAAAATTAGCATTGGATGATAACGAAATACCCGCCCCGACCCGCCCCCGTCTCTCTGCAAAAACAATGGATTTTATAAGAATAATAATGTCCATGGATATTATTAAAGTGTGATTTTTTAGCAACTTTCTTTTTGGCAACATTGTTTTTGGCAGCTCGGCTGTTGTCATGTTCAGTTTGGTCTATATTTTAACCATGAATCGACTTACAAACGAACAACGCTTGCAGATTATTAAATATATTTTTAAGGCGTTTTCGTTTCTACAGAAAAGTGCAATATTTTTTGCCCTTTCAAAGGCAAAAAGGTAATTTACTGTTCTTCACTAAGCGCAAATTTATTAGAAAAGAACGCACAATTCCATGAAAGATTTGAATATTTAGAATTACAGGGATAGTGTGATTTTTATAAATTAATCATGTGTTACACTTTTTTCCGAAAAAAACACCATTAACTAAATTATTTTTATCTGAAGACACGTAGAGTATGAAAAGCCACGTCGATCCTGACTAAATTTTTTCATTACAAAACTCATTAAATTTTTTTTGCAATTTTTTCGTAATCGAGGATAAATATTTATATTATATAATTATATTCTATACACTCACTTGTAAATAAGCTTTTGATAATTGTGAATGAAAAGCTGCTCACGACCTCATCTCTAAGCAACTTGAAAGCATATTCACCATTTGCTAAAATTTAAACGTTTTAATTTATCGTGAAAAAGATTAACTGCTGCTTTACATTCGAATCGAAGATAAAGTGACTCATACAAAACCTTTTGAAATATTTGATTAAATTGCTCTGTTCACAGTTGTCATAATTCTTGGTTATGATTAATACTACACAAACAAACAAATTCTCATTTATGGCTTTAATTAATTTTTAAACATTTTCAATTTCCTCAAAAAATTGTTAAGCAATTTTATTTCAGATATCGAAAATAACTTAAATCCTTAAATGTAAAATAAAATAATAAATATTCAGTATGTGTTCCATTTAGCACTTAATTATAATTAAGCACGTGATACTCTCCCTTTCACGAGATTATGCCATTCCCCTCAAAGAACGGTGTGTGTGTGTGTGTATGTGCGTGTGTGTGTTTATTTCATGTATATATATTTTTTCTTCTACATAAGTACGTTTAAAGTAGTTGTGAGCAGTTGAATGGTCTATGCCTGAGTTAAAACAAATCTAACATTTGTTCAAATAATTAATCAATTTTTAAGGTTGGTCTTTGGCAAGTGGCCGTATCAATAAACAGACAGAAAATTGGAGATATGAAATGATAATATGACTATAGCGTTTATTTAACTGTCAAAAGACAAAGAGTGAATGCAGGAAACTATACCAGCAGGGAGAATGCACCCTTTTCTCAACGTCACGTGCAAATGGATGGTCTTGAATTTGTCCAATTGGGCTTATTTAGTTACAATTATTATACATATATTGAAGAGAAATAGAAAAATTGGAGATTAATATTTTTCAATGCAATTCAAAGAAAAATTATGATTAATAAATAACCAAAGAGGTATTTTGTGTCCATTGCATCAATAAATAATTGAAGCAATAAAATGATTCTTGGTAAAATAGTGCTGGAAAATGTACATCTTACCTTAAGCATTATAATTAACGAGTTGTTACTACAAAAATTTTTAATCTGGTTGTTTCAACAACAATATTAGACAAAAATTGTTTGTTACAATAAAGTGAATGTTTCTATTAAAAATTTATTTTATTTTTAAACACTTAATATTGAAATTTATTATTTGCAATTTAATATTTTATTGTTTGTTGTTGCCTTGGCTGAGAATATGCCTGCATTTCATTGGCGCTAACCAATTCATCAGTACCCTTTAACGCTAATTAAATGCGGGCATATACTCATTTAAGCCAACAACAAACAATAAAATATTAAATAGTTATTTGGAAGAATATCTAGAATAACAAATTTGATAAATATGATGATTTGCAATTATTATATTCTCCCCAACTAAAAAATTTGGGTTTCAAAAATGGTTTGTTGTGGCTTTGGCTATTCATATGTGGACATTTTATTGGTCGCTAACCAAATCGCCAGTGAACTTTCAGCAGTTTGAAAATATCCAACCTCATATATTTATGCTCAAACAAATCAAATACAATATGAGAATTCTCTATCGTATAAGAATATTACATTTTTCAAATACAAACAAACAGCACAACAAACAATTATACTCAACATGTCTAAAGGAAAAAAATAATAATAGGGTTATTCACACCGGCCTTGTTAATTCGTTAGTCGTTATTCGATAGTTTTTTACGTGTATTTTGTTTTTGTAAAATTAACAAATTATCGAACTGCCGAGTAACAAAGTACCAGTCTGGCAAGCTTGGTAATTTTCTTGTTACTCGGTAACAAAGAATTTTCAATTAAATTTTTTACTATTTTTGTTTTTGCACTTTCTCGAGGCATTTTTGCTTTTTAATAAATTTAAATCATCTGTTTTGTAGCAAAAGTTACCGCACTACTGAGATAGAATAAAAAGTGTGTTCACAGTAAAGTGTTTTAACAAATTACCAACTAACAAATTACCGGATTAACAGACTCGGTGTGAATTCCCCTAATAAAAAATGTGCTAAAGGCCCAGTTAGCCGAACGTTCACGTTAGCTAATGTAAGGAACGTTTGTTTTTGTGCATATGAAATCAATGCAAATGCTTATCCAAATTAAATGTCACGTTGACGGGACGGCTGAACCTGTATAAAATAGAATTTCATAACGTTTTTACGTGACATTTGTATACCAGTGATGGGACTATTATTTTGTTGAGTTGTATTGTGGCCCAAATTCTCCTCCGGTACTTTTATTGATATATGTAAATTATTAAGGATCTAATACAACTTTAATAAAATTTTCGAATTTTCAAAGTTTAAAATGTAATGTTGAGATAATAATGTGCATGAAGAGACTTTTTAAAAAAACAAGTAAATACCATTGAATGCAAATAAAATCTTAGATTGAATTATAAATTCAATTATATATAGCAGTTAATTATTTTGAATATAAAAGTTAATATACGCTTATAAACATACATATTTGTTATTTTGCAACTTGCATACTACATATCTTTAAACATATTGCAGATTTGTAAGTCAAAAGTTTTGTTACATATACATTGTGAAATAAGTACAAATTTATATACACATAATAAATATATGGACGTACGATTATATGTTTATTCTTAAAATTTTAATTTTTACATGAACTTTTCAAAATATCAACTTTTTTCTTTCAAAAAGTACTTAGTATAATTTTGGTACGTTTTATGTCTAAGCATGAATTACACGAAAGTTTTCAAATACCATCTCTATTATGAACAGCTGACTGTATATTTATTGAAAAATTGAAATTCTTTTCATTAAATATATTTACCGAATTTAAAAAAGCAAACCTTAACACATAAGTGTTCGGACTCCATTGAAAATTTTCTTTATTCGATTTTTTATAATAAACAGGAATATTAATTTAATTTTTTTTAATTACACTAAGTAGCATTATACAACGTTTTGTTTTTATTCTGTTGACATTCGACACGTTTTAAAAGATTCATTAACCGCACAAACGTCCGTACGTAAAGTACGGTACGTTTTTCTAACATCAACGTTCGGCTAACCTGGCCTTAAGCCTTTTTTTCAAATGCCAGGTGCTAGACCAATTTTTTAAGTGCTAAATGAGTTTCCAGTGTGCTAAATCTAGCACAAAATATGCTAAATAGGCAACAGTGGTAATGAACATAGTAACATAATTCTGTCCTGATGAACACAATAACATGTTTGATAGAAACATTAGAACAAACAGAAATGATAATTGGCAATTATCATTTGTATCAATCATGCTTTTTCTAGTTCTTTTTTTAGTTCTTAAGACATAATTCATTTACTCTAGCTAAAAGTAATTTTTTCATGAAATTTTATTCACTAATAAAAGAAATATTGAATGAAGTGAATGGGAAACCGAAGATGACAACACATGAAATTTCATATGATTTTTAACAACTTTCTTTATCCCACCTGTTTCAAAGAACTTCATATTGAAAAATAAAATGAAAGTTTCATGCAACAAATTTCACAAAAAAATGGTGTGGTTTAAATCGACTTAAAATATTTGATGGAATTTGTTGCATAAAATTTTTCAAATTTTATGAAAAATTCCATAGTGTAAATGTAACCATAGTTTTCTTAATATTTCTGTATGTTTTTGATTTGCATTTGACGGCGGCGAATGCGTACACGAGTGCGAGAAATCTTTTTATGAGGTGTGCAATAAGTCACAAGCGATTCATACCCGCAAATTCAATACAACTCAGGCAATTGTCAACGTGTATGACTTCTAATGGATGTCAATTGGCGTAATAAAGCCAAAAATGCATCAGATGACAAAAAAAGTTTTATAGATCGGCTGAGCAAATTGATAGTTTAATTTAATTCATTTAAAAAACAAAATTGACAACACCGTTCCAAAAGCAGAAATTCAGCTTATCGTTGCAAACCTACCGAGTTCTGAAATCAATTTTCTTCGCTTTACAGGTAAACGTAAGTCCTCGCGTAAATAGTTTTTTTGCTTAGTAATAAAAATTCAATTATGTTTTCCGGTATCCTGAAGATCGTATCCAAAAAGGACCTGAAGCTTCTTAAGCAAATAATTGTCAAATTAATATATTTCTTAATGGCTAATTTTTTAATTTTAATAACACCACCTGCACCTCTGCTGTCACTGCTGCAACTGTTACGAATTGTTTTTGTAAATTTAGCAGTTCGCTCCAGGCTTTGACTCTTTTTCGATTTCATCGATTCTTTTGTGTTGATTTTACATACAGAATTCGTTAATTTTCAAAAATCTTTGCGATTTTTTTAGATTCTCTCCCAATTTTTAAATAAAATATGTTATTGCGCTTTTCTTTTTATATACTTTAAAAAAAATATATCATCAAAAACAAGATAAAATTTTTGGCTCATATCGCAGCGTCAATATAAAAATAAAATCAAATGCAGTAAAATAAAATCCGGTCCGTTGCATGTAAAAAAATTTGCGAATTCATAAAGATCTAGACCTTCCATTGGTTAAAACTAGTAACAAATTAAATCAAGAAGCTTGAGTACCATTCTGAAGATCAAAAAGCTTGAGTACACGCTAGTCCGCAACATTATAAAATATGGATGCCACACTCCTGCTATGGTCTGAACACGAAAGATTTAGAGAACCTATGAAAAACTAACATTTTTCTAACATTTGCTGGACTTAACTAATCATTTTAGAGTTAAGATTTGAATACCTAATGTTAGTTCAAATTATTTTTGAATGAAAAAAATATCCCAGAAATCATTGAATCATTCCAATGATTTCCATAAATCGGTAGCAAAGTTTTTCTTACTCTATGGATGGATGATACATTTCAACCATGACATTAACTCTCTCTCTCTCTCTCTCTCTCTCTCTCTCTCTGCTCAACAGCAGAGCAGAAGTCGCCTGCAGTTGGGGTCAATAAACCATAAAACGAACAATAATGAATTTCATAGACCTAAAATATTCGAGCAAACAAATTTAAATAGTCATAGAAATAATGTTCTAATTTTTTATTTTTCATTTATACTCGCCCGAGATTTTCTCCAAAAGTTAAAATAAACAAAATGTCAAAAGTAGAAGAGATAAAAAAAATTAAAAGCCACGTTAGTGTAAACAAATATTTCCTGAATATTTGTATGTTGTTTGTAATTTAAAAAAATTGTAAAATAATAAACATTTACACTTGAGTACTAAATAAAACTGAAAATCCGCCAGAGATACCAATTTGCACAGATTTTGAAAATCAAGGGATTGAGTATTTTCATTTCTCATTAAGATTGTTTGTAAATTATTTGTAATTATTATTTAATTATTTATTATTATTTTTTGTTCAATTTACAGCTTTTGGTTGATTCACGAGAAAAACTTTGACTCAATAGTGAATTTTCTAGTTTTTGTAAAATTTTCATTTCTATTAAAATTTTTTTGTGAAATTATTGGTTGTAGTGCAGTTTGGACTTGTTGTTTTATATGCAAAAAAAAAGGAAATATACGGTTTGATTTCCGCCGATGCCAACAGCTTACCTTTTTTATATTATTGTCCTGAATATCTTCACATTTTCAGCCAAATTACATTCTTTGTAATGTGTTCTACGATTTTATGCTCTGGAAAAAATGAATCAAAACTTTTGAAATGTTGACAGCGACACGCATTGAGTCTACTCTGAGCATGAAATATACATGGTGCAAACTCTTCGAAGAAGGGCAAGAGCATATTTATGTTCTGGAAGTGCCAAAATGTCGACAACTCTTGAAAACGTTGCTGAGGAATCGCTGAATTACTGCTAAGGAAGATGCTGATGAGACCTGCATCTACGTTTACAGATTTTTTGTGTCAGCAAAGTTCGTTCTGAAACTACTTAATTTTTACCAAAAGAACAGCAAATTTTTTGGTAAAAAAAAAAAAAAAAAAAAAAAAGCCACAATCATGCCTCAGCTACAATATCTACAGGATTTGGCTCCCTGTGACTTTTTCCTGTTTCCTTTATCGCCGAAAGATCTAAAGGATATAAAAAGTGCTTATCAGAAGTGCCTCTAGGATTGGAGAAAGCGTTCGAACATCTAAAGGAAATTTCTTTGTATTAATAATAAATTTGCCGAAAATTTAAAATGTTTTTTTGTAATTAATTTCTAGACGAGTGATTGATTTAGGTTAGGTTAGGTTAGGTTGATTGGAGGGGTGTGATAGCCCATGTCATACGACATACACTTAAGCCAGTGAAGACTTGTTGTGCGCTCCCTTTAATTATCAAACACAACTGCCAGAGTTCTGCGGCAGGATTCGAACCTGGGACCTTCGCACTACGAGTCTAGTACACTACCTACTGGTCTACGAATGTCGTAATTTGAAATAATTTTTTGAATATTTTGTCAATTAATAAATTTAAAATTAATAAAAATTTTAGTTTTAAAATCAACTTCCTATTTATTTAACCGAAATTCGGAGTTTTCCATTACAAATGTGTGAACGAACTCGTTTCTTTCGCATTTGGACGAAAAGACAGTCAAATGAAAAAATTTAAAATCTTTTTCAAAATTTCTGAAATACTTGAGGGATTAATATTTTTTTTTTTTTTTTTGATTTTTCACCTGAAAACATTAATTTATTAACCAATTGGGTTTTCATCGGATTTTCCTCTCTTTAAAAAATTTTATAAAACTTTATAATTATGTTCGAAATTTCGAACATACTGAAATGATAAACGCAATGCTGTTAAGCCAAAATGGTATAAAATACTGAGTTGTTCATATCAATAGAATTTAGAATGAATTTTCTATTCTTTTAATTTTTTTAATGCGAAATCGGAAGTTCGAAATTTCGAACATCAATAAATTTAATATTTTGGTATATTCGTATAAAAACGTTATTTTTTGACAAACTATTCGTATTGTTCCTGTCCAAAATTGAAAAAGAAAATGATTTGAACTAATAATTTATTTATTTATTTGTTATAAAAAATTTGTGATCAAAAATTAAAGGCGGTATGCGAATGTTTAAAAATTTTTCTAAAAAAATCCTAGTGATTTTTTTCTTTTTTGAAAAGTGTGTTCCTCAATCGTTTATAACAAAGAACTTTTATAATAAAAAAATTAGATCTTTACGGCTGCTTTTAAATCATGTTGTCCTGTATATTAAACTCATTAAAGTAGTACGTTTTAAAAGAAAAAATCTTGTCTAAAATGTGTGCGATGGCAAAGAATATTTTGGTATTTACCAAATTTAGAGTTATGGCATGTCAAGACTTTATAATAAGTTTAGGTGTGAAAAATCTCAAGCATGATTTTTTTTAAAGAATACTTTGCGCCAAGCAGATGTATATGTTTTTAAAATTGAATTACTTGAAGCGTTAAAAAAATTAAATATGTACATATTTTTAGCCCAGTTATTCCTACTTCTTCATGAGTTTTTTAAGTCTAATCAACACAATTAATTAATCATAATGTCTAATTATTATGAAATCAATTAATAATTTTCACGCTTCATTACCAAACATTTATTCATGATCATAAGCATTTGCTGACTGTTTTTTTACTGCTTGAAACACTCAACATTATTTATACAGTGGAAAAAATTTTAAAGTGTTAAACAAATTTATTGCGAATAGAATGAATCATTTTCTATTGTGGCAAAAATATTTTGGTCTACTATTTTGCTGATGACATGCCAAGGCTGTAGGAGATTGGGCCCATGATGAATGATCTTGTAACAATTTTCGAATGAGGTCATGCGAATAAGTGTCAATTTTAATGCTCGTAATTCACAGTGTTTTATGCTCACGCATACATGTATGGCGAAGCGTGCTGCTAAAACTGCAATTATGGGTGATATAAATGTTGAGGAATCAGAAGCTCTTGATGTTCTTGGCATGAAAATTCAGTGTGATGTTCGTTGAACTGAACTTATTCTTCATGTCGCTAAAGAAGCGTTCAAGTGGCATTTTCAAGACGATAGATGTAACATATTCATACTTCGCTTCTACGGATCTGCTTATTAATTTTACCGTGTAGAAATGAAATACAACCCCATGTGCTATTTTGAAGCTACTCGACTGCGTACAGGAGAGGGCGAAGAAGCTCTTAAGTGACAATATTTTAGCATCGACGAAGTGTGAGGTTTGTCGCTGTTTTATCGCTACTACCATGGAATGTGTTCTGTTGAAATCGGGGAACTTATTCCCGGAACGCAAATCGCACTTCGTATTACATTAGCCGAACTATTCGTATATACTGCCTGGCCCACGATGTCGAACGACATCGTTCGCTTGCATAAATACGTTTGAAACAGCAACAAATCTTAAAATGTTGTTTTTGGTTTGTATGTATTTAAGCACGCGAACGATGTCGTGGGCCAGGCAGATAATTTTTAAGTGATTCGTGTCACATGCATAATAATGGTAAAATTAAATTTAAATCTATTTTCCTAGTTGTAGCGCAATGCATTGACTGCGTGGGGACCATCCCCTGACTTCTGGTTCTAAAAATAAAGGTTTTGTTTTTCCACAACAAAGTTACTGAAATACCAACTGCATAATAAACAATAAACAGACACGAAATGTTAAATTTTTCTCTGTGTAGTAACATTCAAAGGCAATAAGAAAATTTAATAAAAGAATATTTAAAATATCAATTACATTTTATGATATTCTCTTTATTCTCATATAATTTATCCTTCGTGTTTATTTTTCTAAAATACGACTATTTTTCTTTAGTTTAACGCCAACTCTAACAATTAATTTCAGTTTTGAATTGATGGTGGCCGTTTTCCGCAAATCTATGCTGTTTTAATTTATTTTGTTTTTATAAAATCTCAATTTAATTGGCATTTGAAGATCTGCTACGTCATTTTTTACGCTTCTAGCTTGAACTTGATTAGACAATCGTTCATTTAATCATTTATAAGATACTGCAGAATACATTTAATGGCCAACATTCGGTTTCATGCTGCTAAAAATAGAACCAAGGAAAAAACTCTAGTGAATCATTTGATACATCAAACACTCTTTTTACACGGCAGATCAGTTTCTCAGGAAACCGTGCGAAAAATCTTATAAAAAATACTCTACCATAAAAAAAATTCTGTAAAATGAAAAACTCTAAATATTTTCCCAAAAAGCAAAAGTGAAAAAGTAGTACTGAAAACAAAAAAGAAATTAAAATATTACAAATTTTTCAAATTTGTTTGTTGTGTTTTTTCATTTGCCGCTAAACCAAGTCGTCAGTGAACTTTAAGCAGTTTGAACAATATTAAGTAATAATATATTTTATTAAAAATTATTTGGGATATTCTTCCAAGTAATTGTTCAAATAATAAACGATTTTCAAAAAGTTATTGTCATTTGTTGTGGGCTTAGTTGTGTATATGACCGCATTTCATTGGCGCTAACCGAATCATCAGTATACTTTAGCCAAAATTGTGTTGGAAAGGCATCCGAACTCTTAGAAACTTATACAAAAGCCTACAAATACTATATGAGAATTCTATGGAATTCAATCATATTTTTCTACTTGTGAATTACAACACATATAAGTACAATTGTTATGGAAAACTTTTATATATAGGGTGGCGCAAAACTAATGTTATTATTTTAATTGGATGTCTTTCTTTTTTTCTTGATGAACTATTTATTATTTTTTGTTTCAACAAATTTAATAAAAATTTAATCCAAACACAAAGAAATAGTTAGCCGGATTTCGAAACCGGTTATCAAAAAAAAAACCATCATTCGGAACCCGGGTTTTCGAGAAGGCCCCTTTTTTTAAATACTTACTATAGTATAGAACTTTCATAAGGCGAAAAATTATGGGTACAATGGGCATTATCAGAATTGGGCGAATTTCGCATACGACATCGACTTTTAAAAAAATATAAATTAAAGAAAACGTTTTAAGAGATCTCGCTCATCTAGTACTAAACGCCAAAGTTTAAGTCTAAAATTGTCAACCACAAGACCGGATAGTCAGAATAGTCATTTCTTAATATAAAGCTCTAAACCACGATTCTTACAATATTAAACTTGTAATAAAATAATAAATAAGGAATTTCACTATTAAAATAAATAAAACTTTTAAAATTGAACATCAAGCACTAGAACTCTATTGTAATTATTTATTACATTATATTTAGTGAACACTTTTACGGTGTTCAAGTTTAATTACAAACAATGAAAATAATTAGAAACCCCGAGAATGACCATAAATAAACATGCCATGATGTGAACCAAGTTACTCACGCACGTCTGATCAATAATCGAAAATATTTTAGTGACACTATTAAAATTACTGCCCCGAGTATGGGTTACAACACTTAAATGATGTGTTGTTTCGGCTACAATACAACCTTAATTAATTTTTTGATTATAGTTTACAACATCTAGGTGTTGTTTATGTCACAGAGTTGCATTTTGTTTGTAGTGCATATTTTCATAAAAATACATACGTGTATGCCAAAAACTGTTAAAGAATGATTAAAGAAGCATGCATTTTGTTAGAAATATATAAAAGAACAAAAAAAAAAAACACACACACACACGCACAAATGGCATGTATCCGGAAAAAAAATTTGAGACAGTTCAAATCCTTTGGAACTACCATATATAGAATAAGTATGTATAATTTTTATAAAACCAAAAGTTATTACAATAACATAATTTATAGTTTTATAAAAATTGTCCGCATAAACAAGGATGGTTTCTTGTTTTTGGTACAAAAACTGAGCACTTTTCTAAAATCTAACTCTTTGCCATTCTTTAATATTTCTAATTGGCTGTCCTAAGCCATTTAATTTGTCAGTAAAATTATCCCATTTGTCCTCGTTAAATCCAAATGGCAGCTTGCCTCGGCCAATGCCTGGATTAATTTTCATCAGCTCAACCAGTTTTGCCATTTGTTTTTTATTTGTAATTTTGCTAAGAAATATTTATTTTATTACTTTATTTTATTATTTTATATTTATTTATTTTATTTTTATTTTTTTTCAGTTCTGTGTGTTTTGCAAAACAAATTTTATATGCATACTTCAATTTTTTAAAATCTATTTTCAATTTTCAAGTTGTAATGTTAATAAAACAACACCTAATGAGCTGTTGTACATTTTTGACAGTGCGAACAACACATACTGACAACAGTTGTAAACCATAATCGCATTTTAAAAAATACATCAAAATAACAACTGTTGTAAACCATAATCGGGCCATAAAATTTTTTTTATGGCAAAAAAATTTAAATTTGAATATTGTTGAATAGTGTCATGCAAAAAGACCGTGTAGAAAAAGAGTTGGGTGTACGTACTTACATTCTATTTTATTATTTAGAGGTTGGCAGAAGCAAAACCATGTAATGAAACGTGAAAAAAATCAGGGAAGTAAAAAAGAATTTTTGGGTAAGAAGCTGCTAACCGTAACAAACGTTTTAATCCATTCATATTAAAAAAATTGCTACAGGCGAATTTCGATATAACGAATCTTACTTTAGCGAAAATTTATTATAACGACCGGTCTGATTTATAATACTAATAACCGTAATAACGAACGTGATTAATTTTTTTTAGTTATTTATTAATTTGTTTTAATAATTTAATTATTTTCAATATTTATTTTTATGACAGAAATTGTGACCCGTATAACGACCCTACAGAAAAGTAAAACGAAAGTAAAAAGAAAAAAATACGAATAGTCCTACAAACGCATGTAAAGAACGAACACAATCCAAGCAAGTGAGAGAGAGAGAGAGAGAGTGAGAGAGAAAGAGAGAGAGAGAGAGAGTTTGGCTACTACAATTGTGAATATGAAATAGATATGGCACTGGACCAGAGATCGGCAAAAATACATTAAAACATTTTGTTTGCGCTCACATACACACAAAGAATCAGTGTTGCCAGATCTGAAATTTTCATGTCATACCTAAATGTGAAATCTTAAATCTCCATTCCCCCATAAAAATTTTGTTCATAAGAACTAGTATTTCCTCAGGTTAATTTCATATGAATTTCTGGGTATCTCATTTTTTGCATATGGCAACGCTAATTTCTAACAACAAGCGTAACACATCCATCGTGTTTTAGTGCTCGAGTGAGACTGATTTATGCTTTTTATTTCTCTGCAATACGTGTGCACATGTACACGATGTAAGAGCATAAGCATTGGCGCGGCGCCCTTGCTTTGCCGATCCCTACACTGGACCACATGGGTTAGAATTTCTCTATTATATCGCAGTAGTCTTAAAGCTCCATGCAAATACTTCATTTTAAAACGACGTTTTGCAGTTACTTTTAACACTGTTTACCTGTCAATATACAAAACGGCAAGCAAAACGACCAAGGGTGTTACTCTCTATTGCGATGCGTAAGAAAAATGGTACCTTTATTGCGTTTACGCATTTTCCTTTCGCATCTAATTTTTTTCACTTTCACGAATCTGACATCAGTGCACTCAGTAATACGAAAGCGTATGTCAATAGAGAGTAACCCCCCAGAAGTATTAAAAATAACAGTTGTATTTTAAAACGGTAAAGGAGCTTTATCCTACAGGCTTGGATAACAACAAGTGCAAGATTTCGGTTTATTTTTTATTGATCTCTTGGACATTTCTTTTTGAGACCTTTTGAATAAATGAGAAAAAGTGAAGTTTATTATTATTTTTTCCGTAGAATTCATTATACAAAGTATTTAATATCCAATTATTTTTTGTCTGATTTTGGGTATATTAGACCAGCGTTGCCGTTGAAAAAAACTTCTAAAAGGGGTACAAAGAGGGAATTTTAAATAAGAAAAGGAGCTACTTTTTTAAGAACACTAAAAATGAAATAAGTTTTGTTCCAAACACAACTCTGTGTACATTGTTAACAAATCGTATGCAAAATACTATTTTATAATTTAAGGAATTTCACTGTCAACGCAGTCGTACTTTATAGTTTAAAATGAAAGAAAACGATTACAATTTTAATCGAGTAGTCAAACATGTGAAAAAAATATTATTTTGAAGTAAAATAAATTGTTTTCAAAAATTATGAGTTTCTAAAGCATATAAATTTTACTTTGAAACGAGTATAACAACAAAAATATAATGAATAAAGAACAATGAATAATATACTTTCGATTCGAATGGAGAGAGTATTTGAATACCGGGTTTTTCAAATTTATTTTGACTTTATGAACATTAGTAAAAAAATATATATTTACATATTTATATATATTTTCTATTGCATTAATAATGAATTTCATTGTGCATTTTGATTCAATTGCAGCATTCATTGATATTTTCTATTACATGACAAAATAAAAAAGTTTCCAATAATAGCCAAGAGTTCCTACAGCTTTAATTTAAAATGCATGAGTTATTTGAGGTAAAAAAATGTTTTTTAATACATAAACCTAAAATAGGTTTAAAGTAGGTATGTTTGTGTTTACTTTAAGAGTTTTCATATAATAATTGTTCATGAATGAAATTTCTTCTAACAATAGTTTGTAAGCTTTCGTAAGTTTTTTAATACCACTGTAAGTTAATATAAAAAAATAAATAACCACAAAAAAATTTACACATATAATACAACAAAACATTCATTTTATAAAGATAAGGCGGCTTAATGTTTACTAATACTGTATTGACTCAAAATTGTATGGAATAAAGAAAGGCAATTTTTTGAAATCGAAAGTCACTTCGAATGCAATATTCCAAATTATTTTGAAACAAATTTAGAGCTGCACCAGTGCACTCAAACGGTCTTTCGAGTCACTCATATTTTTTTAAACTCCCGTCGTATCGTGACATTAAGCTCATTGCATGAATGAATCGCGAATACACAACACAAAAAGGATTTACAAATCCTGTTTAGTGTTAATAAGCGAGAGCAGTAAGCAAAAGAAAATAAATATAGAATCACATTGATTTGAATTAGTTTAAGCAATAAAATTTTGAAAAGAAGAACGCGGTACCGACTTTTAACTGGTTTAGGATTTTATTGAATATAATATAAAATTGTGCATATACGAAACTACATAAAGGGTGATACAAATACAAGTATCTTTTTAAATCATACATTATTTTGACACTGATAGATTTTTTTCTATCCTTAATATTAACCACCAGTCAGTATCATGGCACCGCGGACCAAGATGAATATCTTTACGCTTGCACAACGTTGGGGAATATAACAAAACCTTCCGAGTATCGAACTTGGAGGAAAAGCCATTTTTTTTGGCGGCTACACCAACAAACAAAACTTCCGCATCTGGGGATCAGAAAGCCGACACGTCATGCATCCACAGAGAGTGACAGTTTGGTATGGATGTTAAAGTATAGATATAATTGGCTAATTTTTTTTTTCTCTCGAAAACGCTAGAAAGGTCAACGACGAGAGCAGCATAGAAGAAATGCCTGCATCTGAAGATCGGAAAACCCGCACGTCATTGCCGAGAAGCCAATGCATCCACAGAGAGTGACAGTTTTGTGTGGGTTTGAAGTGATAGCAGCATTAGATCATTTTTTTCTTCTCGAAAAGGTCATTCAGCGAGCACTACAGAGCCATGATTACGGACTTTTAATGGCCATATGAACTTGTATAATCTTACATTTCAACAGGATCGCGCACCATATCATATCGCTCAGCACCATAATTTAGTTTTTAAAAAGATGCTTGTCTTGGGCCAACCCGATACATATTATTTATAATGGCTCAATTTAAAAAAAGTAATATTGAATTCGTTCCTAAAATTTTAAGTAAATGTTAGTGTACAATTAAGTTCCTTTCTCGCAAAAAGCTGTTTGCTTAAAAACAAAAAAGGTTATATAAATAAAAACTAAAATGTAACTTGAAAAACTGCAAAAGGGGCAGAATACTCAAAAAAAGGAAAAAATTTCCCCTTAGTGGCACAATGGTAACGCTGCAGTAGACAAACTCCAAAAATTAAAAAAAAAACAATTTTTTTATTGGATATTGACTCGCGTCTATAAGCACAAGCGTGGGTTTCAAAAGTCTAAATAGTTATTTCATTTACTTTTTATTCGTTATTCCAATTACTTTTTTCCCGTGGTCGCTACATGCACTGAAATTATTTTTGTAGAGATCTGGCTGTTGTCTATAATTGACTTCAGGCGAAATTATGTGTCAGCAGAGCAAAAAAAAAAAAAAACAAATGTTCCCTTAAAAAAAATAAAAGTAAGAAAAGCTTGATCGCCCACTCTGAATGATCTCTCGTATGACGATGAATGAATGTATTTTACATAAAAATTAATAAAAAAAACACATTTTACTTTAAAAACTGTGGATTTATGTTAATGAAAGTATGTACATACACATTTTTATAAATAAACTAAACACACATGGATTTTTTTAAAAATCTGGTTTATGAAACGTTTTTTGCACTTGCGTGTAGCCCGTCAATGACACATACAATTGAAACGCTTTTAACGATTTATATTTTTATAAAAAATTTGTGTTGAAAACACGTGTAGGTATTAATTGTTAGTCGGTCAAGTAAAGCAAGTGGGAGCCCTATGCTGCTTAAAGAAACTGCTAACTTTATTAAACGATTTTTAATTTAAAAGAATATTGTTTTTTTTATTAATTCTCCATTAAAAAAATTGTGTGATTAAAGTACTGGTTTTAAAATATTTTTTCTATCAAATTTATAATCTGTTATCGAAATTTTTGTTTATAAAAACAATTTGCTTTTGGAACTTCTCTGTACATTTTTTTTACGATAAGTTTGTTTTCTTTGCATAAAAGTTTATTTTAGTTTAATGCAAAGCTTTTATAAAAGTTATGCCTAAACGAAACCTTTTTTAAAGAATATTTTCTCTAACTGAAAACTCAAAAATTTTTCTCAATAGAAAACTCAATTTTTTATGGATGAATGAATGTCTTTTCGAAACTTTTTTATGAAAACTAAAATTAAAAAATGGTTAACGAAAAATTTCTATGAAAAATTTTTCTTTCTGCAACTTTTCTCTACAAAGGTTTGTTATCAAAAAAAAATTTTTTTTTACAGAAAAATTTGATATTAAAGGTTTCGTCAAAGAAAAATGCCCCCTGTTAATTCTTTTCATTTTAGCAAAGTTTTTCTCTATTTGAAATTTTTGCTAAAAAACTTTAAATAAAGAGTCTGTTATCGAAATATTTCTATACAGAGTTGAGAATACAATTAAATAAATTTTCTGAATCAAAAAGGTTTGTTGTTATCGAAACGTTATCGTCTAATCTTTGCTTAAGAAAAAAGTTTGTTATTGATTTTTTTTGGTTTTTTCATATAAAAATTTAATATTTCAAATTTTATATATAGAAAATTCTTCTACGAAAATATTGTTCTTAAAAAATTGATTTGCCAAAACTTTTTTCTAAGAACATTTTGGTACCTTAATTTTTTTTCAATTAAACTATGGTACCGAAATTCTTATAAAAAATTTTTAATAAAATTTTATCGACCTTTTGAAACTGATATACACATAACTTACTCGTAATATATAAATTTGTCCTGATGAAATAGGCGACGAATTCAATAAATTTTGTAAGAAAATAAAACTGAGCTTAACAATAAATATTTAATAGTTATAAAACAATGGTATTCCAGAGGAAACCAATTAATCAGAACTATGGTATGTAACAGAAGGGTTTCTTAACGAAACTTCCATGTGAGGAAAAGTTTATTATCGAAAATTTTTGTCTTAGAAAATCTTGTTATGGAAGATTTGGTCGAAAAAAAAGAAAACATCATAACTTTCTTATAAGGAAAGAATTATTCTCCTTAAAAATATTTTCTGTTGAAATCTCTATTATCCCAGCTTTACACAAATATTTATTCTCTATGAAAAAATATTTTTTTTACAAATCTAATGTTTGCTAACCAAATTTTTTCTGTAAAAATGTGTAATCAAAAAGAATTTTTAATAAAAAAATTTTTATAGACTTTTTTTAATGTGGAAAACCGAATAATATTTTCTGCTGTTTCTTAAAAAAAATTCTATTAGACATCTTTCTCTTAAGAAACGTTTATAATAGAAACTAAAATATTTTTATACAAAATGTATTTTATTTAAAAACTTCTTTATCGAAATTTTTCTGTGGAAAATATATAGAAATATTCACTATCTATGGATATAGATATTCTATTGATATGTTATTGCAACTGTCTCCCTATAGAGAAGGTTGCAAGCAGAACCTTTTCGTAGAAGAAATTTATCGAGATTGTTATTGAAAATGTTTTCAATTATTTTATCTATAGGAGAGATATTTATATACAACTTTTATTGTAGAGTGCCGGTTAGTAGAGTCATAATTCACTATCAAAGAATTGATTAATCGAAAAAATTTATTTTATGACAAAAAAATTTTATAAATTTTATTATAACGGCATTCTCTTTTCTAAAAAAAGTCCTCTTTTATGATGATCTTTAATAAGCGTAAACTTATTAGGAAAGAAGAGAGTTAATTTTTTTAAATAAGAGTGATAAACAGATATTTTTTTCATAAATTCAACAACAAAATGTTTCACTTTTTTTAGAAAAAAAATTGTCAAGCTTTCTCTTCAGGGGTCTTCTTAAATTTTGTACAAAATTCACTTTTGTAATTTTTTGCTTGTCTAAGAAAAATTTCTTTTAGCCATGGCTAGATATTAGTTATTAAATATTGTCTTGTGGTTTTTTACTATACACAATTTTTTGTAACAAAAAAATTTTTTGGAGAATATAGTTATTGAAATTGCATTGCAAAAAAATTATTTTTAAACACGCTTAAAGCATATTTTGTTCGACACTAGTAATAAAATTGATATCGAAATGATGTAAGCCTGCTTAGAATAGACTTTTGTTAATACTCAACTTATATATTTTTTAAATTCTTAGCAAAATTAAAACTAGTTCCAGAATTAAGAACATCCATCATTTGTAAAAAAAAAAAATTCGAGTTGTACAACGCAAAAAATAAACTCGTAAATGTACTCGTAATCGTGGGTTGCGTCATATTTGCGAATCATTTTTATTACTAGATGCTGTTTTAACTTCAAAGTTATAAATTATTATAGTAAACGCTTCCGGTATTTATAAACAATTTCGTATTATTTGTTGTTAAATAATATTTAAAACCCCACTACTACATTCCCTCATCAACCACAACAGTATGTTAACGGTGTTTCATTAACAGTGGTATGTTAATGTGTTTATGTCCATTGAATTCCTATTTCCATGTGCATACACACTGTAAAGCATACTTTAAGGCATACGTTAATGAGATTGTGTACAAACAATCAAAGATTTTGGATAATTTTTGTAAAATTATTTAATAAAAATTTTATAGTTATTAAATTTTGATTACTCATAAAAATTAATAAAATTTAAAATAATTAATTGGTAACTGCTTTCAACTTTTCGTTGCATTGATCAAGTTTTTCATATATATGGTTTTTGTGAAGTAAAATTATAAAACTAATGAGAAACTATTTACAGAACCAAAAATGTTTGGTGCTCATTTTATTTGTTAGCCGATCGCAAAACTAATATTTTATAAAAAAATAATTTTATTAAAAAAAAAATTTAACAAAATTAAATCGAAATTGAAATTATAGTCATTAGCACAGAACGAGTTGAGGGCTATTTATTTATTTGGCTTTTACGCCAAATAGTGGGCGCATAGTGCCATGACCCCAATACCTGCAGGCTATTGGGGTGGTCTTTATGGAATTGTACGTAATTGTGTGTAAAAAATTATACATAATAAAAAAATTATCAAAAATAATAATAACATCAAAAATGAAAGGAATTTATTTCCCTTTAAAAATTATTTTCTGGAGAAAAAATTCCTACAATTATGAATTCCGTGGGGAAAAAAGGCAGAAGGAAAATCGATCCAGTTGTTTTGCAGTGACGTTTAGTTTCTATAATTGCACTCGTTAAAACCTAAAAATACATTTAATTTTCTTAATAAAAGAAGTCAATTTAAATACATGGTATCGCTTTTCGAGTTCTTGTGGAAATATTTCTGTTGAAGAAGAGCAGCAACTAGCAAATCTATAAGTTGCTTGAAGGCAAGCAGTTGCGTGTTGTGTCTAACCCACTTGAGAACCTGCTACAATATTTTTAAATATAAAATGTTTTCTTTTTACTAGATAGAAATTGTTAATTTGTGATCAGCTTCAAGAAAAGAAAGACACTATTTCAAAAATATTATTATTTATTGAAAGTGCCTTTATACCTTCCAACCTGTACGAGTATGTAATTTCTGGGTTGACTTTTATTAAAGTCAATAAATGCTACAGCTTGTCTTTATTTGTACTTTTTGCTCTATTAAGACTATGAAACCTTTTCTAATTATCTAAAATTAATTTAAAAAATTTTTATATTTTTGTGAAAATTCCCTTGTAATTTGTAGAGGAACCAAATTTCGGGAACGGATCATATTTTCCCCCTCTCTTCTTATATTCATTCATTCCCCCTCTATTCTTATTTTTCCTTGAGGAGTTTTTTCCCTTCTCGTAGTTTATGAAAAGGGAAAAAATGCAATTTATAACTGGAGATAAAGGAAAAGTAAACAAAAAATCACTCAGAATTTTTATTTACGATTGGGCTGAATATTTTACAAATTTATTAATAATATTATGTGTAAATAACAGTTGACATTATTAGAAACCTTTTGTCTGACCCAATTAAATTTAAGAGCCTCAAAAATATATTGATATCATTATAATTCGTATCATTGTTCACGGACTCTCTGACTTTAGAATCAAATTGTTGCTAAAAAAATAAATGGACATTAAGTCTATTAAAATTCAATAACAATTAAATTTTGTTTTGTTTTAAGGGGGGGGGGGAGCTTTAGCACACAAAAAAGGTTTGAATAAAATTAAAATCAAGTGTTGAATGAGCAATAAAAGGCCACAGTTCTAATACACACAATCAATCGAATTATTACATTCAATCAACGTAATTATCTGTGACCTGAACGAAATGGGAATAATGATGTTGTTATTTCTTTGTTTGAAAGTGTTGCATTTGTAAATATTTTTTACATAATAACGACAAAAGTAAAAATCTAATATTTGTATGTGCCATATGCACACCTCCACTCCAATATCCATAAAAATTTAATCATTACAACTTTAAAAGCCACTTTGCAAATGTTTCGTGACTTGGGCAAAGCAGCGCAGCACACTAGAGATATTTATATAATTTGCATTAAACTTCGTTTTCAAAAACCACAATATGGAAGGAAATTTACTACCAAAAAATTATTATGAGAAATAGTTCAGACTAAATGTAAGATAATTTTAGGGAGAGGAGTTTTCGGCAGATTAAAGAATCGCTGCACATCCGGAGCCACTGTGGAAAGAAACAGGTGATCGCGATTTCCCTCTTTTCCCACATACAAAACACGAAAGGTAACAAAACTCAATATTTAGAATGGAAAAATAAATAAAATTTAATTCAATAGCAATTTAGCTTTCATTAAAACTGTTTTACATCCCAGTTGACCAGATAGTCATCGACAACATTTTCATTGATAATGACTTTAGGGAAGTTTTGTAATTTATCGTTTACAAAAAAAAAAAAAATAAAAAATAATAATAATAATAATAATAAAAAAATACCAGGTAACGACAATTTTAATAACAGAATATTGTAACGTTTCGTCCTTCAGAATTAATGGGCAAGAAGATAATGAAAATGTATTGAGCTCATTGATTTCTTAAGAATTATATGTAAGTATTTTTTATTTGGATTGTTCTCCCATTTTGGTTTTTTCCTCCCGCCCATGATCGTTATTGATGGTAAAATGTTAATTGGGGCGGTGCCGATATCTCGGTTCGAGAATTTTTTGTCAATTAATATCTCTCCAAAAGCAAAAGCATAATTTATAAAATCACTTAATGTGATTGAGTTTCGCGAACAGAGACAATTTTTTCTTATTTAGTACCTTTTATTATGAACAAGAAATAAAAAATATTTCAGCAAAGCATGAAGAACTATTGTATTGGCGACAGAAGCAATATTTTGTCGGAATTTTCTGCAACGACCTTTTATTTACATTAATTTTTTTATGCATCGTAAAATTTTCTCCATTAAATGAACAGATGGATGCGGGTTTGTTGGCATACGCCACTAAAGAACTATAGAAATGTTTGTCAACCAAAAAAGGGAAAAAGCTTTAAAAATTTACATGAGAGACGGTAACATTATTCAATGCAAAATATAAATTTTTAAACATAATTTTTTTAAAAGAGATTCGCTTCTAAACAAACTAGTCCAGGAAGGAGGGAGATACACGTATGCAGCATTTTATGGATTGTGTTCTATTTCAGAGAGTCAATAGGTGCAGTTCAAAAAGATTCATAAGAAGGTACTGGATACGAAGTACTTCTCGAATTGAGGAGCACGACTTGTAGCTTATATTCGTTAAACCGGAAAACTACCCAGTAAAAAAGATGTAAATCATTCTCAAGAACGACATTTTCATTGCTTTCCGAAATCTAATAGTGCATTTTTCCAATTTCCTCAGAAGTCGAGTTGACAAAACTTAGAATAAAAATATGAATCACTTCTGCAAATATGGCAGACTCGATTTTAAAATACTTCGCTTACAAAAAATACTTGTTTCTTAAAACTAGGAAATGGCAGAACTGTGGGTAATATGATCTAGACGAGTAAAAAACGAGTGGCTTGTTGAGGCTAATAAAGCTCCAGTCATGTAAGTTGACTGGCATTTTGATGTATCACTCCAACTTACAAGTACATCTGCATCCGATCCGATCCGGACGATTACGGAGCATGCACGAAGGACTCTGAGACAGTAGAGCACTTCCTCTGTCAGTGTTCATGTTTTGTGCAAGCGAGATCACCCTATCGGACATTACTCTCCTCAGGGTTATTGGCTGGAGAAAATTGATGAAGTATCTAAATGCCACAGAGTTCCTATAGGATATAAATTTCGTTTTCCAAAGGGCTTTCTTTGGGTTAGGTGCATTCCTTTTATTGTGAGTATCATTCTCCGCTCGTCAACCTAAACCGAACCATTTCTTTAAATCATTAGGAAACAAATAATTTAATATTTTATTGTTTGTTGTTGTTTGTTAATTTTTCTCCAATCAATAAGTGGCGAAATTACTTTCACTTAACGGAAAAAAAATCGTGAATATTGGCAAATTTGTATGCCTTCTAAATGTGAACTTTATTTGTAGTTGTAAATAACAAATCCTAGTTTGAAATAAAATTATTTTCTTTGCAAAAAAAAAAATAAATAAAAAATAAAAGAAACATAAAAAGTTCACTTTTCTTGACCATAATTCTAAATCGGTGAATGGGAATTAAGAAAGAGAACATCCAGCATTGACAAGACCGTGTTGAAATCATTGAAAATTATCCGAATTAGCACTACTTCCGGATCCTAATCTCAGCATTTTCATTACTTTTTCGGAAGCTCATCAAGTTGTTTGCCAGAGAAGATAGTGTTGCCAAAAAGAAAACACCCTATAATACTAGCGAAGTAAATTTATAGAAAATATTATTATTTAATCTATTATTTGCACTGTTTCATGTTTCCTAACAATTTAATTTTTATATTTTTGATCTTTGAATTAATCCAATATATAAAAAACAGTCATACAATGACAACGTGTAAATTGAAGTTCAAGCTAAAAATGGCCAAAACAAGATACACAAATAGAAGCAAAAAGTTACAGATACACAGCCAGCCGGTGCTTTCAGTTCAGCTTTCAGTTGTTATTGTGTCTTCTAAGAGCTAAACTTCTAACTGAAATCACTACCGGCTGTTACTCAGCTGAGTGTCTCAGCTCATTCCTACTGAACTTGCAGACAGTTTGAGTCACAAACTCAGCTTCAGTCTTAACAACAGTTTTTCTATGGTGAAATTTTTAGTTGATCGTCAGCAGCTGGCGCGTTAAGTTCTCAACAGCGGTGGAATAAATTTAATTTTTAGTTTTTTTTTAAAGCGGGGAAAAGGTATAAACGTACATGAATTAATTGTTCGTTGTCAAAATTTTAATTTTTTTTTTATTTTTGGAAAAACAAGAAATCTTAAATGGGTGCGCTTTACTATTAACAATAAAAAAAACAAAGTTTTTCATAACAAATAAATGGGAAGATCATTAAAGTCATTAGCGCCGCAGTGACGAAGGTTAATTGCTCGAGACAAAATATTACAAGTTTCAGAAGTGAAGTTAAATTAAAGTTAATGTGAACAAATTAAATTAAGATAAAGAAAATTTATACTGTATAATAAGTGTGTATTCAATTGGAAACTTATAACGCCCGCCTACAGCATGTCATTCTTTCGCAATTTGCGTTCATCTATAACGCGTGGTCGTTCATCATCACGTGATACCACTCCTGTGCGCCACTCCCGACCCGGCAGTGTCATCAGTTCTCTCAACAGCGGCGGCAGCAAAAGACGAGATTCCATTGAATCGCGTGACGATTCATTGCTTAATCGCAGCGAGACTTTCATTCTAGATGATCCGGATATTACGCCCTGTCATTCGAATTGCTCTACTTTGGAGAAAAAATCTAAAAAGTCCAAGGTCTTGGAAAAATTCAGTACATTTACGAAGCGCAAAAAGAACCCACCAAGGGATAGTGCTGCCTTTGAACATCATCCCAGTGATAATGCTACCAACACGTATTACAAATGGCAAGCCGAAGGTGGTGGCAATAGTTTGGATTATGATTCGCAAAATGATCCTTTTAATTTTCTATACGAACAACAGACCAGTCTGAAATCTGCGCACAATGCTGGGGACTCCATTAAATCAAATAGTTCGCCCTCTTCCAGCAGTTTTGATTCTTCGACTTATCGTAAAGGTAAAATGCCCAAAGATTTGAAAAAACAATTGAAGATGTTAAAGGACCAAGACCTAAACAATCAAGCAATTAATATAAGAAAGAAGGTTCAGATCGAGGAGGATGAGGAGGAAGAAGAAAGTAAACAAGCAGAAGACAAGAAAGCTGATAAATATAAAACTGTTACTCTTAATAGTTTTCGCAGGTCGTTTAGGGAGAAATTCCTGCAGCAACAAAAAGATGCCGCTCATAATCCCGCCTGGTTTGTCGAAGTGGAAACACCGGATCGGCAAAAGGACAAAAAGGAACAAAGAGATAGCTCTAAGGAAAATCGGCGTGATTTGTTGGTATTCGAAAATGAGAATTACAGGCCTGGCTCGAGGTCCCCCATAAGAGATCTAAATAATCGCAATGAATTAAGAACTACTACACGTTCGCCAGTTAAGCGCAATGAAACCTTTAAGGTAGAGCGCTTGAGTCGTTTAGATCAAGGGGACAATAAATCGAAGCTCACAGAGAACACTGGATCCATACATATCGAATTCAAAAACTCCATTACACCTCATGTACCAGGACGTATGGTGCCAGTGGGGGTGGCCAAACCCATGCCCTCACAAGTGCCTTATAGCAACTACCGAAAAACCGACCCTGCACCTCTGAATACCAACTACAGCCACAAGCCTTCTTCAGGCACTACAACCACAAGAATAAATAATCACTCACCTGTAAGATCCCCTTGGCTGAAACCACAATCAGCATCCTCTCGAACTGTCACCTCAAATCCAACCCGTATGGGACGTTATCAAACCCTGGTGCAGATCAATAATGAAAAATCGCAACAAACCTCTCCCATTACAGTGCGCAATAATCGGCTTTCAACACGCATACAATTGGAAGCTTCCAAACCAGACAGAAAAATCAACAGCATCTCAGGATCTGAGTCACCCGCATTTGGCAAACGTTATTACTCCACCCAATTGCTTAGCAGCAGTGGGAGCAGGGCCCAACCTCTTAAGCAAACATATTTCGGAGAAACACCCCAAACAGCAAGAATCACACAAATTCCTGCGAATATTAGCAGCTCCATAAGTGGCTTGAGGACACGTCAACATACAAATTACAACAAGTATCACACACCATCAATATTTGCCTCTACCAGCTCATTGACTACATCACCATCAGCAGCAATATCATCCCGTACAACGCCCGCACATTCTGTCAGCAACATCCACAGCAGCAGCAGCATCAGCACCGCCAATAACAACAATCTCTCCTATCTCAAACATTTCCAGAAACAGCAACAACAACAACATCTGCCTCAGCCAGAACAAACGCGTTTTGCAGTGCAAGGGCAGAGGCGTTCTCGTTCACCAATTAAAATACCCTGGCGGTAGGCGTAAAACCGGACAGACAAAATTTATTATTAATTTGTAATAACTTTAATAGAACCAGAATTCTTTTGCAAATCTTTCTCTGTTGGTTTTAACTAAAAGAAAAAAATATTTCAAATTACACTGCATGAATACTGGGGCGTAAATTTCAACTTGATTTTCGCTTAAGGGTTGACTTGACAGATTTAAAAAAATAAAAAAACGGGGAAAGTAAAACAAGAAAATGTTGCAAAAGGCTCTAAATTTTATTATTATTATCATTATTATATTACGAGTATTTCTTAAATTCGTTAGGAATATCGAATTAGATATTTATTGCCATAAACAGTTGATTTCTTTCTCAAGTTGATAAATTTCCATACGAAAAATTAGCGAAACAAATACTAGTTTCAAAAGAATCACTTATTTTTGTTTAATAACAGCATTTAAAAAATAATATACAGTGGAGTTCGGTTATGACGAAATAAATGGACCCAGGCGATTTTCCTCGTTTTTCCTACATTGAAATATATTAATTTTCTCTGATGTGTAAGACAAAAACTTCATTTATTTCAAGTATTTTTTTTTTTTCAAATAATTGTAAATAATTAGCTTCAAGGATTAAGAAATGAGTGAAAATATTTGAAATTTTGTTTTGTTCATTGTAAGCGTAAAAATTTACGAACATCTTGGCATATGCCACTTAAAAAAAGAGTTCGTTATAAGCGAAAGATCCCTATAACCGTCGTTCGATGAACCTCAATAATCAGTATATTTCTTCTTAAGAACATGTGGGAACAATTTCCACCCTGGGCAAATCCTTAAAGCTGGCTTTGATTTTTATTAATTTACTCTCATGATATCGCAAACATGGTCTATTGAGGTGACACTAAATTACCGGACTGATCGTACTACTTTGGGGAATAATATTGTTGAAAATGTTGATGTATATAATGCAAAATTTATACATTCTCTGCAAATTTTCGGTTTGATTTTTACACATTTAAAAATAAATTTCAGTTCTTTCTAATTGCCAAACAATTGTAAACAAATTCTGCTCATTTACACTCACTCATGACGAATTGTTGTTTAAGCTTACGATTGAACACACAAATTACTATCGATCATATGTGACTTGCCATTTACTTCCCAGCGAAAAAAAGTCAATCCTAAAGAGTAACATTTTCATTGCCACCGAATATTCTTAAAATAATTTTTTCCCCAACTGCGTGGGAAGGCAAGTTAACAAAATTTTTATTGAAAATCTGAATTAGTTCTATAAATTTTGTGAAACTCCGCGCCTGTTGTTTGATATACTTTTACAAATACATTCTCACAGATAGAAGAAAAAGGGAAATTGCAATTTTGTACCCTTTCAAGATATTAATCCCTATTCCCAGTGGTAAATAACCAATTGTAATTATATATAAAACAATTTTCTTTGCAAAAACATCATAAAAAATTTACTATTCCCAACATATTCCAAATCAGTGAATAAGCATTAAATGACAAGCCCGTGTTAAAATCATTGAAAATTATACGAATTTGCAATATTTCCCTTCACTTTTATAACCTTTTCGGAAGCCATTTTTTATATTGGGTTAAAGGGAAACAAAAACTTTCCTCGTTTATCAGTCTAATAAATTTACATGGCAACTCTAAATGTTAGTATTCGTGTATATTGTGCCTGTTTGTTATAAAAATCCAATTTTTGCAATAAAAATATAATAAATAAAAATAACAAAAACGAATCAAAAGTAATAAAAACTCACTTTAAGTCTGTTGGTGAATCATCGTCAATGGATTTGTTTTGGAATTAAGGCCAGGGGATTTCCATATAAGATCTGTTACGCGGCTGTACTGACACTTGCTAAAATGAGAAAATAAAAACAGACAAAAAATTGAAATTAAGTGCTAAACTAAAATCAAGCGAATGATTTTTCAAGCAGGTTTCATGAAATTGGATTTATATACTAAACATACACCAGGCAACACAGAGAAATAATGAGAGATATAATATTCAAACTAAAGTTAATGGAAATAAGAACATGGAAGAGGAATATTTAAGGAATGAAGGGCTTTTCGCTTTTTTTCGTTTGTTCTATTTTTTGGGCAAATTTTTATTTTATTTTTGCTGATACTGCAAAATAATTTTAAACATGTTTTCTTGACAGGTTTTAAGGTTTGTAAGTTGCGTGAGGATTTTTAACCAATTAGTATAACAATTT
Organism: Germaria angustata; assembly: GCA_963681545.1. Classification (NCBI taxonomy): domain Eukaryota; kingdom Metazoa; phylum Arthropoda; class Insecta; order Diptera; family Tachinidae; genus Germaria; species Germaria angustata. Next base: position 52,931,144 of record OY813000.1, on the reverse strand, counting down.
TCCGTCCGATTCTTTCTATGACATTCTATTTTAAACAAGAATAAAATTGCCTGAGTTGTTGTTAGCAAAGTCCCTTGTCTTCTATACCAGAGGCGTTACTTATAATGCAGTCCAGTTGAAATTTTAAGCGAAAAGTTCTTTAGATAAGATATGAAAATTCGATTCAAATTCTTAATTTTTCCCGTATATTTGAAATATATATCGCTCGTGTAATGCAACAACGACTTATCTCATCAATCAAGTTTTTAAGTTATTGATGAAAAAGAATTCCGTAGGAAAAAATTATATCGAATGAAACGAAATTGTACCAATAAAAAACTGTTCAATTAGCCCGGGTAGAAATGGAATAAAATAAGCTGCGTCCGAGAATTAACAAAATTATATCTTTATTTGAAAGGCCAATGTATTCGTATGCCATTATGTATGGAACATAATATCGTTTAAATGTCAGGCGCGACTTCTCACGTTAGCACGGACACGAGTAATATGGCTTTGGTCATGTTGACTTTAAGGGCAACAGCCGATTACTGCTCTTTGTTATAGACTTGCGACTTCAGCAGGCATCCTTACCAGAAAAAGGGGACAAATTGTACTATCTTGGCGGCCAATTCACGTCAGAAATTTTGTTTGTTAACTCAGTCATTCATCAAAAAATTTAACTCATCGATGAATGAACTACTCGCTAAAATTGCTTTCGCTTTAATTAGAAAAGGGCCATAAAAGAGTGCGATATTTTCGTACTATTCGCCTTTGAACTCAATTTATATTGCAAGTCCAAAAGCAAAAAGGTTTTCGGGAAATACACGAAAAAAATCCACAAAAACGTTTTTCTACTTGATCTATGCGATTCCCTTTCAAAAAAAAAAGTGATGAAAATGTTGAGGTTAGGATCCTTAAGTAGTGCAATTTTGGATCGTTTCCAAAGATTTTTACATTTGCTTGTCATTGCTAGCTGTTCTCTTTTTCAAATCCTCTTTACCGATTTTGAAACTATTTTCATTATGTAGAGAAAGGGAAAGGTTTTATGATTTTTTGCATAGAAACTAATTTCACATTAAATTACGATTGTTTATTCGTCACTGAACATGAGCTTTACATCTGTGAAGCGCACAAATTCACCAGTAGTCGTGATTTTTTTATTTTTATGTGAAAGTAATTTTATCTTTATTGGTTGAAGAGAAATAATATTTTTATAAAGATTTTTTCCCGTAAAAGAAAAGCAAATTTGTAGAAGTAATTCCTGTTTTAAATTGAATTTTTGTTAATTTGATACTAGAAAGACAAAAAAAATGCACTGACGGCCTCCTTGGAAGCAATGAAAATGCCATTCTTTGAGAACAACTTTAATTTTTTTCACTGGGATGTTCTAAAGAAAGAAAATTTACAAAAAAAAGCTCTTAGCATTTTTGCCTTGACTTATTAATATTTGTACAAGTAATATATGTTTATATATTTGACGTCGTTTTCTTTTCTGAAAAAAAGTGGCATTTCCAAGTGCCAAAAATCTGTATAACGTTGTCGTTCAAAAAGTTTTAGTCTCCTAGTGTCTGCTATAAACACTTAAGTAATTTCTCTCTCCTTAACGAACTTATTATTTTTTTTAGAAAATGTCAAAAATCTTTCAATAGATTTTTTAACTTTTTGAGAATTTTCTACGAAAATTCTGGAGTTTCGTTTGCAAAGATCCTAAGATGGTCTTTGTGCATGCTTATATAATAATTTTCAATTTTATTTCCAATATAAGATTTTGGACTTTTGACATTCGTTTGCCTGTATTAAACAATTCAAACTTAAGTTTTTTGCGCTTTATAAATACATTCATAATAATTCTCCTTTATATTTTGCGAATCTCTATACAAGTTTTATAGCTGTTCCAATATATACTTGAATATCTTCTGACAAACTATTGGAGAAAAAATATCAAAAACTATATGATTTTTCTTAACATTTTTAACTTGTAAAGTGTTATTTGCCCAAATTATTATTTTTAATTTTTTTTAAATGCATTGAAATTGCACAGGGAGTTTTGAAATACTACGCTAAAAATTGGAACTAAATTACGAAACGATTTTTCCAAAAACTTATTTCATTATAAGAATTAATTTTTTACAAAATTTCAAACTTCTTTTCACTTAATTTCTACCATCAAATAAATCATTTAAAGTGACTAATTGTGGTCTAGTGTAATTAAAATCGTTCATTTAATATTCAAATAAATCATTAAAATAACTAATTGTAGTCTAGTGTAATTAAAATCGTTTATTTAATGTTTCTTGCCATTGTATTATTTAAAATTTTTATTTAACAAGGATCTGGATATTTCTACATTTATATGCAAAATTCTTTATATATTTATTATATTTACAAAAAGCATTGTTTTTATTTTTGTATAAAAATTGTTATTTTGTAAACAATTATAAATATTTAAGTTGTGAACTTAAAACTGTTTCTTTTTTCTTCTTTTTTAGAAATAAAATAAAAAGTTAATCGTGCAAAATTATAATAATATTCTCCATATTTATTGTATTGAATTTTAAATTTTAACAATTAAAAAAAAAAAACATTTAATCTCTTCTTAATGTAAAAAATGTTAAATTCCTACTTTTCATTTAGCGAAAGTTTGAATTTCTAATATAACTTCCTCCTAATAGTTGTCGTTAGTGTTAATTAATTTTATTTCTAAATTGTTGAATTGTGGTTAGAAATTTAATAAAAACAATTCATTTTGATTCAGAAAATTGTGTGTTGAGTAAATTTTTTATAAAAAAAACAAGTTTATTTATTTCAATATTTGAAGGCCTCTTTGGTGCCTTCTTAAGAAATATTAATATTTATCTAACAATTTTCAATTTGTTTTAGCAATAAATTTATGAAATAAGGAAAATATGTACTGCGAAGAATGATAAAGAAGAGTTAATTTGGCAATAATGAAAATGATAGAAAAAATATGTTCTTGAGGTTTCTTTTACTTTAGGCGTTTATTATCTCCTACCAGTTGATTTCCCTCCGTCTAAAAATGAACTTTTCTCTTAATGATATCATTAGAACGATTAATCAGAGAAATGCACTTTTCGTTGCGAATCATGATTTTCTTATTCTTTTTTATACGATAGAAAATCTCCAAGACCCAGAGCTTGAAACACCCCGAGAGAAATGATTATTGTACTCCATTTTGAACATCCGAGGCCCTATGTATCTTATAGGAACTAAAGGAATTAATGGTAATAATTTTTGTTGGGCATGCGAGTGCTTCTTTTAGAGCTTGAAAAATGCCGTCGTGTTAAAACAATAACGTAAAACAGAAGTAGATCAGATATTGGCAGAATAAGGCGATCATTTAATGCTAGACCTTTTTCAGAATAAAGTTAACTCCATTAAAAAAATTTGCAATTAGAAAATAATTTGTTGGAAAGAGCTAAATTTGTTTTGTGTCTTAGTATGTTGATGATTTTTCTAACGCCCCCACTTCCAAAGGAGTTAATGCACTCGCCACCTCAGCCGTATCAGCATAACGGATATAAGTTCATTTATGCAGAGAGTAGCTGTGAGAGTAAAATCGCGAGAGAGACATAGTTAAAAAGAGCATCCTTACAAGTCATGGCAATGTAGAGCAGGGCTGCCAGGTACTTTTTTTCATTATCCCCAAATCTGAAAAAATATTTCCCCGGAAAACCCCTGATAAAATTGAAAAATCCCCAAAAGAAACCCCTGTAAAATATACACTATTGTTAACAAAAAAAAATTATTTTAATTAGGTTTGTACTATAAGAGATCATAAGAAAGTGCATATGTATGTATATTCATATGTATGCACATATGTATATAGATATGTTCAACATGTATGTACATATTTTACACCAAAAACGTCTGAATCGCCATCTTGTGAATATTTCTATTATACATATTCTCTGCATTAAAATTGCTTAGCATATCCTTTGTTGGTTTGAACTGTTTACAACAGATTTGGTTGATATTTAAATGAACTTGTATTCTCAGTAATGCCTCCAAAAGCTCATACCGCATACTATTTCGAAGTTTTGTTTTTGTGAACTTTCTTATTGAAAATACGCGCTCCACACATGCATTGCTTGTTGGTATCAAAAGCATATAAAGCACAGCCTGAGCCAATTCTTTGTAGTGTCTTTTACCAGCAGCATCTTGGAAGTTGTAAAGTTTTGGCCAAAATTCCACTAAATTAAGGGGAATATTATTTTTAAAAAAATAATACCATTCGGTAAAAGGGAGCTTATTCCACTGAGCCTCGTAAACATCTAAGGAAACAGTTGCGTCCATGAATTTAAGCAAAACGTATTTGATTGTAGAAAATTTTGGCTACGATGTTGTATTAATACATTTTTGGCTGCTGAAGTACTTATATTGTTTAAAAATGAAACGATTTTCAGGTAAACGATATACTATTTCAAACAAAAGTTTTTTGAATACTGCAAAAAAATTTTTTTAATACTAAAGTCTCTTCACTTCCTAGGCAACAATTTGACAAATCAGCTTCAAACTCTGTTCCGAAATCTACTGCATTTAAGAGAAGCAGAGAATCTGGGTCCTTCAATATATCCAATATATTGTAAATATTTTTCAAAACTTTTATTTGGTTAAAAACCGTTGGCTTAAATATTTTGGAACATAATACTAGAACAGTCACGTACATTTTGTCATACAAACTTCCAGCATCAATTGTGTCGCACTGAAAACCTAGATTTAAACGATTTATCTCGTTAATAATTGGATTAATGAAAATAAGGAACATTCGATTGCTATCGTCTTTCATTCCAATGTAAATCATCCTTGCAATGTGATAATTTTCAGCTGTTGCTGCAAATTCAGGGTACGGAGACAAGTATGTGGTTTTAAGATATTACTGATGAAACCAACAATAAATAGATAAGAAAAAATTTATTAATTTAACGAATATTAATGAGCATGTTGTTCTAAAATTCCCCAAAATATCCTATTTTGTTTTATATCCCCAAACCCCAAATGAAAAGTTTTGTCCCTTTCAGAAACAAAAAACCCCTAATTTGGGGTCAAAACCCCAAACCTGGCAGCCCTGATGTAGAGCATAGTTAACCAAAACTCTCAATAAATGAAATGCGTCTGTATTGGATAAGATAATATTTCCCAGCAAACACAAAACTAAGCATTACAAATGTATTGAATTTTACTTTTAAACGCAAAATGGAAATGAAGTTTAAAAAAGTTAATAAAATTAAATACAAAATATGCCTCAGTTTTTACAGAAATTTTTTCACACATATTTGATTGCTCGAGTTTAATTCACTATTAAAACTTAAAAAATTAAGTGTGTTTAGGCATTATAAATTAAGTTTTCTAAATTTAACTTTTTGTAACAATTTCTTATTAACAAAATATGTTTTAAATTTGAAAAACTTAATTTATTTCTCTGCTTGGAACAAATAAGCATTCTTAATGAGAAAACAAAAATTTCTGTCTTCTATTATACTATTTTGTTAAATAAAAGCTGAAAAAACAATAAAGCTGAAAAAAAGCAGTAAGCATCCGCACATGTGCACTCGTTAACACTCAATTAACGACTGAAAACAAACTGAAATAGAAGAGAACAAGCGTCCGTGTGAGTTTTTTTATTGTTTTTGTAGCACAATTGTGCACAGAAAATGAAGATTTGGATTTCTATGATGTAGAGATTATTTCCCAAATGATTTATTATAAAATTCATTTTTCTAATGCCCTTAATGGAATTATGAGCCATTGTTGACACAATAAGAAGAGTAGAAGAGAATATTTTCTGAGAAAATAATTTTATAATAAATTATGATTTACCTATTTACTACTAGAAATAGAAGTTTTGAGAGGATAAAAACTTGCCAATAGTTACAAAATGATTTTTTCTTACGTGAAAGTGCTATTTTCAGTTAAAAATTGAAGAAAAATGCTGCGTACATGTAAATAATAAAAAAATACTTTTTCAAATTAATCAAGATTTTATCAACTCAATTTCTAAGGAAGTCGAAAAATGCTCTTGCGATTACTTTGGAAGCAATGAAAATGTTATTCATTGCTTAAGAACATCTCCCCATTTCTTTCACTGTGGCGATAATGCAATTGTTTCAAATGCTAGAGTAACGACAGGCATTCTTGTCTGGATGACAGTACATCTGCATAATGATCTTATTATGTCAATGGGTTAAGGGTTTCTTTTTTTGTTGGGGTTTACAGCTGCCGTTAAATACATTACTTTTCTGTGAAAGTTTTTGCTGTTAAGTTGCAAAGTACATAAATCTACTGTATACAAATCTGTCTATGACATTTAAAATAAAGGAGCCTTAAGAAATCCGTTTTAATACATTCTATTCTATTGGTCTCAGTTGAGAGTTTTACGTGCTTGTCCGGTGTCAACTTAATTAAATATTTTTGAATATTTTTAACATGGTCATAATATTATGACGAACAGCAGTATATGGTTTATGTATGTACTTATATGCCAATGAGCTTATGAAATTAATAAGTAATTTTTATAATGAAGTCCTAAGGCTTTTAAGCTCTCAAGTTTCTCTTATGGATTTCTATTGATCTACTTCGCTCTTATAAGCTCCATCAGTCAGGATTGAAAAGCATAAGAAAAAAAAATATTCTACCTTCAATTGCGTTAATTAATTTAGCAATAACACAGACTCTTATAACACTGTGTTTAGCTGAAGGCTATTACTTGTTAGAAAAATAAGTACCTGGTTAATTTGCATATGTACATATGCATATACATACGAGTATATTTTTTCTTTATTTTTCATTTTGCAAAAAAGAAACAAAAAACAATGTGAATTACTTGGAGGAAAAATTCTCATAAATGACTTCCATGCAACAATAGCATAGAAAAGAGGCCAAGTCTATGAAATTCAAAACCACATTAAAACCAAAAGTTTTTGTGAAACAGTAAGACAAAACAACTTTTGCAGAAAGAACCACAAAGAGTTTTTGTTTGGTAAAACAAAAAAAAAAAAAATTAAAACAAAATAAAAACATAAAAAGATAAATAAATAAATGTATGAATGAATATGATTTTGTAACTTAAAATGCAAAATAAAATATAAAAAAGATAAATTTTTTTAATTGTAATTTTTTTTCCTTTTTCTAAGTCTATTCTTCTTACAACTTGCCAAGAATACTTGTTAAGTAAAAATTCATTAGAATTAGAATTAGAAAAATGTTCATAAAATAAACATATTCTTGGTAATTTTTGGTTTTAATATTAAGCCAGACTTGCAGCAAACTGAATGGAATGACTCTACATAAAACTGAAATATTAAAAATACAATTAAACAGCATAAGTACTTGAACATGAGGATTTTGTTTCACACAGGGGTTCCCAATATGTTTTTTTTAGTGGCATTTAAATTAAGTTTAACTCATGAAAAAAGGCCAAAAGTTGCGCATAAAAGTATAAAGAGTTTTACAATATTGAGCAAAACTCAGTTTTAAGCGTTTAAGAAATTCACTTAAAAAATTAAAAATAAGCATATTGCGTAGGTTTTGCAACAAAAATTAAACAAAATGTAAATATTTTTAATTTTTTAAATAGTATTTAAAATAATATAAAACAAACATAACAATTCAAGTAATAAAACTTGGAAACTATTTTAAGCAAAAACGAAATAAACAAGAAACGAGTGAGCTTTGTTTATATGTACATACAAATAGTTTTTCTTTTTAATTTTCAAAACTCAAAATCCTGTTAAGTCGCAGGAAATTATTGTACATTGAAACACTGAGTTGAACTTCCTGTTGAGTCTCAGGAAATTATTGTACTCAGTTAAACTTCGACTTAATTTATGGGAGTGTATTTCCATGAGGATATTTCCGCCAGAGAAAGATGACTTTCTAAATCATTTGAAGTCAACTCAAGTGCCTCAGAGATTTTTTCAAAGTGTGGCAGTTGCTGTTTTTCTTTATCGCATTATTAAACTTTTTTGTGTCTCTTTTCTGCAATTGCACATTTTACAGTGTGAATTTGTTCAATACTTCACTTTTTAAAAAATATAATTTGAACATAAAAAGGTACATATTTTGAAAATCAAAAACGATTTTTATTTCGTAAACAAAAAAAATGTCTGGCATCTAAACAGATTTCCCATCTGGTGAAAGAGGCACATTGGATAATGTTTCTCTATGGTGTATAGTAGAGCTTCAAGAAATATGTATATATTTACCACAAGAAATAAACATATAACCTACATTTACATTGAAGTGTAACAGAAACTATGCCGCTACACGATGCAACCCATGCGCAAAGCAAGTTACGTGAAATAACTTTATCATACATGTATCACAAGACTTACCAAATGGATTTCAAGTTCGTTAGTATGTCAAGTTATGTGCGTTATACCCATTGCAAAGCTTCTATGGGAATATAAAGTTTATTGATTGATCAAACTAAAAAAAAAAAATAACCGAAAAAGGACATTTCTAACTTCCTTGCTATGAAACTCACTTATACTGACTAAAGCTATAAACGAAATTACACTTAAAAGAAAGGAAATCTTTTTTTATAAACTACGAATCTGTAAAAATATTTTATAATTTTGAGGTTGAATTTTGAAATTAAAAAAAAAAATTAAGGTGCTTTTTTTAATTTATATAATATAAAATCCGTACGTGCTGGACATTTTAAGGGCGTTTTAAGCCTTTTTCCTTTATCCTTTCCCATTTAATGTTATGGAAAAGTAGCACTAATTAACACACAATCATCACCACTTAAAAACTGGCGGAAAACATGAGCATTGAAGAAAGGAATGCGGTGTCCTCCGTAAACAGGGTTGTTATATTCTGCTGTGTAGGTTGGATCTAAAGTTAAAATTTTTCCTTATTGACTTTGGAACATTGCCTATTGATTAACTCTTTCTTAACTAAAAAAAAAACGTTAGAAACATTAGCCTACTAATCTAGACTAAATCTATTAAGCACATTAGTAATTTATATTCTCAATAATCTCGTTTATTATTCACACTGAAAGTTTTGTTTATTTTTAAACTTTTTTCCATCATTAATATGAGATCATTTCGGTATTTAAAATGTTTTTTTTTTAATTGAACATATTTTGTTAACTTTTATCTTTTTTAATTTCTGGCATTAGATATAGTCTAAGTTGCTTTTCTGATTGCGTTCTTTTCTCTTTCTGTTTCTGAATCGATGTATTTATAATTAATTGTATCCAAATAAATTCAAGGCAAAAAACAATAATTTGTTTCAGAAAAATATTCCGCTAAAAACTAATGAGACGCAAATTTTTAATTCACTAAATTTAGAATTATGAGCAAAGCTTTCAAATAAATAACTAATTCTTAGTCTATGTTCCATATGTAGTACTAAAAGTGGCAACTATTTCTTTTTTAGAGACACTCCTACATATGTACGCAGAAAATAATTTTGTTTATGTATGCATGTTAATATACATGCATACATACATGTGTGTGTGAAGGCAAATTTAAAAATTTATAACCCGAGAGACAAAGCAATTGTCACTACAAAGTTCTGTTAACAGGATAATTACAGGATAGGAATATTAAACATGAGCAAGCTGGGGGTATGTGTTCCAAAATATAAGTGGATAGAAAATATAAAACTCATGCTGTTTATTCCATGTTCTTTTTCTTTCAAATTATAAAGAGTTAATTAATTGAATCAAAAACGCAGACCTCAATTTCTTAACTTGTAAAAAGTTCTTCGAAGGATTATTAAAAAATGTAGGAAAGCGGAAAAAATTGATTGATTGATTGGAGGGGGGGGGGGTGTGTGATAGCCCATGTCATACGACATACACTTAAGCCAGTGAAGGCTTGTTGTGCGCTCCCTTTATTTATCAAACACAAACTGCCAGAGTTCCGCGGCAGGATTCGAACCTGGGACCTTCGCACTACGAGTCTAGTACACTACCTACTAGTCTACGAAGGTCAGTTTATTTAAAGATTTAGTGACTTCATATATGTAACTCCCGCTAGCCGACTGCCCTCTATCGAGTATTAGGATGTTTCAAAATTTAAGTTTTGCTGAATTTTCAAATTTGTATATAATTAGAAGATGAATTCCAGAAGTACAAATATCGAATTTCGTTGTTGTTTTTTTTTTTGGATTTACTCCCAGTCTAAATGTCTCTATTTCGCTGTTAAGAATTGGTGTTATTTTAATATTTAGTGCCGCCTAATGACGCCATCACTCAGAATACTCAAGAATAAGATTTTGATTAAAAACAATTTACATTTTCCTGAACTTTAAGATTTTAATTTATTCAATTGGTAAAAAAAATCAAATTGTAAAAATATATCAATTGAAAAAGTCAAATTGAAAAAAAATCAATTTAAAAAATTTCAATCGAAAAAATTATCGTTGTAAATTTAATTTCATGTGGTAAAAATTTGCAATTTAAACATTTTCAACTAAAAAATCAAAAATCCAATTAAAATTTTGTTTAACTAAAAATAAAACTCAAAAATTCGCACCTGGAAAAATATCAAATTGGAAAAGGGTCCATCGCTGAACCAGCAAGTCAAGTATTGCGACAGTGTACAAAGTCGATAACGAAATATTAAAAGTGTAAAGTAAAAATAAATAGTGGAACTATATTAAAATAAAATATCAAATGAGAAATAAAAACATCTCAAACAAATCAAAACAAATCTTATTAAAAACTAAATCTTAAGCATAAACAATAAAAAAAGGACAAGGTATTTGCAAATACTAAAATCCTTTCTTTTTGAAAACATAAAGCCCATATATCTATTTCCAAAATGGAAACCGACTGTTTTTAATCATTTTATACTGAAAGCTTTTATACTGAAAGTTTTTACGGATTTTAAGAAACTCTAGTCGGTTGCCATTGAATCGAATTACGAATTACAGAGAAAATTTGTAATTTAACCAAGCAGTTGATCTATGAAATAAACTTAATGCAAAAATATTTTCTTTAGCTTTAAATGTGAAAAAATTTTAATTTCTCTATCCTGCTTCCCATAAACAAATTACTTAATTCCAGTACAAGGTATGAGTATGTATGAGTAGGAGACATCAACTCAGTAAATGTCAAAATTTATTTAAAAATATCCATACTCGTACACGTATGTATGTATAGAACAAATTGAATTCAATTTAATTTTTTATATAAATACTAGCTGACCCGGGCAAACGTTGTTTTGCCTTCAAATTTTATTTTCACTGCAAGTCTGGTTTCGTTGCAAAGTCATGGCGGATTGATATTTCGAAGAAGAATGAAAGGTGCACTAAATCGACATAGCAGTTATTGTTCAAATACCGGAATCGGGCTAATTAACGCCACTACACGCTGATTAAGGATCCAACGGCTTCAGCGAAACACAGCATAGGCTTATCGCGCTAATCTCTATCGGGCAAAACACAAAAAAAAAACTAAATATTGGGCCATATGTCGTATGTTAAACTACACAGAAACACTCCCCACGCCCCATAGAGCATGTATATAAAGTTTGGTCAAAATCGGTCCAGTAGTTCTTGAGTTACGGTGCAAAAACACAAAAAAACTAAATATTGCGCCATCTGCCGGAAACACTCCTCATGCCCCATAGAGCATGCATATAAAATTTGGTCAAAATCGGTTCAGTAGTTTTTAAGTTTAGCGATCACGAACATACACGTAATTTTTATATATGTAGAGATTTTCATCAAAAATGCAAAGGATGCATTCATCAACACATCAATTGTCATGATTTATAAACATAATTTTACATTTTTTCTACACAAATTAATCATGTTATTTTAACTAGTGTTGAACTCGAATCCTATTAAATTAAAAAAATATATATATTTTTGTTGCGCTCTTTAAAATTTCCCTCTTGAATTCGAAGCTTTTAATAGTAGAAGGTTAAAAATATGCAAACATGCGAGTAGTTAAAAACTCCTCTCCTAAATTGAATAGTTGTTACGCACTTTTGCATTTTAGCTGACGATATAAATATAAATACACACACACATACTTACGTAAAAACGTTAAAAAGTTATCGCCAACGCTTTTCATGGCATTCATATGATTTACTATGTAAAAAAAATCTTGTTTTTAGTATTTTTTGTTAGAACTTTTTTTCTTGGCCACAGATTGATACAGCCAACTGTGTTAACTGGCAATAATTAGTCGGCTTTTAATAATGAAATCATTTACAAATACAATTTACTTTTTCGCACTGACCGACAGCAGCAAATGGAAAGTAAAAAAGTAGTATTTGAAATATTTAGAAAAAAGGGGACAAGAAAATTTGAATAAGCTTTGATAGACTAAATAAACTTCCCTCTTCTAACCAAACAATGGATGGAGGAGGAGAAATCAATTGTGAAGAAAATAATTATTTCTCGTATTCTCTTTCCATTGTTCGGTCAAGGAAATGATACTTTAAATAAGAAATATGCTCTCAAGTGGTCGGTAAACAGAGGAAAGTGTATGAATAACAAAAAGTTTATTGTTTTCCACTTAGAGGAATTTATTGGAAGCTTTAAGCGTGGACGTTTGCACGTACTGTTCTTGATAGATCCTTTTGTTTTGTATTTTACAAAAAAAAAAAATATTATTGAAATTTATTATTCAGGTTATTCTCCCCACCTAATCGTTGAAACAATTAGAGTTTTTGCATTTTGCAAGAAAAAAATGTTATAAATTAAATGTTGTATTTTTTCCGTAGGGGTTTGTTTGAATTTGGAACAATTTTCCGTCATACCATGTCAAATTTGGTATGTAAATTGATCGGTATCTGTTATGTGCCATCTTCAGTGTTTTTTTTTTCTTACCAAATCGTTTTTCTATTGTTCGTCTAAGTTTTAAAAAAGATTATGTTGATGTAATTCTTAATCGTGCAGCATTTCCCTTTTATTAAATTTTTTATTATTATTTTTTTAGAATTTAAAAAAGTCATTTGCGATCGCTGTTCAAAATCATTTTCTGTAATAAAAGAGCAATTGAAAATTACACCGTTGCCAAACGATTGTTACATAAATTCAATGACCTTTTTGCAATTAAAGAATAGAAATATATGGTTTTCATTTATTTCATTGTGCTGTTAATAGTTGCGATTGTTTCAAAAATTTGTTTTAAAAATTTGTTCATTATTTGTTCAGCATATTTGTAGGAAAATATTTCTTTGCTGTTCCCCTGTGAAAATCTTTGTTCTAGTACATACATATTTCACTCAGCTGATAACATTGATCTAAATGCACTAATTGTGCGTTTTACACTGCAACTGTTTGCAGAGCTTTACTTTTTGTTCACTTGAAAAACTGCTTAAAAACTACGCAACAGCTGATATAAAATCTGTATGATTATCGGTGTTGCAAACAGCGTTGTCGACTGTGTGGTTTTTAGTGATTTTGAAAAAATTTCAGGCCGGAAAAAAGGTTCATCACCTTTTTTAAAACATCAATGCCCCATCAAAGATATGTCTCGCTCCGCAATATGTCATAGTTTTTACATGAGAAACAGTACCGTGCACAAAAAAATATTTTCTATAGACCAAATCGTTACGTCGAATCATAATAAGTTCGACATATTTATCTCCACTCACTTGACTTTTTCTCTCTCGATTTAAGCGTTTTTGAAATAAAAAAAAAAAAAAAATTGATTTCGCTGGCTAATAACGCAACACCCGTTGCAAAGAGAAGCTATACCATTTTCCTCGTTGCGTAAACGCAATGGTGTTGCAAGTGCAAACCTGTGCGTTTTGTTGTTGGATTGCAAAATAAAAGCTACGATATTTTGCATTCGCACTCTAGCAAGTATGTTGCACTAAACGTCTGTCGAATTCCGCCATTGTTTTTTAGGTTCATACGCATAAAATTCTTTCCTTTATTTTTAGTGGAGTAATTTTTAAGCAGACACCGGCCAAAGAGATAGAACGCACAAGAATTTGAATATTAGAGCGAAGAAAAATATTCAGTCACTCCTGGGAAAAGCTTGTGTAATCTCTTGCTACAGAATAACTCTCGATAAAATTTTTTGTATATAGTAAAATGATAGTACGAGCATGTTTACCCATTTGCGTAATATAATTTTAAAACTATACATAATCAGTAAAATATAGTTTCGATTTTTTTTATTATTTTTTTACTTTTAATTATTTAAATCACATTCACATTTTCCTCCATAGACTAGTAGCTAGTGCACTAGACTAGTAATCCGAAGGTCGCAGGTTCGACTCCTGCCGCAGACTCCGGCTGTGTCTGCAGACAAGCCAATCATCCACGAAAAAAATGCTTGCAATTATAAATACCAAGTAATGGAACTAATGTTTAGTGAACCCCAATCATACTATGGATCATGTGCTGGCTTGTGGCGCGGTTACGACAATAATATTATGTTTTCCTTTAATTGTTTTTTTTTTTAATTATTAAAGATCACAAAACATATGGAAGGATTTTGTTTAATTAAGTATTTTTTTTATTTTTATTAAAACTAACACACATTTAATATAATTTAATAAATAGTGAAATATTATTAATTCTAAGGCCATAAACATTTTTTACAAAATACTTTTTTAATTCAGAAAACCTTCCTTAAATTTATACCAAAACATTAAATTTAAATAAATATTATTTATGTATATTTTGCATGCAAAATCATTTTTCAATAGCTTGGGAAACGGTGTAATAAATCTCTGCGAATATTATCTAAACAGAAAGCACATGCACATGTTGTACGAGTATTATGTGCACTTGAGTGCAATTTATTCTATGGCCAATTTGGTCAACTTTAATTGCTTTTCAATAAATTATAATTACATTTCTGGCCGACTTAGTTTGAAAGGCCGCATTGTGAGTTCTATGGCACATAAAATAGTTATAAACTTTTGGTCGCAGTGGCCATCTTGTGCACAAAAAAAATCAATAATTTCAAATTTTATACTTTTAATAAAATTAGCTGTTGTTGTTAAAGACCTTCGTTTTAGAGTAGAGTACAATAATCCATGGTCACTTTTGACTCAATATTTGAAAAACAAATTTAATTAATTATGTATGTACGAGTATGTATATGCTGCAAGTGTTTTCGATTAAATAATATTTTTAAAAAATCTGTTTTGCTTAAAGTTTCTTGGGATAAAATTCTAAAATTCATTGATTTGATTATAACCTCGATTCGTATTTCCACACATGTTAAAAAATATTCGATATATTTAAAATTTAAAAATTATAATACATGCTTTTTTAGTGTTGTTGCAATATGTGATGTAAAATTATTTCGAAATCATGTTCGAATTTTTTTTAACATGAAAATTTAAATCACATTCTTTAAAGAAGTTTGGTAAATTAAATCTTTAAAATGGATAGAAAAGGGTCGCCTCATTCTTATATTTGCTGTTAAATTGATATTCAGATAGAATTGGAAACTAAGTTTTTTTTATACATTCTTGGAGCAGTTGACAATTTCGCACAACAGGATAATTTGTCCGTTTGATAAGGATATTGACTTCTTTTCATTTAAGAAAAATGGAAATTAAGAGCTTAATTTTGTATCTCACAAAGGTGAAGTGCCTCGTCATTTTAAAACAAAACAACAGTTTTTTTTTTTTTTGCAATTGGACCAGTACTCAGGGGATGACCCCTGTTTATGCAGTGCATTGTGCTGGAACTAGGAAAATAGGATAGGATGAGGATGATAGCGGGAGTAGTGCTTGTGGATATTCGATTTGAATCTCTCAACACTGGGTATGGCAGGAAAGATATCTGCCGGGAGGTCGTTCCACATACGAGCCGTTCGATCAAAGAACGAATTGTTTCTGTAATGTGTAGTGCTCTTAATGAGGAACGTGTTGCTCGTAAGTAAGAGCGAATCTCGGGAATATATTCCCTTACTTCATTATAGCACATTCCACTGAAGTAACGATAAAACAGCGTAATACATCCCACGTTGCGACGATGATCCAGTGAGTCAATAGTAAATTTTTTGAGTTGTTGAAAACATTTTTTTTTAATTTTGGACATCATCTCTCAAACGAACTAAACGATTTTGATCAAATTTGCGATATTCGAAACAGTTTTAATTTTTTTTAATTGGCTGAATCCATAAAATCATAGTGGCAAGAATTTTTGAAGTTGTTAAAATGCATTTTTTTGTCGAAAATTTTCGATAACGATCTTACGATTTTAATGAAAATTTTAACAATTGATTTTGATTTTTTTTAACTAAGAACTGATTAATTGTTTTTAGTTCAATTAAGGCAATAACTTAAAATTTATTTAATTTTTTATTTGTCTGCCATATACAGAGGGCTGACGAACAATTTTAGAATACCGTGGTGAAATTAACAATTTTTAGAAGAAACCATTCCAAGTTGTATTTTTATGGTCGACTTAATTACGAAATTTTTGTTACGGAAACAAACATTTAATTCAATATTTAATACTTCACTGCATAAAATGAATTGGAATAAGTTTTAAAATTAAATTTTTACAGTTTGCAAACGATACTCTGTCTTGAATGTATAGATAATGAATTCCCAAATCAACTGAAAACTGTCAAATTGACAGTTATAGAAAATTGTGCATCTAATTTAAAATTTTCAACCTGCAACAGTAAGTAATACTTAATATAAAGCAACTATTTAACGAATTCATTTCTTTAGAACAGTGATTCAAATACGTGGTATATTTTTCATCCACACTGTACAATTCATCTTATTTGTGTCTCGGGGAGTAAATTTATTTCTACAAAAAATTATATAAAAATTTTCATATGTATGTATTTATTCATGTATGCATGAATATGAACTATTATATCTTTGTTGGCTTAAAGCTCACATAGAAACGCATGTGCTTTGCTACAGTTTTATTATAATAGAGACTATAAAAGAGATTTAGATTGAACTGGTATTTCAACCAAATTTGGCAATAAGCCAAAATGTTTGGCTTTTTGCCAAATCTGAAAGAAAAAAAAGACCGTAACAAATTATTGTGTGTACGTACATGCCAAATGTGCTGGCAGTTCTCAAAACTACTTCCTTTTAACTTCGAAAAACCAAAGATTTAAGTAGGCAGCGTCGTCGACGCAGCTTAATGTTTTTGTATCGTTAGTTGTAAATCAGTATTCCCTTTGTCCATTATTGACAGTTATCGGTCACTGTCCATATACTTTTTGTACGCTGAAAATAAAATTGACGCCGATGTTGCCTTGAATTGACTCTGATTTTGTCTTCGGTATTTTTCGTGTCCATGTAATATTGTTTTGTGGGTTTTGAAAAAAATTTATTGTTTGTTTTTTTGCAAAATAAAATAAAGTGGGGGAAAAAATTAAAATCACAATTAAAAAAAAAGGATTTCAGAGTCACTGTTCCAAATAATTTAAAGGAGGGGACTAATACAGTGGTGGATAACAAAAAAAATTAGTAACAAAATTTTTCTTACAGGTTTGGCGGAACATACAATTTTAAGTTTAAAAGAAATGAGTTTCTAATAAAGCCCAGGGTACAGCTATTGGAAGTGGAAGATATAAGCAGCTTACATTTAGTCACTTACAGGAAAATGTGGCGAATTATTCCATTTTCAAAAACAAATAAAAGCTGGGGGGCCCTTCCGGGGTATTCAATTTAATTAAACCCAAATCCATCCAGAAAAATCTGTTTTTTCAATAAAAAAAACTTATTTCGCTTTAATTACTTTTGGCATGTGTCATTCAATCAGCTTAAATTTAATGCTGAAGTCTTATTTTATCGTTTTACAGGAGAGCATTTTCAAAATTTGAAGTTGATTTAAAAAAAACGCTCTTTAACGCAGGACATTATTTAGGTTCCGTATCCTTCCTTTTATATTAGGAATGAATTATTCTACATTTCAGAAACTATCATGCAAAATTCATGGTTTGTTATTCCAATTGCAAGACAAAAATTTTCCCTTTTGAAATCTTGCTGAGGTGTGCTTTTGAGTTGACAAATCGCAATGGCTAATTTAAAATAAAAGCTGATCTGGGTTTTGAAAAATAAAAATAAAAACAAAATAAAAACTTAGAAAATTTACAAAT
Organism: Germaria angustata; assembly: GCA_963681545.1. Classification (NCBI taxonomy): domain Eukaryota; kingdom Metazoa; phylum Arthropoda; class Insecta; order Diptera; family Tachinidae; genus Germaria; species Germaria angustata. The sequence goes on along the minus strand of OY813000.1, from coordinate 52,913,134 downwards.
GTGACCAAAATATTCATTTGACGCGATAAATGAATGTCTGCCATTTACTTTTTAAGATTATTTTATGTAATTGTTGCATCCGGCTGTGCGGTATGTGGTCCATCTGTGAGCTCCAATTTTGACATACTTTTACCGGCCAAAGGCATTTCATCAACGGCAGCTGTAATGTTGACTTCCAGGTCTGAATTTGTAGGTGCTTTGTCCCTGTATACGAGAGACTCACGAAACTCGCCTCTCAATAGATTAATAGTATCGCGTGCAGTGTGGGACCGTCTTGTTGAAACCACATGTCTACAAAGTCCAATTTTTCTATTTTGGGCAAAAAAAAAAAAAAAAAATACGGTAATCATCGCACGGTGCCTTGCTCCATTGGCTGTAACATTGCGATTTTCATCGTTCTTGAGGAAGTACTGTTCAAAGATGCCGCCGCACAGTGGCTGAAAATCGTTTTTCATTGGCCAAAAGTCGAATTTTTTGTCACCGATTTTTTAAATTTTTACGCCATTTTGGAGCTTATATATCCATATTAAGGTAGCCAAAAAATTAGGTTAAATTATTGATAATTGTGGGCGTGGCATGCTGTCAAACTCAACTGTTTTTGTTATTTCAGAAAAATGTGTTTTTTATCAGTTATTTGTCAAAAATAAATGGTTACTACTCGCAAGTTATCATCGATAATGGCCTGCGATCTCTTTTATAATGTTGGTAGGAATATAGTCTTTAGTTGTTGTAAGTGGTTACCGCTCTAGCATTTAATATTAGAGGTGTTATGAAATATTTATGAAACTACTATATTTTTCTGAAATTTAAACTTTAGTGGAATAGAACTTCTAGGGAACAAAAGGGAACAAGAAACGTATAACACCCGAAGAAAAGCAAAGGTGTCTTCTTTAACCCTATATATACTTTTGCACCCGCCACGACCCGCCGGTAAAACACTTTGTTAATTTTAATGAAATTACTCTAAAAAAATTCAAATTACGATAATTTAAACAGCACAAGATGTTCTTACTTACGTTAAAATAAAATTAAACTTAAATTCGTGTAGCACCGAAATACAAGAGCAATTATCTAATTTTGTAAAAGTACTAAAAAAACGCTACAAAGAAGTTAGCTACAGTAAACAAAAGTTTTATATAAAAAGTGAAAAGTGGTTAGAAGGGCAACTTACTGTCGCTGCAGAAACAGCAAAGCAAGATAAGGTTGGAAGACCACGCAAATCATTGGACAACTGCAGCGATAGATCTAAGAGGCGGAAACTTAAAGATGTTAACGATGCAATTGTTTGTACAAATATAAAAGAATCTTTCCTACATCAATTACGATCACAGAACCAATTAACAAAAGTGGATATCATTGAAAAAGTTATTAAAGCTAGTCCAGTGAGAACAAAACGAATTCTTAAAAGTATACCAACTCCGAGCGATGCAATACAGTAAACAAGCATTAGCCTTATTTCTGGATTTGAAATTAACAAAACAGCAATATATTAAGCTCAGATTGCATGCGATTGAAAAGGGCTCAAATATCTATCCAGCATATCATCACATAACTGCTGCTAAAATGGACTGTTTGCCATCAAAGGATACTATTACAATCACACCAATTTCGTCAGAGGTACAACTACAATCTCTACTTGATCACACAGCCGAACGCTTGCTACAATCAATACCAGGAAATGCGTTAAAGAAATATGGAAACACAAAGCTAATTCTTTTTTGCAAATGGGGATGTGATGGTTCTTCGGGACAAAACCAATACAAACAAGTTGTATGTGAAAATATTTCGGACTCGGATATGTTCATGGTATCAATTGTACCATTTTTACCATCTTCTACAAAATACTGCAGGCCAATCAAATTTGAATTCAAAAAAGGAAACTCGTGATGCCATTAACAAAGGAATTAGTGATATCAAGGCCCAAATTGCAACACAACAGCAATTACAATTACAGTTAGATGGGCAGCAAATTGAAGTAAGCTACCAATTAGTCCTTACAATGATAGATGGAAAAGTAGGTCAGGCTTTGACTAACACGAAAGCTGCATCCAGCTGCATTATATGCCAAGCAGCATCATCCCAATTAAACCAAGTTCCGACAAAATCATTAGATAATACCGATGCATATGAATTTGGATTATCACCACTACATGCAAGAATACTGAAGACTTATGGAACATATACTAAAAATCGGTTATGATTTGGATTTCGGGTCTTCAGGATCCATAAGAAACAATGAAACCAACAAAGAATTAAGAAGTTCAAAAAAGAAGCATGTTCAAGATGAATATCGCAAAATTGGATTGATTATAGATCCGCCAAAACAAGGGTCAGTCAATACAAATGATGGCAATACCGCACGAACATTCTTTTCAGATCCATAAACAGCATCTGAAATAACAGGGGGCAAATTACGGCATTCGATATCGATCGAAATTTCAAAAAAAATTTTCTTGAATTGTATTGAAATTTCGATCGATATCGAATGCCGTAATTTGCCCCCAGGAGTGGATTTAAACCTTATTTTCAGATTTAAAATAATCCTAGAAGTACTTGCGTGCAATGAAGAAATTGACTCTAAACAATTTGGAGATTATGCTAAGGAAACTGCAAAAATATATACAACCAACTACCCATGGAGAAATATGTCTGCAACAGTTCACAAAATCCTTTATCATGGAGAAGAATGAAAATGAAATGAAATGAAGATATCATTAAATATCATTTGGTGCCACTTGGAGATCTATCAGAGGAGTCTCAGGAAAAAAGGAACAAGGATTACAGATTTTATAGAGAGCACAATACTAGAAAAATTTCACGAAATTCCACAAATGAAGATCTATTTAATATATTATTGGCAACGTCAGATCCGTTCATCTCCAATATTCGAAATAAATGGAAAGTGGAACATCGGGATTTAGATGAAGAAGCAAAAAAACTACTAAAGAACAGAAATAGCACAGAGCAAAATATAGAATATTTGAATTCAATATTTGGTCAAATGAATAATAATTATAATTGCCTTTCATTGCTATTTAAGCGAAAAACATAGTATTAGTAAAAAATAATAATAAATAGAACCTACTCTGACAGCAAAAAATTAAAAATTTTTCTGTGGTTACAGCAAAATCTCCAGTTAATTTTACTATTTTTTTTTTTTGAGTGTAAAAATTTTTTTGAGTGTAAAATTTTTTTTGAGTGTAACATTAAAAAAATTCCATTATCACAAAAAATAATTACAATTATTATTAAGTTCCAAATATAAAATTTTTTAATATGCAAATAAAAAAAATAAACCCATATTTCACTCCAAAAGTTAAAAAAAAATCAAAAGTTCAACTTTGACCTAGAAGTCCTTAAGAAGTACTCAATCAATTTTAATGTAATTAAAATTGAGTCAAGCTGAACTATATATCTATCGATTAAAAAAAATTACTTCAATATTTTTATCGGTTCAAAAGTTACAGAATTTTGGCCAATGAAAAACGATTTTCAGCCACTGTGCGTCGCCGAAGTAAAACAATTAATAAAACGGCTATACACAATACAGTTTAAAGCTAGGATCACACGATTGCCACAATGTATCAATTATTGGTATATTTTATGTGCCAATCGTGTGATTTCACAATTTATTGCCCCATACGTCAATCGTGGACAATATTGTGCTGATTTGCACAATCAAATGCAACTCTGGTGTGGCAATCGTGTGAACGGTTGATAGGTAATCATACGTCAATAAAAATGTAAAAAATGCACCAATATTTATTGTGTTCTCGTGCGTCAATCAAAGAAGACAATTCGCGCCAATAGTTTAGTTTTTTATAATCAAATTTTTTCGTGATTCTACGGTCAACATTTCTTTTTCGTAAGTAAAATGAATTTTAATTGTTGTACGTGCTATAATTATGGACATATATTTTAATTGCAGTTTTAATATGGAATTCGATGACTGCATTGCAATGGATGATTTTACAGAAGTTGTGTACTTTTCCCTGGATCATCAACCACAAACACCTTTGCCCAAAAAACGAAAAAAAACAAGTGTAAATTCATCTTGGACCTACAGTGATATACGTTTTTGTGAGGATCTCACTTTTGTTTAAGTTATCTTTTATAAAAACTGTCTGTATTCTTTAAAAACTACTAAAACGCATGCTTTTCATAAGTGCAACTTGTATGAAAATTTTTAATAAAATTGAAAATAAAGTGAATTTTTGGATCTGAAATTAAAATTTAAAATTTTATTTTATATATGTGTTTCAATATTTATATATATTTATATTGCATGGGCAATTTTATATATAAGAACATGGAGCATTTTCTGTCCGATTCACAGCAGCCATTGCCGTGCATTACAACAATCGTGTTACTGTAGTGCGACAATTATTGCCACTTAATCCTTTTGCGTCAATTCGCGACAATCAAATTTATGTAAAATGAGTCAATCATGTGACCGCTGAGAATTTGAATGGGACAATTTTATTATTGTGCACCAATTCAGCACAATAAAAATTGGGTATGATTGGTATATTTGCGGCAATCGTGTGATCCCAGCTTAAGAGACTAAATGCGTCTACTTAACATCAGAGACGCTGCACTCTGCTATAAAAAATATAATAATAATAATAAACAAGGAGGAATAGCTGAGTTGTAACACAGAAATTAAAAGCTCTCTCTACCTCTCCCTCTCTCTCTCTCTCTCTCTGTCTACTAATTTCACCACCTGTCCTCTCGACCCTATCACTTTCACAAAAGAAGTAACACCTTAATTTAATTGCCTGAGTGTAACTTCACTTTATTAAAAAAATGCTCTTTAGCCAAATAATGTTTGAATAGCATTCACACTTATATACTTTTACAAAAAGCCATACAAACTATATGAGAATTATATAGAATTCAATCATATTTTTCTAGTTGTGAGTGAACTAAGAATGAATTGATTTGGAGTGTACATACGGACACTTGAAATCGACCGATCGGTGTTACCGTTGCGAATTTTCGGTCGGACCAGCGTTGCCGTTATTTTTCCGGGGAAGTCCCAGGGAACTTCTGGGATTTTGGGGATTTGTTTCTCAACTGTTGGGATTCCTCATTGTGACTCAATTACGAATGAATTGTTTATGATTTGAGTGTATATACGGGAAGGTGACTTGAAATCAAACGATCTGTGTTACCGTTGCGAATTTTCGGTGGGACCAGCGTTGCCGTTGTTTTCCGATTGCTTTCCGGGGAACTTATATTATTAAAATATTAATTTGCACTCGAATCGTCATTCGTCATTCAACGATGTTTAGTGAAATACAGCAGATGGGCATTCACTTAATTGAGAAAGAAACAGAGAGCACAGATTATAACATTTTAAAAAGTGTCTTTCTCTCCGTGGGACACTATCATAATATCTATGGAGATTATGTCACTGGGCATCATTATAAGTCACCTTATATGTTTGCAAAGTTGCAAGGAAACTCAACTAGAAAAGGTAACCAGCGAAATCTGCAGCCACCTTGAAATAAACATTTCAGAAATGTATGCGATTTTCATACGTGAAGAAGGCTTCATTTCAATCTTAAGGGTGGGGTTACATACCACGCGTTCTAAGTTTCAATGCCTTTTGTGTTTTATACGCGTTAAACGTTTCAAGTTACATTGCAGGCTTTATAGACTCTTTCAGCTAGTCAGATGATTTGTTTAGCGACATATTTTAATAACGTATACCAAAATGGGTTTGCTGCAAGATTTCATTGAGTTTTTGACTTGGTACAATTTATTTTAATTTTAATTGTGAAGTGCATATTAAAGCTTGACTGAAGTATTGATTGATTTTCTGTAAAAACAAAAATCTAAGTTCAAGAAAAACGAACTTTTTGATGCAGATATGGGGCTGGACTAATTTCTAGCTTATAATCCAAGTGATGCACCATGTGAGAACAGACTTGATTTAGCAAATTTTAATACAAATTTTAGAACCTTTGGTATCTAACTCCATGTCAATGGTATTATTAACCGTATCCCACCATATAATTTTTAAAAAACAACGCTCTTCAACTGATGTTTTAGCCTTACTTCCGGAATATATCTTACAGAGATATAAGACTATGTTATGGAGGACTATTTACTTGTAACTGACAGAAGTAGCCACTGAGAACTATAAGAGAATGTTTCAGAAAATGTTTTTATTATAGTTTTATTACACTTTGGTATAACAATTTTTTTAATTTAACGATTTATTCTTTGTTGTTGGTTTACCTGAGTACATGCCTGCATTTCATTGGCGCTGGCCAAATCACAAATGCTCTTTATCCAAATCATGTTTGAATAGCATTCACGCTCATATATGTACTTATACAAAAATCAACACAAACTGTATGAAAATTATATACTTATAATTCAATGAATTGATTAGGATTTGAGTGTATATACGGGAAGGTGACTCGAAATCGAACGATCGGTGTTGTCGTTGAAAGTTTTCGGTTATATCAGCGATGCCGTTTTTTTCCGCGGGTAAGCGCCATGAAATTTCTGGGATATTGGGGATTTAAGCCTTAATTTTTGGGAGTCCTCATACCTGGAATGTGTTTTGTATAAGGGGTATGTGGCTTTGCCAAGCTGTTGGCTAAAGTAGTTAGCGCGTTGACTACAAAGCAATTAATGACTGACAACCTGAGTTGGTATCCTGTTCAAGACAAATCATTAAAAAAAATTAATATCATGAGTTTTTCTGATTTACTTAGTATGGCGTTGTGTTAATTGTTGTTGGACTGTTTAAGTGATGAAGGCATAACACTGGTCACTTAACAGTAACAGCAATTGGATACTCTCTACGCTAATGTTGACTAGGATTCGATAAGGGATTACTCAATAATAAGTTAATCCTTTACGTATACGTACGTATATTTGCAAGTGACAAATCATAACAGACTCAAATAAAAATATTCAGAAAAATATGGAAAGCTTCGGTTATAAAGAACTGGCCGAAGAGTATTTTAGAAATAAAAACCAGGAAGATGTTCTTACTTACGTTAAAATAAAATTAAACTTAAATTCGTGTAGCACCGAAATACAAGAGCAATTATCTAATTTTGTAAAAGTACTAAAAAAACGCTACAAAGAAGTTAGCTACAGTAAACAAAAGTTTTATATAAAAAGTGAAAAGTGGTTAGAAGGGCAACTTACTGTCGCTGCAGAAACAGCAAAGCAAGATAAGGTTGGAAGACCACGCAAATCATTGGACAACTGCAGCGATAGATCTAAGAGGCGGAAACTTAAAGATGTTAACGATGCAATTGTTTGTACAAATATAAAAGAATCTTTCCTACATCAATTACGATCACAGAACCAATTAACAAAAGTGGATATCATTGAAAAAGTTATTAAAGCTAGTCCAGTGAGAACAAAACGAATTCTTAAAAGTATACCAACTCCGAGCGATGCAATACAGTAAACAAGCATTAGCCTTATTTCTGGATTTGAAATTAACAAAACAGCAATATATTAAGCTCAGATTGCATGCGATTGAAAAGGGCTCAAATATCTATCCAGCATATCATCACATAACTGCTGCTAAAATGGACTGTTTGCCATCAAAGGATACTATTACAATCACACCAATTTCGTCAGAGGTACAACTACAATCTCTACTTGATCACACAGCCGAACGCTTGCTACAATCAATACCAGGAAATGCGTTAAAGAAATATGGAAACACAAAGCTAATTCTTTTTTGCAAATGGGGATGTGATGGTTCTTCGGGACAAAACCAATACAAACAAGTTGTATGTGAAAATATTTCGGACTCGGATATGTTCATGGTATCAATTGTACCATTTTTACCATCTTCTACAAAATACTGCAGGCCAATCAAATTTGAATTCAAAAAAGGAAACTCGTGATGCCATTAACAAAGGAATTAGTGATATCAAGGCCCAAATTGCAACACAACAGCAATTACAATTACAGTTAGATGGGCAGCAAATTGAAGTAAGCTACCAATTAGTCCTTACAATGATAGATGGAAAAGTAGGTCAGGCTTTGACTAACACGAAAGCTGCATCCAGCTGCATTATATGCCAAGCAGCATCATCCCAATTAAACCAAGTTCCGACAAAATCATTAGATAATACCGATGCATATGAATTTGGATTATCACCACTACATGCAAGAATACTGAAGACTTATGGAACATATACTAAAAATCGGTTATGATTTGGATTTCGGGTCTTCAGGATCGATAAGAAACAATGAAACCAACAAAGAGTTAAGAAGTTCAAAAAAGAAACATGTTCAAAATGAATATCACAAAATTGGATTGATTATAGATCAGCCAAAACAAGGATCAGGCAATACAAATGATGGCAATACCGCACGAAGATTCTTTTCAGATCCAGAAACAGCATCTGAAATAACAGGAGTGGATTTTTCAGATTTAAAATAATACTAGAAGTATTTGCGTGCAATGAAGAAATTGACTCTAAACAATTTGGATATTATGCTAAGGAAACTGCAAAAATATATACAACCAACTACCCATGGAGAAATATGTCTGCAACAGTTCACAAAATCCCCTATCATGGAGAAGATATCATTAAATATCATTTGGTGCCACTTGGAGATCTATCAGAGGAGGCTCAGGAAAAAAGGCACAAGGATTACAGATTTTATAGAGAGCACAATACTAGAAAAATATAGAATATTTGCAATCAATATTTGTGTCAAATGAATAATAATTAATTGTTATTTAAGTACATAGTATTAGTAAAAAATAATAATAAATAGAGCCTACTTTGACAGCAAAAAATAAAAAATTTTTCTGTGGTAACAGCAAAATCTCCAGTTAATTTTACTATTTTTTTTGAGTGTAAACATTTTTTTGAGTGTAAAATTTTTTTTGAGTGTAACATCAAAAAAATTCCATTATCACAAAAAATAATTACAATTATTATTAAGCTCCAAATATAAAATTTTTTAATATGCAAATAAAAAAATAAACCCATATTTCACTCCAAAAGTAAAAAAAAATCAAAAGTTCAACTTTGACCTAGAAGTCCTTAAGAAGTACTCAATCAATTTTAATGTAATTAAAACTGAGTCAAGCTGAACTATATATCTATCGATTAAAAAAAATACTTCAATATTTTGATCGGTTCAAAAGTTACAGAATTTTGGCCAATGAAAAACGATTTTCAGCCACTGTGCGCCGGCCCACAAATCGCACCAGACAGTGCATCTATAAGGGTGCATTGGCAGCTCTTGAAATGCCTCTAGCTGCTCTTCACTCCAAATTCGGCAATTTTTTTCGTTAACGTACCCATTGTGCCAAAAATGAGCTTCATTGCTGAAGAAAATTTTTCGATAGAAACACATATTTCACGCAGCACGAATTTTGATGACATAAAATTCAATGATTTTCAAGCGTTGTTCGTTTGTTAGTCTATTTACGGTGAAATGGCAAAACCTTATGAGCATTTTTGGCATTGCCACATGCCACGAATCTTTTTTGTTTTACATTTCAAAAATTTACACTGAAACAATAAATGGCAAAAAATCATACGATATTTATTTCTTAATAAATAATAAATTTATACCAATATTAGATTTTTTCTATTTTAAATCGTTTTTTTAGTTTTCCTTTATTATAAATATGCTGAAAATGCAACAGGAGTAGGATGTGCTTGGATTGTCCTGTGGACAGTGCACTAGTCTACTTGTACGTTTGCCACATAAGACTTCAGCCGTGAACTTTTTTTTATTTAAGTTTTGTTTTTTTTTGAACTTCCAAAGAAGTCAATAAGATCCAAAATATAATAAAAAAAGGACTTCTTTCTATTGTTGCCCGGCTGAGAGTATATTGTACATTATACGAGTAAAATAAGTGAAAAACAATTTTACAGCTTTTAATTTCTATTCAATTAGTAAATTTTTTTTAATATTTTAGTCGACGGACTGATATATAAAATACCGTCAGTATAAAAGACCTTCCGAAAATTGTATGCACATGCTGAGATTGTGATCCTGAGGTAGTATAAATTCGTATCATTTCCAATGATTTTAATAAAGGCTTGTCATAGAAGGATTTTTCCCTTTTTGTTACTTATTCACCGATTTGTATGATGTCTTCAATATTTAATAAAATTAAATTGTTTCAAGTGTTTTTCCAAAAAAAAATGTTTATCACATTGCGACAAGCTATTTACCACTTGGAAATAGACTTTAGATCAGGAGAGGGTGCAAAATCGTATCAATTATTAATTGAAGGAAAGTAATATTTTAATGTAAATTTATGGACGTAAACGTTTCTTTTTTTATAAAAGAATTTTTTTTCTTTTTTCAAAAAACGAGAAGAGAGATCAGAGAACAGGTGTGTGAATGTGATTTAGATTTTTAATAAAAATTTTGTCAACTTGGACTTCAGAAAAAGTTTAAAAAATTCACAGATTTATTTTTTGGAAGCAATGAAGAAGTCGTCTCTTACGAATTACATATTATTTTTTTAATGGGAACTTTAAAAAGAATCAGCAGGAATGAGCCACGGAAATAAAGAAATTTTGATGCAGAAATTAAAGTCACTTCTAGTTGCCTCTCTTCTTTAATTTGAAAACTGGAAAAGTGCAAGAAATTGCCAATAGTCGTCACAGTTTGATTTTACATGTAGGACAGTAGTAGTCCCAATTAGAAATTGAAAGGAAAATAATACATTCATGTAAGTTGAAGGAAGCAAGTAAATTTTCCAGCAATAAAAAGCATTTCAAAAAATTAGAATAAGATTTAACAGATTTTTAGAAGCAAATAAAACTTTTAATCTAGATTTTGTTAACATAATTTCTCAAGACGAAAAAAGAATGCATTAACGAACACTTTGGAAACAATGAAAATGATGTTTAGAAAAAACTGAATTTTTTCGCTGCATATATTTTTATTCGATTTCGTGTTGATATTATTTGAAAAAAATATTTTTTTCGTGATTGTATGATATTTTAAATTTGTGAACCACATATGAATCTTTATTCTCTTAAAACATATATTTAGAGCAGATTTCTGCTTTTCCTGGAAATTGTAAGATTTTTGATTTTCTTTTTGCTCACTTTTTGAAAAAGCCAATGCAATAGGCCTTCCATGATACGGTTGTAAGCACATGTTACCAGCTCCTCAAACAGGCTACGCATACGTAGTATGACTCTATCAAAACCGCAATCAAAACCGCAGGGTATCGCCTTATAATTTTTGCTACTTTTTTAATAGTTTGCCACAGTGGTTTGTTATGTTATTTCTCCTTGTTATGAATGAATATTTTATTTATTTTTTGAGTACATACTTGTACCTCCCACAGCATCGTAGGTAGTTTGAATTTTTGCACGTTTAAGTGCTGTTTTAGGTACTTCTTGGCATTCAAGCATCACCCACCCATTCATTAGAGACATTGTTACAAGTACGAATATGAAAAGCAACTTATTTGGTAGTTTTCAAATATAATTTTTTTTTGAGAGTCATTTGGAATGGGTGTGTATAAATGCTAATGCATTTTTAGCAAAATGGAAAATGTTGTTAAAACTTGTTCTAATTCGTGTCATACATGAAAATATAATTTATTCAAGCCTTAAGGGTCCTTCTTCTAAAATATGCTTAACGAGGTATTTTGCACTTCATTATAGTATTTTTTCTTTCTCTAATTCATATCAGAGATAGATAAATGCATTCAAACACAATTTAAAATAAAAATTAAAATAATCAGAGAACATGCTAATAAAAGTCAGCGGTATGTCTTTGTATTTTGTTGGCACAATAATTTTGAATCAAAAACATCAAGGGGAAATTTGAATCGTTTATTTCTCAAAGGACTCTGCTTACAATAATTTATCCTTATGTATAGAAGGTAAGCAGGAGAATTAGGAGGCAAAATTTTGCTAAAAATTAAAACAAATATTAGTTCATATGACCCATCGGTTTTCGCCATAATATGTAAATAGTTAAAAAGTGACAAACAGCCTTTCATTTTTGTACCCTCATAAACTCAAAATTTTTAAATTATTTTATGGCCCAGCCCAATACACATTAACATAAGGATATTTAAGGAAAAAAGTACAAAAAATTTACTTTTTAACAAGAGAATAAGAAGAGTAAAGAAACTGCACCCTAAAAGTACACATTTACGAATCATCTATTCACCTGCTTTTTTTATAGGATTATGATACACTTAACATTTTCTCTCCTGGTCCAGTTCAAGAGAGAGACCACCGATTTTCAACCGTTCAAAATTCCTTCTTTTAAAGAAGCACTCGCATTATCATGTTTCGAGCTTCGGGCGTTTGCTTTGGTCGTTGATGAGTCAGGACTTGTATTTTTTAAAATATATATCAAAATATCTGTGCCAATAAAGAAAAAAATGCTTAAGCCTGATTTTGTACTTTGGCGGGAGAACATTTTTAAACCTTTAAGCTGAGTTTTAAAAACGAATTCGTCTTTAACGCGGGTTGTTAAATACGTTCGGCAGTCTCTCATATTAGAAATAAAAAATTATTCTTAATCTTATTTATCATAAATATATATTCCTTTAATTGATATTGAATTTAAGAAAAAAATAATTTATTATAATTCGTGTAGGTACTTCAAACATTTTTGTTATTGCTTTTTTTTATAAAAATGGACGAGTATCACATTTCATTCATATAATTCTATTCCTCTCTATATAAAAAATTACCGCTCACCAGTGACATATTGACAGATCAACAAATGCCGCAAAAATCATTATTTGAATTCACACAGTGTTCGGATTTCTTCCAATGCTTTTCAAAATTAAATTTTATAATTGAATTCAGTCCGAGTAGCGTAACGTCTGCCGCCTCGGAATATTTATATTATCGAAATTGTAACCCTAAAAAATATTTTTGTGGAAAATATAATAAAAAAATGTTGCACGTTGTTCTATCGGGTTGTTTGAAACAAAGTTTAAATCTCTATGAATGCCACACTTTTCATACTGATGCAATTCAATTTTTCTTTTCCGCAATTATTTTAGTCACGTTTATTGTGGGATGTTATAATAGAGAAGCACTTCTTTTTTGAATGTGTAATTTCTTAAAACATCATTTTTTGAGTCCTTGAAAACTAAGCAAGTTATGACCGAAAAGATAACCAGTTCTGCCAAAAAATTACCGGAATGAGGCAGTAGTAGAACTGGTTAGCATTTTGGTCATAACTTGCTTAGTTTTCAAGATATCGACTTGATTCATCTGGCGTTGGATAGATAAACACATTGGCTTTAATTCGAATTTTTTGTTTGCGGGTAGGGCGACAAAATTTTTTTTCCTCAAATATTTTAATGACCTAACCCCTTTGCTTTTTTGAAAAAATTATAAAATTTTTTTCTTTTTATTTTCGCAAAAAATAAATTACAAATTAAAGCCAATGTGGTTATCTATCCAACGCAAAAGAAAACAAGTCGATACCTTGAAAACTAAGCAAGTTATGACCGAAAAGATAACCAGTTCTGCCAAAAAATTGCCGGAATGAGGCAGTAGTAGAACTGGTTACCATTTTGGTCATAACTTGCTTAGTTTTCAAGATATCGACTTGATTCATCTGGCGTTGGATACATAAACACATTGGCTTTAATTCGAATTTTTTGTTTGCGGGTAGGGCGAAAAAAATTTTTTTCCTCAAAAATTTTAATGACCTAACCCTTTGTCTTTTTGAAAAAATTATAAAATTTTTTTCTTCTTATTTTCGCAAAAAATAAATTACAAATTAAAGCCAATGTGGTTATCTATCCAACGCAAAAGAAACCAAGTCGATACCTTGAAAACTAAGCAAGTTATGACCAAAAAGGTAACCAGTTCTGCCAAAAAATTGCCGGAATGAGGCAGTAGTAGAACTGGTTACCATTTTGGTCATAACTTCCTTAGTTTTCAAGATATCGACTTGATTCATCTGGCGTTGGATAGATAAACACATTGGCTTTAATTCGAATTTTTTGTTTGCGGGTAGGGCGACAAAATTTTTTTTCCTCAAAAATTTTAATGACCTAACCCCTTTGTTTTTTTGAAAAAATTATAAAATTTTTTTCTTCTTATTTTCGCAAAAAATAAATTACAAATTAAAGCCAATGTGGTTATCTATCCAACGCAAAAGAAACCAAGTCGATACCTTGAAAACTAAGCAAGTTATGACCAAATAGATAACCAGTTCTGCCAAAAAATTGCCGGCAGTAGTAGAACTGGTTACCATTTTGTTCTAACTTGCTTAGTTTTCAAGATATCGACTTGATTCATCTGGCGTTGGATAGATAAACACATTGGCTTTAATTCGAATTTTTTGTTTGCGGGTAGGGCGACAAAATTTTTTTTCCTCAAAAATTTTAATGACCTAACCCCTGTGTTTTTTTGAAAAAATTATAAAATTTTTTTCTTCTTATTTTCGCAAAAAATAAATTACAAATTAAAGCCAATGTGGTTATCTATCCAACGCAAAAGAAACCAAGTCGATACCTTGAAAACTAAGCAAGTTATGACCAAATAGATAACCAGTTCTGCCAAAAAATTGCCGGAATGAGGCAGTAGTAGAACTGGTTACCATTTTGGTCATAACTTCCTTAGTTTTCAAGATATCGACTTGATTCATCTGGCGTTGGATAGATAAACAAATTGGCTTTAATTCGAATTTTTTGTTTGCGGGTAGGGCGACAAAATTTTTTTTCCTCAAAAATTTTAATGACCTAACCCCTTTGTTTTTTTGAAAAAATTATAAAATTTTTTTCTTCTTATTTTCGCAAAAAATAAATTACAAATTAAAGCCAATGTGTTTATCTATCCAACGCAAAAGAAACCAAGTCGATACCTTGAAAACTAAGCAAGTTATGACCAAATAGATAACCAGTTCTGCCAAAAAATTGCCGGAATGAGGCAGTAGTAGAACTGGTTACCATTTTGGTCATAACTTCCTTAGTTTTCAAGATATCGACTTGATTCATCTGGCGTTGGATAGATAAACAAATTGGCTTTAATTCGAATTTTTTGTTTGCGGGTAGGGCGACAAAATTTTTTTTCCTCAAAAATTTTAATGACCTAACCCCTTTGCTTTTTTGAAAAAATTATAAAATTTTTTTCTTCTTATTTTCGCAAAAAATAAATTACAAATTAAAGCCAATGTGGTTATCTATCCAACGCAAAAGAAACCAAGTCGATACCTTGAAAACTAAGCAAGTTATGACCAAAAAGGTAACCAGTTCTGCCAAAAAATTGCCGGAATGAAGCAGTAGTAGAACTGGTTACCATTTTGGTCATAACTTGCTTAGTTTTCAATATATCGACTTGATTCATCTGGCGTTGGATAGATAAACACATTGGCTTTAATTCGAATTTTTTGTTTGCGGGTAGGGCGACAAAATTTTTTTTCCTCAAAAATTTTAATGACCTAACCCCTTTGCTTTTTTGAAAAAATTATAAAATTTTTTTCTTTTTATTTTCGCAAAAAATAAATTACAAATTAAAGCCAATGTGGTTATCTATCCAACGCAAAAGAAAACAAGTCGATACCTTGAAAACTAAGCAAGTTATGACCGAAAAGATAACCAGTTCTGCCAAAAAATTGCCGGAATGAGGCAGTAGTAGAACTGGTTACCATTTTGGTCATAACTTGCTTAGTTTTCAAGATATCGACTTGATTCATCTGGCGTTGGATAGATAAACAAATTGGCTTTAATTCGAATTTTTTGTTTGCGGGTAGGGCGAAAAAATTTTTTTCCTCAAAAATTTTAATGACCTAACCCCTTTGCTTTTTTGAAAAAATTATAAAATTTTTCTCTTCTTATTTTCGCAAAAAATAAATTACAAATTAAAGCCAATGTGTTTATCTATCCAACGCAAAAGAAACCAAGTCGATACCTTGAAAACTAAGCAAGTTATGACCAAATAGATAACCAGTTCTGCCAAAAAATTGCCGGAATGAGGCAGTAGTAGAACTGGTTACCATTTTGGTCATAACTTCCTTAGTTTTCAAGATATCGACTTGATTCATCTGGCGTTGGATAGATAAACAAATTGGCTTTAATTCGAATTTTTTGTTTGCGGGTAGGGCGACAAAATTTTTTTCCTCAAAAATTTTAATGACCTAACCCCTTTGTTTTTTTGAAAAAATTATAAAATTTTCTTCTTCTTATTTTCGCAAAAAATAAATTACAAATTAAAGCCAATGTGTTTATCTATCCAACGCAAAAGAAACCAAATCGATACCTTGAAAACTAAGCAAGTTATGACCAAATAGATAACCAGTTCTGCCAAAAAATTGCCGGAATGAGGCAGTAGTAGAACTGGTTACCATTTTGGTCATAACTTCCTTAGTTTTCAAGATATCGACTTGATTCATCTGGCGTTGGATAGATAAACAAATTGGCTTTAATTCGAATTTTTTGTTTGCGGGTAGGGCGAAAAAATTTTTTTTCCTCAAAAATTTTAATGACCTAACCCCTTTGTTTTTTTGAAAAAATTATAAAATTTTTTTCTTCTTATTTTCGCAAAAAATAAATTACAAATTAAAGCCAATGTGTTTATCTATCCAACGCAAAAGAAACCAAGTCGATACCTTGAAAACTAAGCAAGTTATGACCAAATAGATAACCAGTTCTGCCAAAAAATTGCCGGAATGAGGCAGTAGTAGAACTGGTTACCATTTTGGTCATAACTTCCTTAGTTTTCAAGATATCGACTTGATTCATCTGGCGTTGGATAGATAAACAAATTGGCTTTAATTCGAATTTTTTGTTTGCGGGTAGGGCGAAAAAATTTTTTTTCCTCAAAAATTTTAATGACCTAACCCCTTTGCTTTTTTGAAAAAATTATAAAATTTTTTTCTTCTTATTTTCGCAAAAAATAAATTACAAATTAAAGCCAATGTGGTTATCTATCCAACGCAAAAGAAACCAAGTCGATACCTTGAAAACTAAGCAAGTTATGACCAAAAAGGTAACCAGTTCTGCCAAAAAATTGCCGGAATGTAGCAGTAGTAGAACTGGTTACCATTTTGGTCATAACTTGCTTAGTTTTCAATATATCGACTTGATTCATCTGGCGTTGGATAGATAAACACATTGGCTTTAATTCGAATTTTTTGTTTGCGGGTAGGGCGACAAAATTTTTTTTCCTCAAAAATTTTAATGACCTAACCCCTTTGTTTTTTTGAAAAAATTATAAAATTTTTTTCTTCTTATTTTCGCAAAAAATAAATTACAAATTAAAGCCAATGTGTTTATCTATCCAACGCAAAAGAAACCAAGTCGATACCTTGAAAACTAAGCAAGTTATGACCAAATAGATAACCAGTTCTGCCAAAAAATTGCCGGAATGAGGCAGTAGTAGAACTGGTTACCATTTTGGTCATAACTTCCTTAGTTTTCAAGATATCGACTTGATTCATCTGGCGTTGGATAGATAAACAAATTGGCTTTAATTCGAATTTTTTGTTTGCGGGTAGGGCGACAAAATTTTTTTTCCTCAAAAATTTTAATGACCTAACCCCTTTGTTTTTTTTGAAAAAATTATAAAATTTTTTTCTTCTTATTTTCGCAAAAAATAAATTACAAATTAAAGCCAATGTGTTTATCTATCCAACGCAAAAGAAACCAAGTCGATACCTTGAAAACTAAGCAAGTTATGACCGAAAAGATAACCAGTTCTGCCAAAAAATTACCGGAATGAGGCAGTAGTAGAACTGGTTAGCATTTTGGTCATAACTTGCTTAGTTTTCAAGATATCGACTTGATTCATCTGGCGTTGGATAGATAAACACATTGGCTTTAATTCGAATTTTTTGTTTGCGGGTAGGGCGACAAAATTTTTTTTCCTCAAATATTTTAATGACCTAACCCTTTGCTTTTTTGAAAAAATTATAAAATTTTTTTCTTTTTATTTTCGCAAAAAATAAATTACAAATTAAAGCCAATGTGGTTATCTATCCAACGCAAAAGAAAACAAGTCGATACCTTGAAAACTAAGCAAGTTATGACCGAAAAGATAACCAGTTCTGCCAAAAAATTGCCGGAATGAGGCAGTAGTAGAACTGGTTACCATTTTGGTCATAACTTGCTTAGTTTTCAAGATATCGACTTGATTCATCTGGCGTTGGATACATAAACACATTGGCTTTAATTCGAATTTTTTGTTTGCGGGTAGGGCGAAAAAAATTTTTTTCCTCAAAAATTTTAATGACCTAACCCTTTGTCTTTTTGAAAAAATTATAAAATTTTTTTCTTCTTATTTTCGCAAAAAATAAATTACAAATTAAAGCCAATGTGGTTATCTATCCAACGCAAAAGAAACCAAGTCGATACCTTGAAAACTAAGCAAGTTATGACCAAATAGATAACCAGTTCTGCCAAAAAATTGCCGGCAGTAGTAGAACTGGTTACCATTTTGGTCTAACTTGCTTAGTTTTCAAGATATCGACTTGATTCATCTGGCGTTGGATAGATAAACACATTGGCTTTAATTCGAATTTTTTGTTTGCGGGTAGGGCGACAAAATTTTTTTTCCTCAAAAATTTTAATGACCTAACCCCTTTGTTTTTTTGAAAAAATTATAAAATTTTTTTCTTCTTATTTTCGCAAAAAATAAATTACAAATTAAAGCCAATGTGGTTATCTATCCAACGCAAAAGAAACCAAGTCGATACCTTGAAAACTAAGCAAGTTATGACCAAATAGATAACCAGTTCTGCCAAAAAATTGCCGGAATGAGGCAGTAGTAGAACTGGTTACCATTTTGGTCATAACTTCCTTAGTTTTCAAGATATCGACTTGATTCATCTGGCGTTGGATAGATAAACAAATTGGCTTTAATTCGAATTTTTTGTTTGCGGGTAGGGCGACAAAATTTTTTTTCCTCAAAAATTTTAATGACCTAACCCCTTTGTTTTTTTGAAAAAATTATAAAATTTTTTTCTTCTTATTTTCGCAAAAAATAAATTACAAATTAAAGCCAATGTGTTTATCTATCCAACGCAAAAGAAACCAAGTCGATACCTTGAAAACTAAGCAAGTTATGACCAAATAGATAACCAGTTCTGCCAAAAAATTGCCGGAATGAGGCAGTAGTAGAACTGGTTACCATTTTGGTCATAACTTCCTTAGTTTTCAAGATATCGACTTGATTCATCTGGCGTTGGATAGATAAACAAATTGGCTTTAATTCGAATTTTTTGTTTGCGGGTAGGGCGAAAAAATTTTTTTTCCTCAAAAATTTTAATGACCTAACCCCTTTGCTTTTTTGAAAAAATTATAAAATTTTTTTCTTCTTATTTTCGCAAAAAATAAATTACAAATTAAAGCCAATGTGGTTATCTATCCAACGCAAAAGAAACCAAGTCGATACCTTGAAAACTAAGCAAGTTATGACCAAAAAGGTAACCAGTTCTGCCAAAAAATTGCCGGAATGAAGCAGTAGTAGAACTGGTTACCATTTTGGTCATAACTTGCTTAGTTTTCAATATATCGACTTGATTCATCTGGCGTTGGATAGATAAACACATTGGCTTTAATTCGAATTTTTTGTTTGCGGGTAGGGCGACAAAATTTTTTTTCCTCAAAAATTTTAATGACCTAACCCCTTTGTTTTTTTGAAAAAATTATAAAATTTTTTTCTTCTTATTTTCGCAAAAAATAAATTACAAATTAAAGCCAATGTGTTTATCTATCCAACGCAAAAGAAACCAAGTCGATACCTTGAAAACTAAGCAAGTTATGACCAAATAGATAACCAGTTCTGCCAAAAAATTGCCGGAATGAGGCAGTAGTAGAACTGGTTAGCATTTTGGTCATAACTTGCTTAGTTTTCAAGATATCGACTTGATTCATCTGGCGTTGGATAGATAAACACATTGGCTTTAATTCGAATTTTTTGTTTGCGGGTAGGGCGACAAAATTTTTTTTCCTCAAATATTTTAATGACCTAACCCCTTTGCTTTTTTGAAAAAATTATAAAATTTTTTTCTTTTTATTTTCGCAAAAAATAAATTACAAATTAAAGCCAATGTGGTTATCTATCCAACGCAAAAGAAAACAAGTCGATACCTTGAAAACTAAGCAAGTTATGACCGAAAAGATAACCAGTTCTGCCAAAAAATTGCCGGAATGAGGCAGTAGTAGAACTGGTTACCATTTTGGTCATAACTTGCTTAGTTTTCAAGATATCGACTTGATTCATCTGGCGTTGGATAGATAAACAAATTGGCTTTAATTCGAATTTTTTGTTTGCGGGTAGGGCGAAAAATTTTTTTCCTCAAAAATTTTAATGACCTAACCCCTTTGCTTTTTTGAAAAAATTATAAAATTTTTCTCTTCTTATTTTCGCAAAAAATAAATTACAAATTAAAGCCAATGTGTTTATCTATCCAACGCAAAAGAAACCAAGTCGATACCTTGAAAACTAAGCAAGTTATGACCAAATAGATAACCAGTTCTGCCAAAAAATTGCCGGAATGAGGCAGTAGTAGAACTGGTTACCATTTTGGTCATAACTTCCTTAGTTTTCAAGATATCGACTTGATTCATCTGGCGTTGGATAGATAAACAAATTGGCTTTAATTCGAATTTTTTGTTTGCGGGTAGGGCGACAAAATTTTTTTCCTCAAAAATTTTAATGACCTAACCCCTTTGTTTTTTTGAAAAAATTATAAAATTTTTTTCTTCTTATTTTCGCAAAAAATAAATTACAAATTAAAGCCAATGTGTTTATCTATCCAACGCAAAAGAAACCAAGTCGATACCTTGAAAACTAAGCAAGTTATGACCAAATAGATAACCAGTTCTGCCAAAAAATTGCCGGAATGAGGCAGTAGTAGAACTGGTTACCATTTTGGTCATAACTTCCTTAGTTTTCAAGATATCGACTTGATTCATCTGGCGTTGGATAGATAAACAAATTGGCTTTAATTCGAATTTTTTGTTTGCGGGTAGGGCGAAAAAAATTTTTTTCCTCAAAAATTTTAATGACCTAACCCCTTTGCTTTTTTGAAAAAATTATAAAATTTTTTTCTTCTTATTTTCGCAAAAAATAAATTACAAATTAAAGCCAATGTGTTTATCTATCCAACGCAAAAGAAACCAAGTCGATACCTTGAAAACTAAGCAAGTTATGACCAAATAGATAACCAGTTCTGCCAAAAAATTGCCGGAATGAGGCAGTAGTAGAACTGGTTACCATTTTGGTCATAACTTCCTTAGTTTTCAAGATATCGACTTGATTCATCTGGCGTTGGATAGATAAACAAATTGGCTTTAATTCGAATTTTTTGTTTGCGGGTAGGGCGAAAAAATTTTTTTTCCTCAAAAATTTTAATGACCTAACCCCTTTGTTTTTTTTGAAAAAATTATAAAATTTTTTTCTTCTTATTTTCGCAAAAAATAAATTACAAATTAAAGCCAATGTGTTTATCTATCCAACGCAAAAGAAACCAAGTCGATACCTTGAAAACTAAGCAAGTTATGACCGAAAAGATAACCAGTTCTGCCAAAAAATTACCGGAATGAGGCAGTAGTAGAACTGGTTAGCATTTTGGTCATAACTTGCTTAGTTTTCAAGATATCGACTTGATTCATCTGGCGTTGGATAGATAAACACATTGGCTTTAATTCGAATTTTTTGTTTGCGGGTAGGGCGACAAAATTTTTTTTTCCTCAAATATTTTAATGACCTAACCCCTTTGCTTTTTTGAAAAAATTATAAAATTTTTTTCTTTTTATTTTCGCAAAAAATAAATTACAAATTAAAGCCAATGTGGTTATCTATCCAACGCAAAAGAAAACAAGTCGATACCTTGAAAACTAAGCAAGTTATGACCGAAAAGATAACCAGTTCTGCCAAAAAATTGCCGGAATGAGGCAGTAGTAGAACTGGTTACCATTTTGGTCATAACTTGCTTAGTTTTCAAGATATCGACTTGATTCATCTGGCGTTGGATACATAAACACATTGGCTTTAATTCGAATTTTTTGTTTGCGGGTAGGGCGAAAAAAATTTTTTTCCTCAAAAATTTTAATGACCTAACCCTTTGTCTTTTTGAAAAAATTATAAAATTTTTTTCTTCTTATTTTCGCAAAAAATAAATTACAAATTAAAGCCAATGTGGTTATCTATCCAACGCAAAAGAAACCAAGTCGATACCTTGAAAACTAAGCAAGTTATGACCAAAAAGGTAACCAGTTCTGCCAAAAAATTGCCGGAATGAGGCAGTAGTAGAACTGGTTACCATTTTGGTCATAACTTCCTTAGTTTTCAAGATATCGACTTGATTCATCTGGCGTTGGATAGATAAACACATTGGCTTTAATTCGAATTTTTTGCGACAAAATTTTTTTTCCTCAAAAATTTTAATGACCTAACCCCTTTGTTTTTTTGAAAAAATTATAAAATTTTTTTCTTCTTATTTTCGCAAAAAATAAATTACAAATTAAAGCCAATGTGTTTATCTATCCAACGCAAAAGAAACCAAGTCGATACCTTGAAAACTAAGCAAGTTATGACCAAATAGATAACCAGTTCTGCCAAAAAATTGCCGGCAGTAGTAGAACTGGTTACCATTTTGGTCTAACTTGCTTAGTTTTCAAGATATCGACTTGATTCATCTGGCGTTGGATAGATAAACACATTGGCTTTAATTCGAATTTTTTGTTTGCGGGTAGGGCGACAAAATTTTTTTTCCTCAAAAATTTTAATGACCTAACCCCTTTGTTTTTTTGAAAAAATTATAAAATTTTTTTCTTCTTATTTTCGCAAAAAATAAATTACAAATTAAAGCCAATGTGGTTATCTATCCAACGCAAAAGAAACCAAGTCGATACCTTGAAAACTAAGCAAGTTATGACCAAATAGATAACCAGTTCTGCCAAAAAATTGCCGGCAGTAGTAGAACTGGTTACCATTTTGTTCTAACTTGCTTAGTTTTCAAGATATCGACTTGATTCATCTGGCGTTGGATAGATAAACACATTGGCTTTAATTCGAATTTTTTGTTTGCGGGTAGGGCGACAAAATTTTTTTTCCTCAAAAATTTTAATGACCTAACCCCTGTGTTTTTTTGAAAAAATTATAAAATTTTTTTCTTCTTATTTTCGCAAAAAATAAATTACAAATTAAAGCCAATGTGGTTATCTATCCAACGCAAAAGAAACCAAGTCGATACCTTGAAAACTAAGCAAGTTATGACCGAAAAGATAACCAGTATTGCCAAAAAATTACCGGAATGAGGCAGTAGTAGAACTGGTTAGCATTTTGGTCATAACTTGCTTAGTTTTCAAGATATCGACTTGATTCATCTGGCGTTGGATAGATAAACATATTGGCTTTAATTCGAATTTTTTGTTTGCGGGTAGGGCGAAAAAATGTTTTTTCCTCAAAAATTTTAATGACCTAACTAACCCCTTTGCTTTTTTGAAAAAATTATAAAATTTTTTTCTTCTTATTTTCGCAAAAAATAAATTACAAATTAAAGCCAATGTGTTTATCTATCCAACGCAAAAGAAACCAAGTCGATACCTTGAAAACTAAGCAAGTTATGACCAAATAGATAACCAGTTCTGCCAAAAAATTGCCGGAATGAGGCAGTAGTAGAACTGGTTACCATTTTGGTCATAACTTCCTTAGTTTTCAAGATATCGACTTGATTCATCTGGCGTTGGATAGATAAACAAATTGGCTTTAATTCGAATTTTTTGTTTGCGGGTAGGGCGACAAAATTTTTTTTCCTCAAAAATTTTAATGACCTAACCCCTTTGTTTTTTTGAAAAAATTATAAAATTTTTTTCTTCTTATTTTCGCAAAAAATAAATTACAAATTAAAGCCAATGTGTTTATCTATCCAACGCAAAAGAAACCAAGTCGATACCTTGAAAACTAAGCAAGTTATGACCAAATAGATAACCAGTTCTGCCAAAAAATTGCCGGAATGAGGCAGTAGTAGAACTGGTTACCATTTTGGTCATAACTTCCTTAGTTTTCAAGATATCGACTTGATTCATCTGGCGTTGGATAGATAAACACATTGGCTTTAATTCGAATTTTTTGTTTGCGGGTAGGGCGACAAAATTTTTTTCCTCAAAAATTTTAATGACCTAACCCCTTTGTTTTTTTGAAAAAATTATAAAATTTTTTTCTTCTTATTTTCGCAAAAAATAAATTACAAATTAAAGCGAATGTGTTTATCTATCCAACGCAAAAGAAACCAAGTCGATACCTTGAAAACTAAGCAAGTTATGACCAAATAGATAACCAGTTCTGCCAAAAAATTGCCGGAATGAGGCAGTAGTAGAACTGGTTACCATTTTGGTCATAACTTCCTTAGTTTTCAAGATATCGACTTGAT
Organism: Germaria angustata; assembly: GCA_963681545.1. NCBI lineage: Eukaryota > Metazoa > Arthropoda > Insecta > Diptera > Tachinidae > Germaria > Germaria angustata. The sequence goes on along the minus strand of OY813000.1, from coordinate 52,888,795 downwards.
TCATCTGGCGTTGGATAGATAAACAAATTGGCTTTAATTCGAATTTTTTGTTTGCGGGTAGGGCGACAAAATTTTTTTTCCTCAAAAATTTTAATGACCTAACCCCTTTGTTTTTTTGAAAAAATTATAAAATTTTTTTCTTCTTATTTTCGCAAAAAATAAATTACAAATTAAAGCCAATGTGTTTATCTATCCAACGCAAAAGAAACCAAGTCGATACCTTGAAAACTAAGCAAGTTATGACCAAATAGATAACCAGTTCTGCCAAAAAATTGCCGGAATGAGGCAGTAGTAGAACTGGTTACCATTTTGGTCATAACTTCCTTAGTTTTCAAGATATCGACTTGATTCATCTGGCGTTGGATAGATAAACAAATTGGCTTTAATTCGAATTTTTTGTTTGCGGGTAGGGCGACAAAATTTTTTTTCCTCAAAAATTTTAATGACCTAACCCCTTTGTTTTTTTGAAAAAATTATAAAATTTTTTTCTTCTTATTTTCGCAAAAAATAAATTACAAATTAAAGCCAATGTGTTTATCTATCCAACGCAAAAGAAACCAAGTCGATACCTTGAAAACTAAGCAAGTTATGACCAAATAGATAACCAGTTCTGCCAAAAAATTGCCGGAATGAGGCAGTAGTAGAACTGGTTACCATTTTGGTCATAACTTCCTTAGTTTTCAAGATATCGACTTGATTCATCTGGCGTTGGATAGATAAACAAATTGGCTTTAATTCCAATTTTTTGTTTGCGGGTAGGGCGAAAAAATTTTTTTTCCTCAAAAATTTTAATGACCTAACCCCTTTGCTTTTTTGAAAAAATTATAAAATTTTTTTCTTCTTATTTTCGCAAAAAATAAATTACAAATTAAAGCCAATGTGGTTATCTATCCAACGCAAAAGAAACCAAGTCGATACCTTGAAAACTAAGCAAGTTATGACCAAAAAGGTAACCAGTTCTGCCAAAAAATTGCCGGAATGAAGCAGTAGTAGAACTGGTTACCATTTTGGTCATAACTTGCTTAGTTTTCAATATATCGACTTGATTCATCTGGCGTTGGATAGATAAACACATTGGCTTTAATTCGAATTTTTTGTTTGCGGGTAGGGCGACAAAATTTTTTTTCCTCAAAAATTTTAATGACCTAACCCCTTTGTTTTTTTGAAAAAATTATAAAATTTTTTTCTTCTTATTTTCGCAAAAAATAAATTACAAATTAAAGCCAATGTGTTTATCTATCCAACGCAAAAGAAACCAAGTCGATACCTTGAAAACTAAGCAAGTTATGACCAAATAGATAACCAGTTCTGCCAAAAAATTGCCGGAATGAGGCAGTAGTAGAACTGGTTACCATTTTGGTCATAACTTCCTTAGTTTTCAAGATATCGACTTGATTCATCTGGCGTTGGATAGATAAACAAATTGGCTTTAATTCGAATTTTTTGTTTGCGGGTAGGGCGACAAAATTTTTTTTCCTCAAAAATTTTAATGACCTAACCCCTTTGTTTTTTTGAAAAAATTATAAAATTTTTTTCTTCTTATTTTCGCAAAAAATAAATTACAAATTAAAGCCAATGTGTTTATCTATCCAACGCAAAAGAAACCAAGTCGATACCTTGAAAACTAAGCAAGTTATGACCGAAAAGATAACCAGTTCTGCCAAAAAATTACCGGAATGAGGCAGTAGTAGAACTGGTTAGCATTTTGGTCATAACTTGCTTAGTTTTCAAGATATCGACTTGATTCATCTGGCGTTGGATAGATAAACACATTGGCTTTAATTCGAATTTTTTGTTTGCGGGTAGGGCGACAAAATTTTTTTTCCTCAAATATTTTAATGACCTAACCCCTTTGCTTTTTTGAAAAAATTATAAAATTTTTTTCTTTTTATTTTCGCAAAAAATAAATTACAAATTAAAGCCAATGTGGTTATCTATCCAACGCAAAAGAAAACAAGTCGATACCTTGAAAACTAAGCAAGTTATGACCGAAAAGATAACCAGTTCTGCCAAAAAATTGCCGGAATGAGGCAGTAGTAGAACTGGTTACCATTTTGGTCATAACTTGCTTAGTTTTCAAGATATCGACTTGATTCATCTGGCGTTGGATAGATAAACAAATTGGCTTTAATTCGAATTTTTTGTTTGCGGGTAGGGCGAAAAAATTTTTTTCCTCAAAAATTTTAATGACCTAACCCCTTTGCTTTTTTGAAAAAATTATAAAATTTTTCTCTTCTTATTTTCGCAAAAAATAAATTACAAATTAAAGCCAATGTGTTTATCTATCCAACGCAAAAGAAACCAAGTCGATACCTTGAAAACTAAGCAAGTTATGACCAAATAGATAACCAGTTCTGCCAAAAAATTGCCGGAATGAGGCAGTAGTAGAACTGGTTACCATTTTGGTCATAACTTCCTTAGTTTTCAAGATATCGACTTGATTCATCTGGCGTTGGATAGATAAACAAATTGGCTTTAATTCGAATTTTTTGTTTGCGGGTAGGGCGACAAAATTTTTTTCCTCAAAAATTTTAATGACCTAACCCCTTTGCTTTTTTGAAAAAATTATAAAATTTTTCTCTTCTTATTTTCGCAAAAAATAAATTACAAATTAAAGCCAATGTGTTTATCTATCCAACGCAAAAGAAACCAAGTCGATACCTTGAAAACTAAGCAAGTTATGACCAAAAAGGTAACCAGTTCTGCCAAAAAATTGCCGGAATGTAGCAGTAGTAGAACTGGTTACCATTTTGGTCATAACTTGCTTAGTTTTCAATATATCGACTTGATTCATCTGGCGTTGGATAGATAAACACATTGGCTTTAATTCGAATTTTTTGTTTGCGGGTAGGGCGACAAAATTTTTTTTCCTCAAAAATTTTAATGACCTAACCCCTTTGTTTTTTTGAAAAAATTATAAAATTTTTTTCTTCTTATTTTCGCAAAAAATAAATTACAAATTAAAGCCAATGTGTTTATCTATCCAACGCAAAAGAAACCAAGTCGATACCTTGAAAACTAAGCAAGTTATGACCAAATAGATAACCAGTTCTGCCAAAAAATTGCCGGAATGAGGCAGTAGTAGAACTGGTTACCATTTTGGTCATAACTTCCTTAGTTTTCAAGATATCGACTTGATTCATCTGGCGTTGGATAGATAAACAAATTGGCTTTAATTCGAATTTTTTGTTTGCGGGTAGGGCGACAAAATTTTTTTTCCTCAAAAATTTTAATGACCTAACCCCTTTGTTTTTTTTGAAAAAATTATAAAATTTTTTTCTTCTTATTTTCGCAAAAAATAAATTACAAATTAAAGCCAATGTGTTTATCTATCCAACGCAAAAGAAACCAAGTCGATACCTTGAAAACTAAGCAAGTTATGACCGAAAAGATAACCAGTTCTGCCAAAAAATTACCGGAATGAGGCAGTAGTAGAACTGGTTAGCATTTTGGTCATAACTTGCTTAGTTTTCAAGATATCGACTTGATTCATCTGGCGTTGGATAGATAAACACATTGGCTTTAATTCGAATTTTTTGTTTGCGGGTAGGGCGACAAAATTTTTTTTCCTCAAATATTTTAATGACCTAACCCCTTTGCTTTTTTGAAAAAATTATAAAATTTTTTTCTTTTTATTTTCGCAAAAAATAAATTACAAATTAAAGCCAATGTGGTTATCTATCCAACGCAAAAGAAACCAAGTCGATACCTTGAAAACTAAGCAAGTTATGACCAAAAAGGTAACCAGTTCTGCCAAAAAATTGCCGGAATGAGGCAGTAGTAGAACTGGTTACCATTTTGGTCATAACTTCCTTAGTTTTCAAGATATCGACTTGATTCATCTGGCGTTGGATAGATAAACACATTGGCTTTAATTCGAATTTTTTGTTTGCGGGTAGGGCGACAAAATTTTTTTTCCTCAAAAATTTTAATGACCTAACCCCTTTGTTTTTTTGAAAAAATTATAAAATTTTTTTCTTCTTATTTTCGCAAAAAATAAATTACAAATTAAAGCCAATGTGGTTATCTATCCAACGCAAAAGAAACCAAGTCGATACCTTGAAAACTAAGCAAGTTATGACCAAATAGATAACCAGTTCTGCCAAAAAATTGCCGGCAGTAGTAGAACTGGTTACCATTTTGTTCTAACTTGCTTAGTTTTCAAGATATCGACTTGATTCATCTGGCGTTGGATAGATAAACACATTGGCTTTAATTCGAATTTTTTGTTTGCGGGTAGGGCGACAAAATTTTTTTTCCTCAAAAATTTTAATGACCTAACCCCTGTGTTTTTTTGAAAAAATTATAAAATTTTTTTCTTCTTATTTTCGCAAAAAATAAATTACAAATTAAAGCCAATGTGGTTATCTATCCAACGCAAAAGAAACCAAGTCGATACCTTGAAAACTAAGCAAGTTATGACCAAATAGATAACCAGTTCTGCCAAAAAATTGCCGGAATGAGGCAGTAGTAGAACTGGTTACCATTTTGGTCATAACTTCCTTAGTTTTCAAGATATCGACTTGATTCATCTGGCGTTGGATAGATAAACAAATTGGCTTTAATTCGAATTTTTTGTTTGCGGGTAGGGCGACAAAATTTTTTTTCCTCAAAAATTTTAATGACCTAACCCCTTTGTTTTTTTGAAAAAATTATAAAATTTTTTTCTTCTTATTTTCGCAAAAAATAAATTACAAATTAAAGCCAATGTGTTTATCTATCCAACGCAAAAGAAACCAAGTCGATACCTTGAAAACTAAGCAAGTTATGACCAAATAGATAACCAGTTCTGCCAAAAAATTGCCGGAATGAGGCAGTAGTAGAACTGGTTACCATTTTGGTCATAACTTCCTTAGTTTTCAAGATATCGACTTGATTCATCTGGCGTTGGATAGATAAACAAATTGGCTTTAATTCGAATTTTTTGTTTGCGGGTAGGGCGACAAAATTTTTTTTCCTCAAAAATTTTAATGACCTAACCCCTTTGTTTTTTTGAAAAAATTATAAAATTTTTTTCTTCTTATTTTCGCAAAAAATAAATTACAAATTAAAGCCAATGTGTTTATCTATCCAACGCAAAAGAAACCAAGTCGATACCTTGAAAACTAAGCAAGTTATGACCAAATAGATAACCAGTTCTGCCAAAAAATTGCCGGAATGAGGCAGTAGTAGAACTGGTTACCATTTTGGTCATAACTTCCTTAGTTTTCAAGATATCGACTTGATTCATCTGGCGTTGGATAGATAAACAAATTGGCTTTAATTCGAATTTTTTGTTTGCGGGTAGGGCGAAAAAATTTTTTTTCCTCAAAAATTTTAATGACCTAACCCCTTTGTTTTTTTGAAAAAATTATAAAATTTTTTTCTTCTTATTTTCGCAAAAAATAAATTACAAATTAAAGCCAATGTGTTTATCTATCCAACGCAAAAGAAACCAAGTCGATACCTTGAAAACTAAGCAAGTTATGACCAAATAGATAACCAGTTCTGCCAAAAAATTGCCGGAATGAAGCAGTAGTAGAACTGGTTACCATTTTGGTCATAACTTGCTTAGTTTTCAAGATATCGACTTGATTCATCTGGCGTTGGATAGATAAACACATTGGCTTTAATTCGAATTTTTTGTTTGCGGGTAGCGCGACAAAATTTTTTTTCCTCAAATATTTTAATGACCTAACCCCTTTGCTTTTTTGAAAAAATTATTAAATTTTTTTCTTTTTATTTTCGCAAAAAATAAATTACAAATTAAAGCCAATGTGGTTATCTATCCAACGCAAAAGAAAACAAGTCGATACCTTGAAAACTAAGCAAGTTATGACCGAAAAGATAACCAGTTCTGCCAAAAAATTGCCGGAATGAGGCAGTAGTAGAACTGGTTACCATTTTGGTCATAACTTGCTTAGTTTTCAAGATATCGACTTGATTCATCTGGCGTTGGATAGATAAACAAATTGGCTTTAATTCGAATTTTTTGTTTGCGGGTAGGGCGAAAAAATTTTTTTCCTCAAAAATTTTAATGACCTAACCCCTTTGCTTTTTTGAAAAAATTATAAAATTTTTCTCTTCTTATTTTCGCAAAAAATAAATTACAAATTAAAGCCAATGTGTTTATCTATCCAACGCAAAAGAAACCAAGTCGATACCTTGAAAACTAAGCAAGTTATGACCAAATAGATAACCAGTTCTGCCAAAAAATTGCCGGAATGAGGCAGTAGTAGAACTGGTTACCATTTTGGTCATAACTTCCTTAGTTTTCAAGATATCGACTTGATTCATCTGGCGTTGGATAGATAAACAAATTGGCTTTAATTCGAATTTTTTGTTTGCGGGTAGGGCGACAAAATTTTTTTCCTCAAAAATTTTAATGACCTAACCCCTTTGTTTTTTTGAAAAAATTATAAAATTTTTTTCTTCTTATTTTCGCAAAAAATAAATTACAAATTAAAGCCAATGTGTTTATCTATCCAACGCAAAAGAAACCAAGTCGATACCTTGAAAACTAAGCAAGTTATGACCAAATAGATAACCAGTTCTGCCAAAAAATTGCCGGAATGAGGCAGTAGTAGAACTGGTTACCATTTTGGTCATAACTTCCTTAGTTTTCAAGATATCGACTTGATTCATCTGGCGTTGGATAGATAAACAAATTGGCTTTAATTCGAATTTTTTGTTTGCGGGTAGGGCGACAAAATTTTTTTTCCTCAAAAATTTTAATGACATAACCCCTTTGTTTTTTTGAAAAAATTATAAAATTTTTTTCTTCTTATTTTCGCAAAAAATAAATTACAAATTAAAGCCAATGTGTTTATCTATCCAACGCAAAAGAAACCAAGTCGATACCTTGAAAACTAAGCAAGTTATGACCAAATAGATAACCAGTTCTGCCAAAAAATTGCCGGAATGAGGCAGTAGTAGAACTGGTTACCATTTTGGTCATAACTTCCTTAGTTTTCAAGATATCGACTTGATTCATCTGGCGTTGGATAGATAAACAAATTGGCTTTAATTCGAATTTTTTGTTTGCGGGTAGGGCGACAAAATTTTTTTTCCTCAAAAATTTTAATGACCTAACCCCTTTGTTTTTTTGAAAAAATTATAAAATTTTTTTCTTCTTATTTTCGCAAAAAATAAATTACAAATTAAAGCCAATGTGTTTATCTATCCAACGCAAAAGAAACCAAGTCGATACCTTGAAAACTAAGCAAGTTATGACCAAATAGATAACCAGTTCTGCCAAAAAATTGCCGGAATGAGGCAGTAGTAGAACTGGTTACCATTTTGGTCATAACTTCCTTAGTTTTCAAGATATCGACTTGATTCATCTGGCGTTGGATAGATAAACAAATTGGCTTTAATTCGAATTTTTTGTTTGCGGGTAGGGCGACAAAATTTTTTTCCTCAAAAATTTTAATGACCTAACCCCTTTGTTTTTTTGAAAAAATTATAAAATTTTTTTCTTCTTATTTTCGCAAAAAATAAATTACAAATTAAAGCCAATGTGTTTATCTATCCAACGCAAAAGAAACCAAGTCGATACCTTGAAAACTAAGCAAGTTATGACCAAATAGATAACCAGTTCTGCCAAAAAATTGCCGGAATGAGGCAGTAGTAGAACTGGTTACCATTTTGGTCATAACTTCCTTAGTTTTCAAGATATCGACTTGATTCATCTGGCGTTGGATAGATAAACAAATTGGCTTTAATTCGAATTTTTTGTTTGCGGGTAGGGCGAAAAAATTTTTTTTCCTCAAAAATTTTAATGACCTAACCCCTTTGTTTTTTTGAAAAAATTATAAAATTTTTTTCTTCTTATTTTCGCAAAAAATAAATTACAAATTAAAGCCAATGTGTTTATCTATCCAACGCAAAAGAAACCAAGTCGATACCTTGAAAACTAAGCAAGTTATGACCAAATAGATAACCAGTTCTGCCAAAAAATTGCCGGAATGAGGCAGTAGTAGAACTGGTTACCATTTTGGTCATAACTTCCTTAGTTTTCAAGATATCGACTTGATTCATCTGGCGTTGGATAGATAAACAAATTGGCTTTAATTCGAATTTTTTGTTTGCGGGTAGGGCGAAAAAATTTTTTTTCCTCAAAAATTTTAATGACCTAACCCCTTTGCTTTTTTGAAAAAATTATAAAATTTTTTTCTTCTTATTTTCGCAAAAAATAAATTACAAATTAAAGCCAATGTGGTTATCTATCCAACGCAAAAGAAACCAAGTCGATACCTTGAAAACTAAGCAAGTTATGACCAAAAAGGTAACCAGTTCTGCCAAAAAATTGCCGGAATGTAGCAGTAGTAGAACTGGTTACCATTTTGGTCATAACTTGCTTAGTTTTCAATATATCGACTTGATTCATCTGGCGTTGGATAGATAAACACATTGGCTTTAATTCGAATTTTTTGTTTGCGGGTAGGGCGACAAAATTTTTTTTCCTCAAAAATTTTAATGACCTAACCCCTTTGTTTTTTTGAAAAAATTATAAAATTTTTTTCTTCTTATTTTCGCAAAAAATAAATTACAAATTAAAGCCAATGTGTTTATCTATCCAACGCAAAAGAAACCAAGTCGATACCTTGAAAACTAAGCAAGTTATGACCAAAAAGGTAACCAGTTCTGCCAAAAAATTGCCGGAATGTAGCAGTAGTAGAACTGGTTACCATTTTGGTCATAACTTGCTTAGTTTTCAATATATCGACTTGATTCATCTGGCGTTGGATAGATAAACACATTGGCTTTAATTCGAATTTTTTGTTTGCGGGTAGGGCGACAAAATTTTTTTTCCTCAAAAATTTTAATGACCTAACCCCTTTGTTTTTTTGAAAAAATTATAAAATTTTTTTCTTCTTATTTTCGCAAAAAATAAATTACAAATTAAAGCCAATGTGTTTATCTATCCAACGCAAAAGAAACCAAGTCGATACCTTGAAAACTAAGCAAGTTATGACCAAATAGATAACCAGTTCTGCCAAAAAATTGCCGGAATGAGGCAGTAGTAGAACTGGTTACCATTTTGGTCATAACTTCCTTAGTTTTCAAGATATCGACTTGATTCATCTGGCGTTGGATAGATAAACAAATTGGCTTTAATTCGAATTTTTTGTTTGCAGGTAGGGCGACAAAATTTTTTTTCCTCAAAAATTTTAATGACCTTTGTTTTTTTGAAAAAATTATAAAATTTTTTTCTTCTTATTTTCGCAAAAAATAAATTACAAATTAAAGCCAATGTGTTTATCTATCCAACGCAAAAGAAACCAAGTCGATACCTTGAAAACTAAGCAAGTTATGACCGAAAAGATAACCAGTTCTGCCAAAAAATTACCGGAATGAGGCAGTAGTAGAACTGGTTAGCATTTTGGTCATAACTTGCTTAGTTTTCAAGATATCGACTTGATTCATCTGGCGTTGGATAGATAAACACATTGGCTTTAATTCGAATTTTTTGTTTGCGGGTAGGGCGACAAAATTTTTTTTCCTCAAATATTTTAATGACCTAACCCCTTTGCTTTTTTGAAAAAATTATAAAATTTTTTTCTTTTTATTTTCGCAAAAAATAAATTACAAATTAAAGCCAATGTGGTTATCTATCCAACGCAAAAGAAAACAAGTCGATACCTTGAAAACTAAGCAAGTTATGACCGAAAAGATAACCAGTTCTGCCAAAAAATTGCCGGAATGAGGCAGTAGTAGAACTGGTTACCATTTTGGTCATAACTTGCTTAGTTTTCAAGATATCGACTTGATTCATCTGGCGTTGGATAGATAAACAAATTGGCTTTAATTCGAATTTTTTGTTTGCGGGTAGGGCGAAAAAAATTTTTTCCTCAAAAATTTTAATGACCTAACCCCTTTGCTTTTTTGAAAAAATTATAAAATTTTTCTCTTCTTATTTTCGCAAAAAATAAATTACAAATTAAAGCCAATGTGTTTATCTATCCAACGCAAAAGAAACCAAGTCGATACCTTGAAAACTAAGCAAGTTATGACCAAATAGATAACCAGTTCTGCCAAAAAATTGCCGGAATGAGGCAGTAGTAGAACTGGTTACCATTTTGGTCATAACTTCCTTAGTTTTCAAGGTATCGACTTGGTTTCTTTTGCGTTGGATAGATAAACACATTGGCTTTAATTTGTAATTTATTTTTTGCGAAAATAAGAAGAAAAAAATTTTATAATTTTTTCAAAAAACGCCAGATGAATCAAGTCGATACCTTGAAAACTAAGCAAGTTATGACCAAATAGATAACCAGTTCTGCCAAAAAATTGCCGGAATGAGGCAGTAGTAGAACTGGTTACCATTTTGGTCATAACTTCCTTAGTTTTCAAGATATCGACTTGATTCATCTGGCGTTGGATAGATAAACAAATTGGCTTTAATTCGAATTTTTTGTTTGCGGGTAGGGCGAAAAAATTTTTTTTCCTCAAAAATTTTAATGACCTAACCCCTTTGCTTTTTTGAAAAAATTATAAAATTTTTTTCTTCTTATTTTCGCAAAAAATAAATTACAAATTAAAGCCAATGTGGTTATCTATCCAACGCAAAAGAAACCAAGTCGATACTTTGAAAACTAAGCAAGTTATGACCAAAAAGGTAACCAGTTCTGCCAAAAAATTGCCGGAATGTAGCAGTAGTAGAACTGGTTACCATTTTGGTCATAACTTGCTTAGTTTTCAAGATATCGACTTGATTCATCTGGCGTTGGATAGATAAACAAATTGGCTTTAATTCGAATTTTTTGTTTGCGGGTAGGGTTATCTTTTCGGTCATAACTTCCTTAGTTTTCAAGGTATCGACTTGGTTTCTTTTGCGTTGGATAGATAAACACATTGGCTTTAATTTGTAATTTATTTTTTGCGAAAATAAGAAGAAAAAAATTTTATAATTTTTTCAAAAAACGCCAGATGAATCAAGTCGATACCTTGAAAACTAAGCAAGTTATGACCAAATAGATAACCAGTTCTGCCAAAAAATTGCCGGAATGAGGCAGTAGTAGAACTGGTTACCATTTTGGTCATAACTTCCTTAGTTTTCAAGATATCGACTTGATTCATCTGGCGTTGGATAGATAAACACATTGGCTTTAATTCGAATTTTTTGTTTGCGGGTAGGGCGACAAAATTTTTTTTCCTCAAAAATTTTAATGACCTAACCCCTTTGTTTTTTTGAAAAAATTATAAAATTTTTTTCTTCTTATTTTCGCAAAAAATAAATTACAAATTAAAGCCAATGTGGTTATCTATCCAACGCAAAAGAAACCAAGTCGATACCTTGAAAACTAAGCAAGTTATGACCAAAAAGGTAACCAGTTCTGCCAAAAAATTGCCGGAATGTAGCAGTAGTAGAACTGGTTACCATTTTGGTCATAACTTGCTTAGTTTTCAATATATCGACTTGATTCATCTGGCGTTGGATAGATAAACACATTGGCTTTAATTCGAATTTTTTGTTTGCGGGTAGGGCGACAAAATTTTTTTTCCTCAAAAATTTTAATGACCTAACCCCTTTGTTTTTTTGAAAAAATTATAAAATTTTTTTCTTCTTATTTTCGCAAAAAATAAATTACAAATTAAAGCCAATGTGTTTATCTATCCAACGCAAAAGAAACCAAGTCCATACCTTGAAAACTAAGCAAGTTATGACCAAATAGATAACCAGTTCTGCCAAAAAATTGCCGGAATGAGGCAGTAGTAGAACTGGTTACCATTTTGGTCATAACTTGCTTAGTTTTCAAGATATCGACTTGATTCATCTGGCGTTGGATAGATAAACAAATTGGCTTTAATTCGAATTTTTTGTTTGCGGGTAGGGCGAAAAAATTTTTTTTCCTCAAAAATTTTAATGACCTAACCCCTTTGCTTTTTTGAAAAAATTATAAAATTTTTTTCTTCTTATTTTCGCAAAAAATAAATTACAAATTAAAGCCAATGTGGTTATCTATCCAACGCAAAAGAAACCAAGTCGATACCTTGAAAACTAAGCAAGTTATGACCAAAAAGGTAACCAGTTCTGCCAAAAAATTGCCGGAATGAAGCAGTAGTAGAACTGGTTACCATTTTGGTCATAACTTGCTTAGTTTTCAATATATCGACTTGATTCATCTGGCGTTGGATAGATAAACACATTGGCTTTAATTCGAATTTTTTGTTTGCGGGTAGGGCGACAAAATTTTTTTTCCTCAAAAATTTTAATGACCTAACCCCTTTGTTTTTTTGAAAAAATTATAAAATTTTTTTCTTCTTATTTTCGCAAAAAATAAATTACAAATTAAAGCCAATGTGTTTATCTATCCAACGCAAAAGAAACCAAGTCGATACCTTGAAAACTAAGCAAGTTATGACCAAATAGATAACCAGTTCTGCCAAAAAATTGCCGGAATGAGGCAGTAGTAGAACTGGTTACCATTTTGGTCATAACTTGCTTAGTTTTCAAGATATCGACTTGATTCATCTGGCGTTGGATAGATAAACACATTGGCTTTAATTCGAATTTTTTGTTTGCGGGTAGGGCGACAAAATTTTTTTTCCTCAAAAATTTTAATGACCTAACTCCTTTGTTTTTTTTGAAAAAATTATAAAATTTTTTTCTTCTTATTTTCGCAAAAAATAAATTACAAATTAAAGCCAATGTGGTTATCTATCCAACGCAAAAGAAACCAAGTCGATACCTTGAAAACTAAGCAAGTTATGACCAAATAGATAACCAGTTCTGCCAAAAAATTGCCGGAATGAGGCAGTAGTAGAACTGGTTAGCATTTTGGTCATAACTTGCTTAGTTTTCAAGATATCGACTTGATTCATCTGGCGTTGGATAGATAAACACATTGGCTTTAATTCGAATTTTTTGTTTGCGGGTAGGGCGACAAAATTTTTTTTCCTCAAATATTTTAATGACCTAACCCCTTTGCTTTTTTGAAAAAATTATAAAATTTTTTTCTTTTTATTTTCGCAAAAAATAAATTACAAATTAAAGCCAATGTGTTTATCTATCCAACGCAAAAGAAACCAAGTCGATACCTTGAAAACTAAGCAAGTTATGACCAAATAGATAACCAGTTCTGCCAAAAAATTGCCGGAATGAGGCAGTAGTAGAACTGGTTACCATTTTGGTCATAACTTCCTTAGTTTTCAAGATATCGACTTGATTCATCTGGCGTTGGATAGATAAACAAATTGGCTTTAATTCGAATTTTTTGTTTGCGGGTAGGGCGACAAAATTTTTTTTCCTCAAAAATTTTAATGACCTAACCCCTTTGTTTTTTTGAAAAAATTATAAAATTTTTTTCTTCTTATTTTCGCAAAAAATAAATTACAAATTAAAGCCAATGTGTTTATCTATCCAACGCAAAAGAAACCAAGTCGATACCTTGAAAACTAAGCAAGTTATGACCAAATAGATAACCAGTTCTGCCAAAAAATTGCCGGAATGAGGCAGTAGTAGAACTGGTTACCATTTTGGTCATAACTTGCTTAGTTTTCAAGATATCGACTTGATTCATCTGGCGTTGGATAGATAAACACATTGGCTTTAATTCGAATTTTTTGTTTGCGGGTAGGGCGACAAAATTTTTTTTCCTCAAAAATTTTAATGACCTAACTCCTTTGTTTTTTTTTAAAAAATTATAAAATTTTTTTCTTCTTATTTTCGCAAAAAATAAATTACAAATTAAAGCCAATGTGGTTATCTATCCAACGCAAAAGAAACCAAGTCGATACCTTGAAAACTAAGCAAGTTATGACCAAATAGATAACCAGTTCTGCCAAAAAATTGCCGGAATGAGGCAGTAGTAGAACTGGTTAGCATTTTGGTCATAACTTGCTTAGTTTTCAAGATATCGACTTGATTCATCTGGCGTTGGATAGATAAACACATTGGCTTTAATTCGAATTTTTTGTTTGCGGGTAGGGCGACAAAATTTTTTTTCCTCAAATATTTTAATGACCTAACCCCTTTGCTTTTTTGAAAAAATTATAAAATTTTTTTCTTTTTATTTTCGCAAAAAATAAATTACAAATTAAAGCCAATGTGGTTATCTATCCAACGCAAAAGAAAACAAGTCGATACCTTGAAAACTAAGCAAGTTATGACCGAAAAGATAACCAGTTCTGCCAAAAAATTGCCGGAATGAGGCAGTAGTAGAACTGGTTACCATTTTGGTCATAACTTGCTTAGTTTTCAAGATATCGACTTGATTCATCTGGCGTTGGATAGATAAACAAATTGGCTTTAATTCGAATTTTTTGTTTGCGGGTAGGGCGAAAAAATTTTTTTCCTCAAAAATTTTAATGACCTAACCCCTTTGCTTTTTTGAAAAAATTATAAAATTTTTCTCTTCTTATTTTCGCAAAAAATAAATTACAAATTAAAGCCAATGTGTTCATCTATCCAACGCAAAAGAAACCAAGTCGATACCTTCAAAACCAAGCAAGTTATGACCAAATAGATAACCAGTTCTGCCAAAAAATTGCCGGAATGAGGCAGTAGTAGAACTGGTTACCATTTTGGTCATAACTTCCTTAGTTTTCAAGATATCGACTTGATTCATCTGGCGTTGGATAGATAAACAAATTGGCTTTAATTCGAATTTTTTGTTTGCGGGTAGGGCGACAAAATTTTTTTTCCTCAAAAATTTTTAATGCCAATTTAAAGCCAATGTGTTTATCTATCCAACGCAAAAGAAACCAAGTCGATACCTTGAAAACTAAGCAAGTTATGACCAAATAGATAACCAGTTCTGCCAAAAAATTGCCGGAATGAGGCAGTAGTAGAACTGGTTACCATTTTGGTCATAACTTGCTTAGTTTTCAATATATCGACTTGATTCATCTGGCGTTGGATAGATAAACACATTGGCTTTAATTCGAATTTTTTGTTTGCGGGTAGGGCGAAAAAATTTTTTTTCCTCAAAAATTTTAATGACCTAACCCCTTTGCTTTTTTGAAAAAATTATAAAATTTTTTTCTTCTTATTTTCGCAAAAAATAAATTACAAATTAAAGCCAATGTGTTTATCTATCCAACGCGAAAGAAACCAAGTCGATACCTTGAAAACTAAGCAAGTTATGACCAAATAGATAACCAGTTCTGCCAAAAAATTGCCGGAATGAGGCAGTAGTAGAACTGGTTACCATTTTGGTCATAACTTGCTTAGTTTTCAAGATATCGACTTGATTCATCTGGCGTTGGATAGATAAACACATTGGCTTTAATTCGAATTTTTTGTTTGCGGGTAGGGCGACAAAATTTTTTTTCCTCAAAAATTTTAATGACCTAACTCCTTTGTTTTTTTGAAAAAATTATAAAATTTTTTTCTTCTTATTTTCGCAAAAAATAAATTACAAATTAAAGCCAATGTGGTTATCTATCCAACGCAAAAGAAACCAAGTCGATACCTTGAAAACTAAGCAAGTTATGACCAAATAGATAACCAGTTCTGCCAAAAAATTGCCGGAATGAGGCAGTAGTAGAACTGGTTACCATTTTGGTCATAACTTCCTTAGTTTTCAAGATATCGACTTGATTCATCTGGCGTTGGATAGATAAACAAATTGGCTTCAATTCGAATTTTTTGTTTGCGGGTAGGGCGACAAAATTTTTTTTCCTCAAAAATTTTAATGACCTAACCCCTTTGTTTTTTTGAAAAAATTATAAAATTTTTTTCTTCTTATTTTCGCAAAAAATAAATTACAAATTAAAGCCAATGTGTTTATCTATCCAACGCAAAAGAAACCAAGTCGATACCTTGAAAACTAAGCAAGTTATGACCAAATAGATAACCAGTTCTGCCAAAAAATTGCCGGAATGAGGCAGTAGTAGAACTGGTTACCATTTTGGTCATAACTTCCTTAGTTTTCAAGATATCGACTTGATTCATCTGGCGTTGGATAGATAAACAAATTGGCTTTAATTCGAATTTTTTGTTTGCGGGTAGGGCGAAAAAATTTTTTTTCCTCAAAAATTTTAATGGCCCAACCCCTTTGCTTTTTTGAAAAAACACATTGGCTTTAATTCGAATTTTTTGTTTGCGGGTAGGGCGACAAAATTTTTTTTCCTCAAAAATTTTAATGACCTAACCCCTTTGTTTTTTTTGAAAAAATTATAAAATTTTTTTCTTCTTATTTTCGCAAAAAATAAATTACAAATTAAAGCCAATGTGTTTATCTATCCAACGCAAAAGAAACCAAGTCGATACCTTGAAAACTAAGCAAGTTATGACCGAAAAGATAACCAGTTCTGCCAAAAAATTGCCGGAATGAGGCAGTAGTAGAACTGGTTACCATTTTGGTCATAACTTGCTTAGTTTTCAATATATCGACTTGATTCATCTGGCGTTGGATAGATAAACACATTGGCTTTAATTCGAATTTTTTGTTTGCGGGTAGGGCGACAAAATTTTTTTTCCTCAAAAATTTTAATGACCTAACCCCTTTGTTTTTTTTGAAAAAATTATAAAATTTTTTTCTTCTTATTTTCGCAAAAAATAAATTACAAATTAAAGCCAATGTGGTTATCTATCCAACGCAAAAGAAACCAAGTCGATACTTTGAAAACTAAGCAAGTTATGACCGAAAAGATAACCAGTTCTGCCAAAAAATTGCCGGAATGAGGCAGTAGTAGAACTGGTTACCATTTTGGTCATAACTTGCTTAGTTTTCAAGATATCGACTTGATTCATCTGGCGTTGGATAGATAAACACATTGGCTTTAATTCGAATTTTTTGTTTGCGGGTAGGGCGAAAAAATTTTTTTCCTCAAAAATTTTAATGACCTAACCCTTTGTCTTTTTGAAAAAATTATAAAATTTTTTTCTTCTTATTTTCGCAAAAAATAAATTACAAATTAAAGCCAATGTGGTTATCTATCCAACGCAAAAGAAACCAAGTCGATGCCTTGAAAACTAAGCAAGTTATAAAAGATAACCAGTTCTGCCTAAAAATTGCCGGAATGAGGCAGTAGTAGAACTGGTTACCATTTTGGTCATAACTTGCTTAGTTTTCAATATATCGACTTGATTCATCTGGCGTTGGATAGATAAACACATTGGCTTTAATTCGAATTTTTTGTTTGCGGGTAGGGCGACAAAATTTTTTTCCTCAAAAATTTTAATGACCTAACCCCTTTGTTTTTTTGAAAAAATTATAAAATTTTTTTCTTCTTATTTTCGCAAAAAATAAATTACATATTAAAGCCAATGTGTTTATGTATCCAACGCAAAAGAAACCAAGTCGATACCTTGAAAACTAAGCAAGTTATGACCAAATAGATAACCAGTTCTGCCAAAAAATTGCCGGAATGAGGCAGTAGTAGAACTGGTTACCATTTTGGTCATAACTTCCTTAGTTTTCAAGATATCGACTTGATTCATCTGGCGTTGGATAGATAAACACATTGGCTTTAATTCGAATTTTTTGTTTGCGGGTAGGGCGACAAAATTTTTTTCCTCAAAAATTTTAATGACCTAACCCCTTTGTTTTTTTGAAAAAATTATAAAATTTTTTTCTTCTTATTTTCGCAAAAAATAAATTACAAATTAAAGCCAATGTGTTTATCTATCCAACGCAAAAGAAACCAAGTCGATACCTTGAAAACTAAGCAAGTTATGACCAAATAGATAACCAGTTCTGCCAAAAAATTGCCGGAATGAGGCAGTAGTAGAACTGGTTACCATTTTGGTCATAACTTCCTTAGTTTTCAAGATATCGACTTGATTCATCTGGCGTTGGATAGATAAACAAATTGGCTTCAATTCGAATTTTTTGTTTGCGGGTAGGGCGACAAAATTTTTTTTCCTCAAAAATTTTAATGACCTAACCCCTTTGTTTTTTTGAAAAAATTATAAAATTTTTTTCTTCTTATTTTCGCAAAAAATAAATTACAAATTAAAGCCAATGTGTTTATCTATCCAACGCAAAAGAAACCAAGTCGATACCTTGAAAACTAAGCAAGTTATGACCAAATAGATAACCAGTTCTGCCAAAAAATTGCCGGAATGAGGCAGTAGTAGAACTGGTTACCATTTTGGTCATAACTTCCTTAGTTTTCAAGATATCGACTTGATTCATCTGGCGTTGGATAGATAAACAAATTGGCTTTAATTCGAATTTTTTGTTTGCGGGTAGGGCGAAAAAATTTTTTTTCCTCAAAAATTTTAATGGCCTAACCCCTTTGCTTTTTTGAACAAATTATAAAATTTTTTTCTTCTTATTTTCGCAAAAAATAAATTACAAATTAAAGCCAATGTGGTTATCTATCCAACGCAAAAGAAACCAAGTCGATACCTTGAAAACTAAGCAAGTTATGACCAAAAAGGTAACCAGTTCTGCCAAAAAATTGCCGGAATGAAGCAGTAGTAGAACTGGTTACCATTTTGGTCATAACTTGCTTAGTTTTCAATATATCGACTTGATTCATCTGGCGTTGGATAGATAAACACATTGGCTTTAATTCGAATTTTTTGTTTGCGGGTAGGGCGACAAAATTTTTTTTCGTCAAAAATTTTAATGACCTAACCCCTTTGTTTTTTTGAAAAAATTATAAAATTTTTTTCTTCTTATTTTCGCAAAAAATAAATTACAAATTAAAGCCAATGTGGTTATCTATCCAACGCAAAAGAAACCAAGTCGATACCTTGAAAACTAAGCAAGTTATGACCGAAAAGATAACCAGTTCTGCCAAAAAATTGCCGGAATGAGGCAGTAGTAGAACTGGTTACCATTTTGGTCATAACTTGCTTAGTTTTCAAGATATCGACTTGATTCATCTGGCGTTGGATAGATAAACACATTGGCTTTAATTCGAATTTTTAGTTTGCGGGTAGGGCGACAAAATTTTTTTTCCTCAAAAATTTTAATGACCTAACCCCTTTGTTTTTTTGAAAAAATTATAAAATTTTTTTCTTCTTATTTTCGCAAAAAATAAATTACAAATTAAAGCCAATGTGGTTATCTATCCAACGCAAAAGAAACCAAGTCGATACTTTGAAAACTAAGCAAGTTATGACCGAAAAGATAACCAGTTCTGCCAAAAAATTGCCGGAATGAGGCAGTAGTAGAACTGGTTACCATTTTGGTCATAACTTGCTTAGTTTTCAAGATATCGACTTGATTCATCTGGCGTTGGATAGATAAACACATTGGCTTTAATTCGAATTTTTTGTTTGCGGGTAGGGCGAAAAAATTTTTTTCCTCAAAAATTTTAATGACCTAACCCTTTGTCTTTTTGAAAAAAATATAAAAATTTTTTCTTCTTATTTTCGCAAAAAATAAATTACAAATTAAAGCCAATGTGGTTATCTATCCAACGCAAAAGAAACCAAGTCGATGCCTTGAAAACTAAGCAAGTTATGATAGAAAAGATAACCAGTTCTGCCAAAAAATTGCCGGAATGAGGCAGTAGTAGAACTGGTTACCATTTTGGTCATAACTTGCTTAGTTTTCAATATATCGACTTGATTCATCTGGCGTTGGATAGATAAACACATTGGCTTTAATTCGAATTTTTTGTTTGCGGGTAGGGCGACAAAATTTTTTTTCCTCAAAAATTTTAATGACCTAACCCCTTTGTTTTTTTGAAAAAATTATAAAATTTTTTTCTTCTTATTTTCGCAAAAAATAAATTACAAATTAAAGCCAATGTGGTTATCTATCCAACGCAAAAGAAACCAAGTCGATACCTTGAAAACTAAGCAAGTTATGACCGAAAAGATAACCAGTTCTGCCAAAAAATTGCCGGAATGAGGCAGTAGTAGAACTGGTTACCATTTTGGTCATAACTTGCTTAGTTTTCAAGATATCGACTTGATTCATCTGGCGTTGGATAGATAAACAATTGGCTTTAATTCGATTTTTTTGTTTGCGGGTAGGGCGAAAAAATTTTTTTTCCTCAAAAATTTTAATGACCTAACCCCTTTGCTTTTTTGAAAAAATTATAAAATTTTTTTCTTCTTATTTTCGCAAAAAATAAATTACAAATTAAAGCCAATGTGTTTATCTATCCAACGCAAAAGAAACCAAGTCGATACCTTGAAAACTAAGCAAGTTATGACCAAATAGATAACCAGTTCTGCCAAAAAATTGCCGGAATGAGGCAGTAGTAGAACTGGTTACCATTTTGGTCATAACTTCCTTAGTTTTCAAGATATCGACTTGATTCATCTGGCGTTGGATAGATAAACAAATTGGCTTTAATTCGAATTTTTTGTTTGCGGGTAGGGCGACAAAATTTTTTTTCCTCAAAAATTTTAATGACCTAACCCCTTTGTTTTTTTGAAAAAATTATAAAATTTTTTTCTTCTTATTTTCGCAAAAAATAAATTACAAATTAAAGCCAATGTGGTTATCTATCCAACGCAAAAGAAACCAAGTCGATACTTTGAAAACTAAGCAAGTTATGACCGAAAAGATAACCAGTTCTGCCAAAAAATTGCCGGAATGAGGCAGTAGTAGAACTGGTTACCATTTTGGTCATAACTTGCTTAGTTTTCAAGATATCGACTTGATTCATCTGGCGTTGGATAGATAAACAAATTGGCTTTAATTCGAATTTTTTGTTTGCGGGTAGGGCGAAAAAATTTTTTTTCCTCAAAAATTTTAATGGCCTAACCCCTTTGCTTTTTTGAAAAAATTATAAAATTTTTTTCTTCTTATTTTCGCAAAAAATAAATTACAAATTAAAGCCAATGTGGTTATCTATCCAACGCAAAAGAAACCAAGTCGATACCTTGAAAACTAAGCAAGTTATGACCAAAAATGTAACCAGTTCTGCCAAAAAATTGCCGGAATGAAGCAGTAGTAGAACTGGTTACCATTTTGGTCATAACTTGCTTAGTTTTCAATATATCGACTTGATTCATCTGGCGTTGGATAGATAAACACATTGGCTTTAATTCGAATTTTTTGTTTGCGGGTAGGGCGACAAAATTTTTTTTCCTCAAAAATTTTAATGACCTAACCCCTTTGTTTTTTTGAAAAAATTATAAAATTTTTTTCTTCTTATTTTCGCAAAAAATAAATTACAAATTAAAGCCAATGTGGTTATCTATCCAACGCAAAAGAAACCAAGTCGATACCTTGAAAACTAAGCAAGTTATGACCGAAAAGATAACCAGTTCTGCCAAAAAATTGCCGGAATGAGGCAGTAGTAGAACTGGTTACCATTTTGGTCATAACTTCCTTAGTTTTCAAGATATCGACTTGATTCATCTGGCGTTGGATAGATAAACAAATTGGCTTTAATTCGAATTTTTTGTTTGCGGGTAGGGCGAAAAAATTTTTTTTCCTCAAAAATTTTAATGACCTAACCCCTTTGCTTTTTTGAAAAAATTATAAAATTTTTTTCTTCTTATTTTCGCAAAAAATAAATTACGAATTAAAGCCAATGTGGTTATCTATCCAACGCAACAGAAACCAAGTCGATACCTTGAAAACTAAGCAAGTTATGACCGAAAAGATAACCAGTTCTGCCAAAAAATTGCCGGAATGAGGCAGTAGTAGAACTGGTTACCATTTTTGTCATAACTTGCTTAGTTTTCAAGATATCGACTTGATTCATCTGGCGTTGGATATATAAACACATTGGCTTTAATTCGAATTTTTTGTTTGCGGGTAGGGCGACAAAATTTTTTTTCCTCAAAAATTTTAATGACCTAACCCCTTTGTTTTTTTTTTTCAAATTATAAAATTTTTTTCTTCTTATTTTCGCAAAAAATAAATTACAAATTAAAGCCAATGTGTTTATCTATCCAACGCAAAAGAAACCAAGTCGATACCTTGAAAACTAAGCAAGTTATGACCAAATAGATAACCAGTTCTGCCAAAAAATTGCCGGAATGAGGCAGTAGTAGAACTGGTTACCATTTTGGTCATAACTTGCTTAGTTTTCAAGATATCGACTTGATTCATCTGGCGTTGGATAGATAAACACATTGGTTTTAATTCGAATTTTTAGTTTGCGGGTAGGGCGACAAAATTTTTTTTCCTCAAAAATTTTAATGACCTAACCCCTTTGTTTTTTTGAAAAAATTATAAAATTTTTTTCTTCTTATTTTCGCAAAAAATAAATTACAAATTAAAGCCAATGTGGTTATCTATCCAACGCAAAAGAAACCAAGTCGATACTTTGAAAACTAAGCAAGTTATGACCGAAAAGATAACCAGTTCTGCCAAAAAATTGCCGGAATGAGGCAGTAGTAGAACTGGTTACCATTTTGGTCATAACTTGCTTAGTTTTCAAGATATCGACTTGATTCATCTGGCGTTGGATAGATAAACACATTGGCTTTAATTCGAATTTTTTGTTTGCGGGTAGGGCGAAAAAATTTTTTTCCTCAAAAATTTTAATGACCTAACCCTTTGTCTTTTTGAAAAAATTATAAAATTTTTTTCTTCTTATTTTCGCAAAAAATAAATTACAAATTAAAGCCAATGTGGTTATCTATCCAACGCAAAAGAAACCAAGTCGATGCCTTGAAAACTAAGCAAGTTATGATAGAAAAGATAACCAGTTCTGCCAAAAAAATTGCCGGAATGAGGCAGTAGTAGAACTGGTTACCATTTTGGTCATAACTTGCTTAGTTTTCAATATATCGACTTGATTCATCTGGCGTTGGATAGATAAACACATTGGCTTTAATTCGAATTTTTTGTTTGCGGGTAGGGCGACAAAATTTTTTTTCCTCAAAAATTTTAATGACCTAACCCCTTTGTTTTTTTAAAAAAAATTATAAAATTTTTTTCTTCTTATTTTCGCAAAAAATAAATTACAAATTAAAGCCAATGTGGTTATCTATCCAACGCAAAAGAAACCAAGTCGATACCTTGAAAACTAAGCAAGTTATGACCGAAAAGATAACCAGTTCTGCCAAAAAATTGCCGGAATGAGGCAGTAGTAGAACTGGTTACCATTTTGGTCATAACTTCCTTAGTTTTCAAGATATCGACTTGATTCATCTGGCGTTGGATAGATAAACAAATTGGCTTTAATTCGATTTTTTTGTTTGCGGGTAGGGAGAAAAAATTTTTTTTCCTCAAAAATTTTAATGACCTAACCCCTTTGCTTTTTTGAAAAAATTATAAAATTTTTTTCTTCTTATTTTCGCAAAAAATAAATTACGAATTAAAGCCAATGTGGTTATCTATCCAACGCAACAGAAACCAAGTCGATACCTTGAAAACTAAGCAAGTTATGACCGAAAAGATAACCAGTTCTGCCAAAAAATTGCCGGAATGAGGCAGTAGTAGAACTGGTTACCATTTTGGTCATAACTTGCTTAGTTTTCAAGATATCGACTTGATTCATCTGGCGTTGGATATATAAACACATTGGCTTTAATTCGAATTTTTTGTTTGCGGGTAGGGCGACAAAATTTTTTTTCCTCAAAAATTTTAATGACCTAACCCCTTTGTTTTTTTTTTTTAAATTATAAAATTTTTTTCTTCTTATTTTCGCAAAAAATAAATTACAAATTAAAGCCAATGTGGTTATCTATCCAACGCAAAAGAAACCAAGTCGATACCTTGAAAACTAAGCAAGTTATGACCAAATAGATAACCAGTTCTGCCAAAAAATTGCCGGAATGAGGCAGTAGTAGAACTGGTTACCATTTTGGTCATAATTTGCTTAGTTTTCAAGATATCGACTTGATTCATCTGGCGTTGGATAGATAAACACATTGGCTTTAATTCGAATTTTTAGTTTGCGGGTAGGGCGACAAAATTTTTTTTCCTCAAAAATTTTAATGACCTAACCCCTTTGTTTTTTTGAAAAAATTATAAAATTTTTTTCTTCTTATTTTCGCAAAAAATAAATTACAAATTAAAGCCAATGTGGTTATCTATCCAACGCAACAGAAACCAAGTCGATACCTTGAAAACTAAGCAAGTTATGACCGAAAAGATAACCAGTTCTGCCAAAAAATTGCCGGAATGAGGCGGTAGTAGAACTGGTTACCATTTGGGTCATAACTTGCTTAGTTTTCAAGATATCGACTTGATTCATCTGGCGTTGGATAGATAAACACATTGGCTTTAATTCGAATTTTTTGTTTGCGGGTAGGGCGAAAAAATTTTTTTTCCTCAAAAATTTTAATGACCTAACCCCTTTGTCTTTTTAAAAAATTATAAAATTTTTTTCTTCTTATTTTCGCAAAAAATAAATTAGAAATTAAAGCCAATGTGTTTATGTATCCAACGCAAAAGAAACCGATACCTTGAAAACTAAGCAAGTTATGACCAAAAAGGTAACCAGTTCTGCCAAAAAATTGCCGGAATGAGGCAGTAGTAGAACTGGTTACCATGGTACCCCCTTATGCTTTTTCAAAAAATGAAAAAAAAAATTTTTTCTCGCTACCCGCAAAAAAAAAGTTTTGAATTAAAGCCAATATGTTTATCTATACAACGCAAAAGAAATCAAGTCAATATCTTGAAAACTAAGCAAGTTATGACCAAAAAAGTAACCAGTTCTAGTACAGTAGAATCTTAGAAAAGTTAATTCTCATAAAAGTTAAACGCGCGGATAAGTTAACAGTTTTTCATAATCCACGTGCAGCTCTAAAAAGTTAACTTTTCGGTTAACTTTTTAGAGCGTGTACATACATATATACATATGTACATCTAAAGTAAGTTTCTCGAAAGCAGTTGAAAGCATCAATAGCGTTATAAAATGGTTTGAGAGCAACAATGATGCAAATGATGTGTCAATATGCGTACGAAAATGATCATAACCACGGCTGCCAGATTTGACGATTTATCGTCATTTTGAAGATTTTTCTTTCAAAATTGGACAATTGACGATTTGACGATTTTTTAAATAAATTTGACGATTTTAGTCCTTTGAACAGTGGCAGCTTTAAAGCATTTCTTTATGTTAATAAAGTGTTTATCATTTGATATGTTGTGGGCATTTACTACCATATTGCTTCAAAAAAGATCAACCATACAAAAGTAAAGAAAAAAGGCAAGGCGAAAAAGTTCACGGTCGTTTTTCTTTTGCGGGTATACATAAATGTATGTATGTGAAAATGACTCGGTTGAAGGTATCCTTTATTCCAAAGACTATTTAAAAATAAATAATTCAAATTGTTATAATATTGTAATTAAACCTGACTTAGTAAATATGTTAAGTGTTAAAAAATTACATTTTTACAAGTTGCCCGATTTTTTTGACGATTTTCAAACACGAAAAAGACGATTTTTTTATTTTTTCTCAGCAAATTGACGATTTTTCCACAAATTTTTCTGGCAGCCCTGATTGTGTGTGATGTATGTAAATATTAGGGCGCTGTCGAAAACTAAACATGACGAAGAAAGTGACTATAAGGGTAATTCTATAATTTAGTAAGAAATAATTATCAGGTATTTCATTACTATAAAAACATTTCTTATTTGGCATTTACTTTTTAAAGACTTGTTTCCTTCCCGCTTAGAAAAATCTCTTTTGTAGACATGTGTCAATTTCTTATTATAGACGAACTGTTATAATTGTAACTAAAATTAATATATTTAGCTGCCTTAAGTTGGTTTTTTTTTTTTTGAATTTTCTGTTGAGTGAAAATTTTCGATTTAAATTTAGAATATTTAAGATGACCAGGCTGCTAATAAGGGAACTTATTTTCTGGGTCGCCATCTGTAGCACCCTATTAAAAAACTATTCAAGAGAACCATATTTATTACCGAATTTTATGCGGTATATTTTAACAACTAATCATTTGAACAAAATTCGTTTTTCAAACATTTATTATTTGTTGTGGGTTTAACTCTTCATATGACGACAGGGCGTTTGTGCCAACCAACTCCTTAGTGAACTTCAATCAGTTTTAAAGCATTTAAAATGATATTTTCATACAAAAACTTGTAAATACAATATGAGAATTCTACCGTATGTATATGAAATTAACTATGATTATATATTTTGTAATTTTCACGGATGGCGATCACTCCGACGTTGCAGACACGGAACTGCAGCACTAAATTAGATTTATAACCAGCTCCTGCTGGTTCGACGAGACAAACTTCGTTTAAGTAGACTAAAATTTCTGAGTCTGCCAGTTTTTTGATCTGGATATCTTAACTTTCAGTGAAGGTTCAACTTGAACTTTTGGTCTTGTTTATTACACATTAAAATCAATAAAATTTGGAATTTTCTATGGATCAATAAAACGAGATCCTAAGCATAATTTGTTTAAACATAGAAGGGAAATAATTTAGGTCTGTTAGCGCTCAAAGTGGATCTAATTTATCATTGTGAGCAAACGCTTAAAAGATGTGTTAATTTTAGGCCTGACGATCAGTGCTATAGCATTGCGGACAGTATCTCTGGCTAATGCAAAATCCTTTGAAGCTGCGACCGAGATTGAAAATTTGACGAAACTTGCCCACAGGAATAGCGACCCATATGACGATAAAACGAGGCGCTTGTTGAGGCTTAGAAAGCCCGATTTAAGTAAGTTGATTGATGTCTTGTTGAGGCAGTCAAACTTACGAAGACATCTGCATCGGATCGGCGTTGAGGAGGAGAACGAATACAGGACATGCAAGGAGGGAACACTGAGACAGTGGAATACTTCCTCTGTCATTGTGCAGTTTTTGAGCAGACTAGATGCCGAATTATCGAGTATGACA
This sequence comes from Germaria angustata, assembly GCA_963681545.1. Classification (NCBI taxonomy): domain Eukaryota; kingdom Metazoa; phylum Arthropoda; class Insecta; order Diptera; family Tachinidae; genus Germaria; species Germaria angustata. The sequence goes on along the minus strand of OY813000.1, from coordinate 52,862,174 downwards.
CTTTATCGCACACAACTCATCTCAGGAATATTGACAGGAGAGAATTGAGGAACTACCTACATAGGACATAGTTCCTATAGGTGTGTGGGCGCGCCTTTTACTGGCTTAGGTGTATGCCCTTTTGACATACATAAGTGTATCATTATCCTCTCGTCAATCTAGCCTAACTTGAACAAATTTTATTTTTGGCTTTTTTGACAATTTTTTATGAGTTCAAAACTCCTAGAGTTGGCAAACAATTTTCTGTGTCTGTAGCCTACTGATTGGATAATTTGCCGTCACTTAATATGTTATCAATTATTCGTTGTGATCATATGCTCAAGAGTTCCAAAATGGGAAATCGATCAAAAGTTGGGTGATATTCATCAAGCCGAGAATTTAATATCCGTTTTCTAATTTTCTTTCAATAACAAAATACATTTTTGCATCTTTATTATTGTTCACTATTTTTGCATGCAGCGTCTGTAAATGTGTGCATGTATATGCATGTGTATGTGTATGCATTTTATTATCGGTGAGTATGTGTATAAGTCTCTATCATGCACATGACGGCACAATTTCCGTTCAAAGTTCACGCTAAAAATCGATGACCTACATCCGGTTAAATGGTTGACAATAAATGGAGCCGCTTCAACAGCAGCAGCAACAACTACAGCAACATCAGAAAATGTGTTGTCTTTTCTTTTTATTAATACAAGAAACAAGAATATTTTTTCTCATGAGCTTAAGAGAAATTGTTTGTGTAATTTGTATCACGAGCATGTCGTTCGGTACGTACATTCAAACACACACAATTTTCTTGTATTTTGAAAGTGAGAAAAAATTGTTTCTGAGTTCATTTTTGTACCATTTTTTTTAATAAAAAACTTAAAATGCTTTGAAGTTTTTTCTAAAAAAAAATCTGTCTTGTAACTAGTGGCTGATATTGTTTTTTTCTAGGTTTCCGTTCTTTTAAGACCTTTTGTCTTTGGCATTGAATATCTATTATGTGTATGATTTGAGCGGCATTTAAAATGGAAGCGGTACACGAACAAAGACACAGCAGAAAACCAAGGAAACGGAATAATTGTGATTTTTACTATCCATGCAAAAGTCAAAGGTGATTAAGGCAGAGCAAGATAAATATTTTTAAATCGTTGCATGCAAAGTAAAAAATATGATCGATCAACATATGTATGATTGGATTGTATGGTCGTAAGCACAGAAAGCGAAGGTGGTGGGACATACACTATAAGTTTTAATCCAAACTCATGTCTGTTCATTGCTGGCAAGTAATGATTAGTTGTAAGCTGAACGGTGGACAACAGTTGAAACAGTGGACAACAGTCAGATGATTGCGATGCAGTCTTGATTACATGAAAAACAAAATGTTCAAGATTGTTTAAGATTCTTTAGTTTCTGAGTGACACTCCAACAAAGTTGGGACATCTCTCAATATTTTATTCTTTATAATCTCTTTAGGCCACATCCATATACACAGGAAGCTTCATTTGAATATTTTTATTAATAAAAATTAATTGCATGTTACATGCTTGCAGTTGCCCTAAATACAACTACAGTCGACTCTGGTTAATTTGAAATTTAAGAAACCGATTAAAATGGTCAAACAACCGGCAGTGCAAAATAATAAAAAAAAAGTTCAAATAATTAAAAGGGAGTTAGAAAAAGTTCAAATAATAAAGAATTGAATTAAATCAAAATGAACGTAGACAAAAATTTTAAAATTTTATTTCGAACCTTTGCTACTGATAACATTAAAAAAAACGCTTGTAATTACATTAAAATAATCAAAAGTCATAGATTACCGGCGGTCAAGATGTCATGTCTATAATCTTTAATTGCTGATGTGAAGAAATGATATAGATTTGTTAAACTATCGAGAGAAGAATGTATATTTTACCAAAATTGGGGCGAACTAGATAAAAATAAAAATATAATTTTGTTTAATTTCATCTTTTTGCTGGGTAGATATGTATATACGAGTCTACTTGTCCCAATTGACGAAACCTTTATTAAACTAAAAAAAATACTTATTTTTCCAAATTATTAATTTACATTCACATATAAAAACAAACTGTGACTATTAGCAAATTTTTAATTTTTACAGCCTATGATTTCTAGTAGAACTATAAATAACATATCGTTATTTAATATGGAATTAATTTAAAAAAATTATAAATACTTACTATTGAAAATTTATTATTTTGGGATATTCTCCCCAACTCATTGTTAAAACAATTAGAGTTTTTAAAAAACTGCTTAAAGTTCACTGACGATTTGGTTTAGCGACACCAATGAAATGTCGATATATGAACAGCTAAAGCCACAACAAACAAAAAGTTTTTTTTTTAATTATAAATAAAAATAAAAACTAAAAAATTATAAATAAAAAAATATACTCTTAGTACAGTTGATGGAATTAAAAAATTTAAAATTTGTAACGAGAAGCCTAGCATTTTTCCGCATCCAAATCTCTGTATTTTCATCAATTCTTGGGAAGCTTTTATTGCTGAGTCTCTTAAAAACTTTTTCTCTCACAGCTACTCTCTATAGGCATATTAACTTAGTGCCTGATATGCAAAAAGGGTTGACTGTTAAACATCTCACAATGAAATAGTATTCCCAAATGTCCCAAAAGCCCGAATGCTGTCGACAAACATATCATTGAAAAAATTTAATTATGTACAATTAAACATTGTAAAAGTGCAAAATATTGTGGACGAATAACACGTGAAATGCTTCCAAAAAATTGTTCTTTCATAACATCTTGAACAAGACCTTTGTATAGGATCCAAAAAGAGAACACCTTACAATGGCAAGCTTGTGTGGAAATCATGGGGGAAGATACTTCGAGATCACAACGTTTGGATCCTCCCTCCTTGGAAGTTTCTTTTTTTCTCGTGAGTATATGTCTCGCTTTGTTATCTTAAATCACAAAATGAACTTCAAAATTAAAAAGTTTGCACCAATGAAACGTTCGGACTTAGAATTCTATTTTTTAGCCTTCCAGCCATTTTGTTTAATTTTGATCATTTGTGATGTTAACTGGAACAGATCTATTGTGTTAGATTAAACTAGTTTTAAATTTAGGCTCCTCTTGACAAAGAAGTTATTCCAAAATTAATAACTAACCAACTTCGGGAAATGTTATTGTTTGTTGGGTTTGATATTCAAATATAATCGATTCGATTTTTTATATTTTCTAAATTAATGATTTTTTTTAATTACTTAATGCGTACGCTCTCAAAATAATTATTACATAAATATATAAAAAGCGCAAAATAATCAAAAATACCAACTAACTAAAATTTAGATTATATTTGAAAAAGGTCCACTGTATCCTTGTTGATAGCAAGACATAAAAATATTCATTTCATATAATTTTCATTGCTTTTTGTTGCTGTTTAATATTGCAATTTTTAATATCACACTAATTGCAGCAAGCAGCTTGTCGTACGACTGCCCCATAAACACAGGACACTTAATTACGAGAAATTGAAGTAATTCGAGCCTTATGTTTTATCTTTTATAGGGTGTCATTATACGCGAGGTGGAAGATGGCGTTCGCTGTGAACAATGCAAAACAAATTGTTCTGGATTTGCTGCGCACGATTGGCGGTAAGTGAAAAGAAAAGATTTCCAATGAAAAACTACAGTAATAAAACACTAACTAGTATAGACTGGTGGACTTTTCCCATTAAAAAAAGTGTCACTGTGGACGTATAATTTTGTTGTCCGTAATAAATTACAAGCAATAAATGTGTTACAACAGTCAAAAGCCTGTTTGAGCGGATAGAATTTCTTTCATATTTTACTGTTCACCATTTTATGTTTGTCGTAAAATTAATTATTTAATTATTCAATAAAAAGTTACTTTTTCACTAAAAGAAAAATAATTTTTATAAGTAATGCAATGTTAATTAAAAGTTTTATAGGACAGTCGGGAGTCTATCCTTGAATCTTTCCCTGTCCTGAGTTAAGCGATTGTCTGTATATTTGACACTGAAGACAATTAAAGGCATTCCAAAAATTCTTTTGAAATAATTGAAATAATTTCCATACCAAATGTCATAATTTGCTGAGTACACACTAGGGAAATTGCAGAGGCGATGTCACTTTTTCAGGGAAAAAAGTAAATCTTCCTATCTTAAATGCAAGCGACTTTCTTTCAAAAAACAATAATTCTTTCGTATCAATTCTTCTAAAACTTGGCCAATTTTTGGTTACATTCGACCAAAAGAGTACCATCTTTCTTTAGTTTCATAGGAAATTTATTTGACAAACACAAACTGCGAATCAATTCGACTTGTCTGCTGAAATACCCAGAGTTTTCGGCAGAAATCGATCCTCACAACCTGTTGTCTCCAAAGCCAAGCCGACTATTTCATTCCCCAAGATGTCCTGGAATACAAACAATCCCAATATTATCACGTTGAAGCTGCATGGAAAACTGAATGTGTACTAGACTAAAACACGAGTTAGATTTGGGCACGAATTTTAGTGGCTGGAACTGGTCCCTAAGATTAACTTCTACGACAGGTGACACAAATCTATTAGGATTTATTAGACGGTACTAAACGGTGATACAGGTAGAACTATTCACACGACTCAGGATCGATCCTTTGAGATTTCGTAACTCAAAGAAATGCAATTCAAAAATTTTAAAATTTTTAACGCTTGTCATTTCGGGTTTCTTATGGAATTTCGAAACCAAGTGCCGAACGCCCTTGTTTTCGAATATAATTGAATACGTAATTGTTTGATTTAGCAGCCACCTAAAAAGTGGTAAAAAAAAAAATACCGAACACTTGAGCGCTGATGATGGTGGTGTAGCGACCATCGAAAACAAATTCAGTATTCGAACTCAAGCCAGACTAAAAATTTTTAATTATCAATCTCGAATAATTTTAATAAACTCTGTAATAAAAAAATAATAGTTATTTTTATCGAAAAATCAAAAATTTAGAACACATTCGAGATGATTTTCATGATTAAAATGATCCATATGAACTGATTCCTATTTTCTTAAACTTCCCGTTTTTATTTAAAAATTCTAATTTAATTATTATTTTCGATCCCTGTAGACAATTATTGACGATTTCTTTTATAAAAAAAGTGTGAATTTTTTTTTATCTTTCAGAGAAACCAACTTATAGGAAAGCGCATGCAATCCTTTAAGGGAGTTATTTTTTTTTTTATTGAAGCGATTAATAGATTTTTTTAAATAATTTTATCATCAAAATGCTACATTTTTTTGCGGAAAGAAAGCGTCATACGAACCACTTTCTTTTTAATCAAAATACGAGTGAAATTTTGTTTAAATTAAATAATTGAAGGAAAGTTTTTTAATTTAGTTGATATCTTTTATGCTGGTTGTGCCCCAAAATTTATTTGCCAATTCAGGGAAAAACATTGCCACATTTTTAACAAAAAATGGTAAACATTTTGTGAAATAACGTAGATTTGATATAATAATTTTGAGAGGAAATTCGGTTAAATTTTTCCCGTAAAATTTTATATAAAATAGTGTCGCTCGTCTTCTTCTTAGCTGTGGTTTGTCGTCCGCGGCTATAATTGTAGTTGATTGCTTTAGATTAGAACCGGATTTGTTTTTCATTTTCACTATGACTTTAACATCATGAAAAATGTTGAAAATATTCCATTGTTGAGCGAAAAGCTTCAATAACAGTACATTGTTGAAAGCTTTCTTGTTGCTGCAAACTATGTTCACACAAAAAGCAATAGATGGCTCTTCCAATTCAAATTCGTTTGCTTAAAATAATTAACAGAAATGGAAAATCATGAATATTTGGTTTTAGGAAAGAAAGAAAAAACCACAAAATAAAAAAATAGTAATAAATATTTTTATTACTCAATAACTTTTAATTTTCTTTGGTTTGCCAATAATCACTTAAAATTTATAGATGCAATATTATCCAAAATAATCCGCCCTGTTCTATAAATTCAGTCGTTTCAAACACGGAAGTTTCTTTAAAAAAGCAAATAAATAATATTGAAAACGAGTTTCAATAAATAAATAAATCAAAGTAAAGTATAAATTAAACAAATCAATTTGTTTTCGGAAATCGTTTGATTCAATAAATGATAAGATCAAGGAGAGCACAGCTCAAAGGTGAAGGTATTTATTTAAAATCACGCGATCGCATTGTGAAAGTGAAGAACAGAGAAATTAATCGTACTGGAGCGCTGAGGGCTGTCAGTGTATATAAATGACTTGGTTAACCAGAATGGCGCTGAATACATGTTAAGGGTCATAAAAATTTTGGCTAAATGTATGTGATCATTTATTAGCCATAATTCACATTTTTTTTTTTTTTTTTGGAAAAGAAAAGTAATAAAAATTATTTTGTCTGGAAACTTGGCAAACCGTTGAAAGTAGTTTTTTTTTTCTTATGAAATTATTTTTTGAACAAGATCTATATGCAATTAATATATTTCCGTTTTGAATTATTCCTAAAAAATGTATGGTTTTTGTAATAAAAATTAATTTACATGCTTGCTATAATTTTTATTAATAATTATTGCAAATGTCTTCGACGTTTTTTGATATTTATTTATTTTTTATTATTTTCCCAACGATGCCACATGCTGGAGGGGAAAAATAAACGACAAAATTTTAAATGAAAAAGACAGATTTGCATCCCACTAACAACTTATTTTTTTATTTATTCATTTTATAAGAAAAAGAGATCTGTTGTAAAATCACGGTGACTTCAAACTACAAATGATTTTAAGATCACCTTCGTGATTGCATGATGTTCTGAAAATCAACCGATTTAAAGTTTTCCGTCGTGCTCTTCTCTTTTTTCGAAATCAAGAGCAAAGCTGCCAGTTAAAATACCAAAAGAGATAATCAATTTACAAAATCCTTGGCGGCACTTTTAAATTCATATTACATAAATTAAACGAAACTTCATAAAATGACGGGTACAAAAGCGACGATGCACACTGGGGATTTCGCGGACTCCTTCATTTAGCCAGAAAAAATTAAAAGTTAAACATTTAAATTTTTTTGTTAGTTAGGGCCTTTTACATTGTAGGTAACGATATACATTTCTCTAACTTTCTTTATTTTGATTACTTTTGTGTATTACTATATAAATAAAACTAAATTTGTGATGAAATCACTACATTTTTTGACAAATATATTTTTTTTCCTCACCTCCATACAAAAATCCCCAGTGTGCGATGTTGCAATGGTTTTTAGTTACTTTTTGTTGCCAGATAAACACTCAGGGGTTCATCCCCATAAAATACATTGGGCTGCAACTAGTAAAGTAGTTGGTGGGGAAAAGTATAAAGGGAGTAGTGTCTGTAAACATTCGACGAGATCTTTTCCACACTGAAGCGGAGATTATTTCGCACACGAATTTATTAAATTTTTTTTTTTGGCTAAAGAACGAATTTTCTCTGTGTGGTTCGCTAACACAACGACAACATAAATGCATGTGCTTTAAATAAGTGGGTTTCGGGAACAACTTCCCTATTTATTTTCATTCGAGCATTTTAAATTATAGTAACGATAGAACAGGTCCGGCGGTCCATACTGCGTCGTTGGGTCAATAGACTTATGTACAACACTGCCACCGATTAGACTCTTCGCTCTCTACTGTACGTGGTCAAGCAAGAAATAGAATAATCTTTGAAGCACCGGGCTATACATGAGAATTGTATTCCATTTAAGGATGGATATGGGTGGCATAAATAGTAAATGGATCGAAAGGACTGAAGTATCTCTTACACCGTTTTAAGAAACTGAGCCAGTGTTTCTTTAGCGACGTGAAAACTGTGCTCAGTCCATCGGAAATTACACTGGATTTTCATACCAAAAGCATCATCTGATTCCTCAGTATCATCCATAATCACAGATGAAACAGTATGTTTAGCCATGCGTGAATAGACAACACTGGATCTTACGAGCATTAAAATCGACCCTATTCGCATGACGCCATTCGGAGATTCTTACAAAATCCTGAATAAGGTTATCATTCATATTTTGCCTCATGGCCCCAAATCTCCGACAGGCATGGCCTATTGCTGAATGAATATGAATCACAACTTTACTTTCACCGGCATGATAAATGGAATGACACCACTTCTTCGATAAAAGTGACACTAGGTCGCCCGTAGAGCGTCCTCTACGGGAACCCTACTGGCAGAACAAATTGCCATTTTGAGATTTTCTGAACATATTTAATTAGGTATCGTCTTAAATAATTATTTCAATTTAATAAATTAATCATATTCTACAAAAATCTATCATTTTCGGACTCTGGTAAACATGGACGAGGACTAAGAAAGAAAAAACAAGTCAAAAATAATGTGAAGCAAAAATTAATTTTAATTTTTATGCGTAAAATATATACTGGCATAGATATAGTTTCCTCCATCCAGACGTTCGACTTGAATAGAAAATTTATATGAAAAGCACTCAGGTTTTGAGTCCACCATCTGCATTGTGATAACAGCACCAAAATATTAAAATAAATAAATAAATAAAAACTCTTCAAATAAATTTATAATTTAAAACGAAATAGTAAGTGAGTAAGTGCTTTAAAATCGGCAGTGGATGCGTGAAGGTTTCCTAAATCAAGAGATTTCAAAAATTTAAGTGTACAAAACACCTTGTCAGTGATCTGAAATCACTTTGATTACGTGTGGATTTCAGAACAGGCCTGGATGAATAAAATAAGTTGTCAATTGGTCGCAAATACGTTTTTTTTTTCTTCGTTTAAAATACATTCTTTAGGGGCTTAAATAATAAAATTTTAAATATATATTTTCCGTATTAAAAATCTTTTAAGTAAAAAATAGATAATCAGCCAGTTTATCAACAACTGCACAGAATTTTTCCCATGCGGACAGATTTGTTCCATAGAAATTATTTTCATACCATAATCTGCTGGGGTGAGGACCTACGCTCCATATAGGAACTAATGGAATTAATATAATCTGCTTGAGAATGGGTAAAAAGGAGTTAGAGAAAAATTCCCATTCGAAGATTTACTTTTGTTTTTAAAAATTTCAACCAGAGCTGTAATTAAATATAATTAAATTTAACAATATTTCGTGGGTTTTCTTAAATTATTTTATAATAAAAATTTTAGATTTCAAATGTTTGCGGAGGACTTTTTGTGGGTTAAAAAAGCGCAGAATCAACGAACTAGTTGCAGTACATTTAAAGAATTATGCTCAAGTTCTAACGTGTCTACTAAATATTTGTTATTAAATATTGGCCTTTGTATACCGAAACATTTTATTCCTCCAAGATCCTGGTGTCTAGAATAGAAGGACTTTAAAAGTTTATGTTTGAAGCTCTTTATCATGTTATAAAAATAGATTTTTTAATGCTTTCAAGGTGATTGGATTTTTGTACTCTTTAATTTTAAAAATTCTTTGAAACCATTGGTCTTTTATACCAAATGTGATTACAATATTATTTAAGCTCAAGTTGTTATTCAGTGGTTAAACAATTTTATTTGAATATCAACTTTAGGAAAATTCTGTTTGTTTAATAATAACTATCGATAATTTCAAATAAAATTTTTTAAGCAGTAAATAAGACGTTGAGCTCAAACAAAATTTATTCAAAATTAAAACTTAGATTTCTACTTTTGCTTCCTTAAAAATTTGTAAAATATTAATTTTATTATTAAACAAACAGAACAAACAGATGATACTCAGTGAGTATCGAAATATCGATAATTTCAAATAAAATTGTTTAACCACTAGATAACACCTTGAGTTTATATAATATTTTAATCAAAATTAAAGCTTAAATTTTTACTTTTGCTCCCTTTAAAATACATGGAGAAAAAACTTGCAAGAAAAACATATCAGAAATTAAGACTTTTTTATGTTAGAAAAATTTTTGTAAACAAAATTTTACTTTTCACTGTTAGAAAAAATTTTTGCACAAGACTCTTAAAAATAATAGACAAATTTCGAAGGAAATTTAAAATAGAATGTTTATTGTAAATGTGGTATTTGAAATTGAAATTATACAATAATCAATGTGAGTAAAATGGTGTATTTAAATTGTTTACGATTTCAATTCAAATATTTATTTATGAACGATTAATTTTATTTGAAAGTTTGACAGAAGAAAAAAAAATAATTTAAAAGTTTGACGTAGACAACTGATTACAAACAGATTTAAATTAATTCAAATAAATAAAGTACAAAGCTCCATAGTTATTTGAAAGTGTTATAAAAGCAAGAATTAAAAAAATATTCTACAGAAGCTTTAATTTGGTTCAAATAAATCGTCTGAATATTAAAAAAATATTTTTCGATGAAAACAATATAAAGATGCTCATTTTTCGTCCAAAAAGCTCTATGGTATCCGCTATAGTGACGCCTAATAAACCTCACAAGAAGAACTAGTCGCTTTCACACCCTAGTTTGAAGTGCTTTATGAAGAAATATACAACCCCTCTTCACTTCCAGCCCTCTACAATCCTTCTGACCTTTTTCGCAAGACTACTGCGCTAAAGGTCCTTTAAAAAGGTGCTGGGGGAAAGAAGTTCTCACTTCTTATCTGTTAAAATTCCCGTTTTTATATTTGATAATTACAACATTTTGGTCAAATTCTATGTCAGAACAACCACCGATCACTGAGATCATAATAAATTTTACTAAAGCTTGTCACCAAATTTTTTCTAATTTCTCTAATTTCATGATTTTTGTCACACTCTATTTATATGTGTAAGGGAATAAAGTTCTATTGTATTTCTATCAATATCAAAAATCGTATTTTGCCTCCAGGGCACAACTTTCCTTTCATGTGTTTACAAAATGAACAAATTCAGGCATTTTTATTAGAAGTTTCACAATTAGCAGCTGGATTCCTTGATCACTTGCTGGGAATTCTACTTTGATCTCTTGTGTTCTGTAGTTAATCAGTCTAATCTAAATTAATTTAGTTCTAGGTCAGTCATATGTTTTTAATTTCTTTTTCTTTAATCCATCTCAAAGTTATTTCTATTGAATAAATGAGATTAAAGCTGAAATAAGATTTTCTCATTGTGATTTATTTATTGATTTAAAGAGTTTTCGTGGTTTTAGTTGCAAATTTTTAATTTTTCTATTTATATTTTTATTATTTATTTTTGCTCTAATTACACCCCGTTATTACCGTTAATGATAAATTTTTTTTTCTTTTCAATGAAAGAATTAAATTTTCTTTATATAATAAACATTTTAACGAAATGCAGGCATTAATTAATAAATAATCCAATTGTTTATAAACGTGTGATCAATTTTTTTTTAACTTAAAGAAAGAAATTCGCGAAAACAAATATTTATTATTATTATTTTTTTTAATTTCCCAGTTCATAATCTTTTCTTTTAAAAAAGTAAGTAAATAAATAAAAAAAAGATAAAATGTGACCCAATGGGAAATTGTCAAAATGAAGAAAAAATTCTAAAATTCAAAATTTTTTTTTAATTTATTAAAATTATTTTGTTAAATTTTTTTTATATTTTAAGAAATGTTTACATTGTTACAAGAGAATTGGATCTCAAGTTCAATAAAAATAGAAATTTTTTAACTATGATTATTATTTTTTTTTTTTACTAGAAACTAATTATTTTCGCATTTGAAAAATTAATTATTCCATCAAATGCAATCGGATTAAGGAACTTTATTCTACAACTAACTTAGCAACAACTAATTAGCCATTATCAGCTTCCTTGGAACATATAATGGCGTTTTCTTTTCTGAAAAGGTGTAAAATTTTGCTTACCTGTTTATAAAAAAGATCTATTTGTCACTCTAATTTAAAAAATTTAACTCCTTTACAGGATTCCCTGTGCTCTTTCCTTATAAGCTTGTGGTTATTACAGGACACTAATTTCTTTCTTTTCCTTTTAAAAGGGCAAAAAACTTGCACTTTCTTTTTTCAGAAAACACTATAAAATATTAAACCAACAAGAAAATATGTTTATTTTTTAATAATTTTTAATATTTATATTATTTTATACAGACTTAAGAATTATGAAAGACTATCAGTGCGTTTTGACGAAATCGCTCAAATTCAAAAATTAACTTATTTCACAATAAAATAATGAGTCCTTAAAATATAAAAACAAGATGCACAAATAACAAAAAATTTTCGGAATAATTTCACATTTCGAAAGATAAGAAATTAATTAAAAATTCCATTGCAAACATACTTATGGAAAAAAGAAGGAAACTGTCATTTTAGAACATTTGCGAAACTTTTATTTTTTCATTATTTCAATTTAATATTTTAATAAAAAAAAAAATTAAAAACAAAAATTTTTTGTCGAAATCGTAGAAATTTTTTCTTTTAGTAAAATGTCTAAAAATTACATTCTTAAATTTAAATAAATTTGTGGCGATAGTGTTCTGGGGTATAGGGTTATCAGATTTGCGGACCTAGGCCTTTTTTCTGATAACCCCTAAAAGCTTGTATGTTGCTACCCAATCCCTGAATTAACAGGGCAACGGGCGCATGCAAGTAAATTAAAAGTAAAAGTGGGTTCGCTCGCTCGTCCCGGTGGGTAACATGGTCTTTCCAGACCTTGACCTTTGGCCAGTTACCCATAGCACTTAATATGTTACTACCCAATCCCTGAAATAACAGGGCAACGGGCGTGCATATAAGTAATTAAGGTAGTAGCTTTGCCTATGCTTGTCTGGGTAGAGGTGTTACCGATACCTCATGTTTGCACGGGACCTAAAATCGGAGGTGTTTTTAACACAAGGCCGACCAGAGTTCCTATGACGTGTCCTAGGGGCTACTGTTATTGATGAGGCCCCTTCGGGGATCACGTGTTGGATGTGGTTAAAACCCAAAGATACAGAGTTATGGGTATGAGATATAGAGTTATGGATTAATAAATTTAAAAAAGAAGAGACCTTAAGCTTGAGAAAAAAATTAAATTTATAAATTTAAATAAAACGATCAAAAAACTAGAACATATAAAACAATGAATAACAATAAATATTAAAAAATTCTCTTAAATTAATCCTTATATTTTTAGAATTTTTGTATTATTTGCATTTTCTTCTTTCCCATACCGTACTCGTACAAGATATTCTACAAAATTTTATAAAAAATATCTCATGAGAAATTTCAAATAATATGTTCCTTTTCAAATACAAGTATAATGGAATTTCCTGCCGAACCTTTAACAACAATTATTCAATGAAATTTTAAATTTTTTCTTTCAATAAATTTTTTAGAATTTCATCAAAATTTTCATTTGAATTTTATTGTTTATATAAGCAGTCTTTAAGAAAAATTAAGTCAATAGAAGAAAATATGAAAATTATATGGTTTTATAATTCTTCGCAACTGTTATACATCGCATTGGTGCATATAATTTTATCATTCCATTTGTAATTACTATAAAATTTGTAGTCCATCCAGATCCAGACTAATATTTAGTTTCCATTGTTATTGCAGCGAAAATTGTCTTAACAAAATCTATGCGATTGACTAAGGAAAACAAATATTTCATAGAAAATTTTACATTTCAACAAAAACTTAAATAACGAAAATTTCCAAAGAAACAAAAATTTTTCGCATAAGAACTGTTAATCAACTATTTAAAAAACAGAAACCAAATGAAAATCGAAAATTATGTCCACATTTATCAAATAATCCAAAATCTTACCTAGAATAAAAAAATCACTTAAAATTTTGAAGAGTTTAAATTGAATTTAAAAAGTTAAAATACTGGGAGAAAATTGTAAAAAAATACTCGAATTATTGTCGGAAATATTTATAACTGAAAATTTTCTATGGAATAAAAAACTAATCTAAAAATCAAAATGTTACCAGTAATCTCCGAAAATTTCAAGTTATCAAAAACTGAAAACTCTGTGTCAAGATTTTAATTATTTTTTTAATTTAATTAAGAGAGTTAAAACTAATTAAGAAAGTTAAGGCCTCAAAATGTCTAAATGCAGCTTTTCAAAACTCAGCTCAGCTGATATTGCAAATTTAACAACTAAATTTCAATTAAATGGATTCTAAATAAGTTTTGATTCGAACACGAACTCAACTAGTTCACTTTTTTGAACTAGTTGTAGCACACAATTCCATCCAAATCCAGTAAAAATTTTGAAGTAACAAATTTAAAATATAATAATCCCACAAAAATTTTAAAAAGGCACCCAAATTTATCGAGTTCTCTGGAAGATAAAAATGAATAAATAATAACAATATTGATAATAAAGTAAACCTGTATTTGTTAAAATTATTCGAGATTTGTTCCGTGTTTGTTTAGCTATTTATATGTTGGGAACTCATCAGTGGACCTCAATCTGTTTGCATTCAACGTCGCAACTGATATAAATACAAATACACTATTCAAATATAAATTGTTTGCTGTGGTGTTGTTTTTCTTCAAATATGAATAGATTCTTTGGAATTCTCATAATGTATTTGGAAGCTTTTTTATTATTATTTGAATGCTTTGCAAACAGATTGAAGTCGAATGATGTGTTGGTCGGACATACGGACAGTTAAGCCCACAACTATCTCCCGTTTGTTAGAACCGGGTTTTAAATAAAAAACCTTAAAGCGGTATCTGAACAAGTGTGATTTTTCTAAGCAATTCAGTATCCGTCAGTTGACAACTGTAAGCATACCACATTTGAAACTTTTCAAAATATGGTTAAAGGTCTATTGATAAGCTTGTATAATCAGCAGCGCAATGAGCTTAAAACTTAGAGGGCACATAGAGCTTAAAACCACATTAGATTTATGAAAAAAATTACTGAACTTTATAATATGTCTGCCATCATTTTTTCGAGTGCATTATTCTCAGTTTTGTTTGCTGGGTATCACATCATAGTTCATCTTCCAAATCACATTTTTAAGCCATTTCCCTCTTTTTCTAAAACCGCACATAAAATTTAGACTTGTTTGTCTGTTGCATGTGAATGGCATACAAATTAAACCAACAGCGGCAGCGTTAGTCCCAGTGCATGGAGAGAATATTTAAAGTGTGCGCAGTGCATTACGACATGGGCCACAATGTTTGTTGCTTTATTTTTATTTATTTATGTATATTTCTTTTATTGATTGTTAATAGTATCGTTTAGTGCTCTCTTCGTATTGTGGTTTGCAACAAAATTTAAATCGACCTTGACTTTAATTCGTTTTTATTTTATTTAAAAGAAATTTATCAATTTATTTATTTATTATAGGAATTGTTTCTATAAAGTTATTTTAGAAAAGTAAATATTGAAAATTATAAGTTAAAATTAAGAAATAAAATAAAAACTTAATAATGAAATTGTTTTGTGCGTTTCTTTTCCACTAAAACAAAGGTTCAACATTTTTCGTAGACTTTTATCCAAGAGCTTGATCTTTGCATCCATGAAATTTCAAAATAAATTACTGAATCGAGGACGTCAGTAGATCTCAATTTTTGAGCTAATTGAAAAATAATCTAAAAAATTTTCATGTGTGCGAAGATAAATTTAAGCTTAGTTAGTACAGACAAAAACCAATGACAATTTGGCAGTTAACAGAGCTCTGTTAACCAGTTAACAGAGGTCTATTAACCAGTTAACAGAAATCCCAAAATGGACTAGGTTCATTTAAAAGGCGAAATATAGGAACTACGACAAGGATAAAAAACTATATATCAGGAAATATGCTCCAGGAATTTCTGAATGAAACTGCGACAATACGGAAGGCAAAAAATAATACTAATTCTGAGTACAATTTCGAAATTTAAATATTGCGAAAATTTAAAAAAAAAAATTTTTTTTGAAAATTGCAAAGATTTGAAAGAAAAATCCAGAAAATTCAGTAAAAATTTTACTAAAAACAGTAAAATTTTCTAGCGTAGAATAAGAAGATTTAAGTAAATTTTTACTGAGCCCCAGTAAAAAAAGTCCATTTTTAACTAATATTTAGCAAATTGTCCTAAATTTTACTTCCTGGTGAATCTAGAGTGATCTTTAGCAATTACACTTGAAGTCGACTCACAAACCTCCACGTTGTGTTCCCTGAGCGATGATCTTTGCACCCGTCTGTTCTCCCAGCTGGGGCGGCTGCAAGCGGACGTCTGTTCTTATACTAAGCTGTTCGCTATATAAAATGTGATTTATATTTAGCCAGTCTGTTGGCTTAGATGGCAGCCCCATCATCAGACTAAGATGCAGTAGACTAATCATTTGCTCATCTGATATATAATGATTAACGAAAACTCAAACAACATATCCGATCTATAGTTGACGGAGGCCCTATGCTCCTTATAGGATCGATGGGGAAAATATATATGCTGCCAACATGACATTCAACACTTTTGGTCATATGGAAAACAGGTCTGTGTCTGTGTCATAGACTCGATTTTCTTTATAAAAATTTTCTTAATATAAGAACGTTGTATTAATGAATCAAATTTCTAAAATTGGTCATATTTTCTTTTTTTTATTTCGCTGTTATGTGGAAACAAAGCACTGTGCGGTACCATTAACACCAACAACCTGAATATGGTTGGAAGGAACAAAACCAAATTGATCTCCAGATTTTTTAAGGGTTTTTATTTTACTGGAACTGCTCTATTTGCACATCTGCTTTTTCATTCTATTATCAACAGTAGATTTAAATGTTTCATTTGGTTGATGGCTAATCCTCGCTTCTTGACCCGCTTTTTAATGAGAAAACTCAACTTCACTGTTTTGAAATATTTTAATTTGTTTTAGCATTTAATTGTTGATGTTTAAGCGATTTTTTTATTTAAACTGCTGCTTATTTTTTATTACTTTTTTGTTAAGCTTTATGTGTACATTGTACTTGAACGAAAAAAAAAAATAAAAACAACTCAATAATATTTATTTAAATGTAAATTCTATTAATTTTTACTCAACGATTAAAAACGCTTGTATAGTGTATGTGTCAATAACACAAAAACAAATTCCAATAAAAACTGCACAGCAAAATGAAAAAAGTCATATTTCATACAGAGGGTTTTTTATAAATAATTGGCTGGCAGGCTTTTTTGTATGAATGTACTTCAATGGTTGTGCGTTTTTTAAAGTTAATATTAATTTTTATTAAAATGAGAGCCAATTTTATTTTGATCCGAAGCCCAACTTATTGCTTTAAAAACAGCGTCGTTTGGTTTCGAATTGAATTTTAACATTTGAAAAATCAGTTGGGATTAGATATTTAACTACGCGTGTTAGCAGAGTGTATTTATTTAAGAATTTAAATTCAATGAGGAATTAGAAAAATACCTCTTTGAGATTTCGCGTGCGTAATAGAAAACCAAATATTAAAAAATACGTATAAATAATAAAAATGGAATAATTTTGTGAAAAACAAAGTAAATCTATTAAAGAAATACATATAATAAAATCAAATATAAACTGTGCTTAATTGCCGATTTCTCTAACTTAATACAAATTCATTTGAACCAGGCACGTCAAGTTGATGTTTTCAAAATGGTATTGAGAGTTTGTTGCTGAATCAATAAAAAGTTGTTAAATCAATAAAAAGCTCTATTTACATAAAGTGATGTTGTCTGACCCTGCAAAAATCTTTGGAAGACGTGGTTAGTTAGTTGACTAATTGCAACATGGTCCTATATAATACAATCAAGAACCATATGGGTTCTTAACAATAATCTATTACTATACTATATAAGTTCGTATTTTCACGACGATTATAGTTATTCTGTGAATTGGCTGGTTACATAGAGTAGTTTTAGGACTAGTCTAATATAGTCCTACCTCAGGGCATGTAATGTTATATAATGTTATATATTATAGACGAACCTCGTTACAAAAGAAGTAAATATTTTCATTGGAATTTGTTAGAGAAATTATATGAAAATTCTTATGATTGTTGAAAATCTTAAAGTAATATTACGTTTCGTTTCAAGTGAAATGGAAAATGTGAGCAAAAAATAATTAGTTGGTGGGAATTAAAATAATCACACACTTTTTTAATTTTTATTTTCTTCCTTTGGTCTTGTAAAAATGTCACCGTGATACTATTAAAAATTTTAATCTTTGGAAAAATTGTCTATAATGACTTTGTCTCTCTTATGGTGTGTCAAACTTATTTTCGTATTTTTTAACATTTTTATATAGTTTTTGACAAGTCTTACTATTCAGTATTATAGTGCAATTTAAAAAGAATTCATTATTAGTCAGAATTCGCTATAACCGCAGCAATTCCTACGAAATATTTGTATGAAAATGTTTGGAGCGGTGAAGTTGTTCGTTATAAAAGGAAATTCTTTAAAATCTGTGTATATACCGAATTTCACTATGTATGGGTCAAATTAATTATTTCCATTTCTTTACGTTAGAAAATCGCATATACACATAAATAAGATTTAAAAAAAAACTTGCAAGAAAACGCAATTGAGGAAAATACATCAATTCGAAAAATTTTTCTTAGATTAATAAAAATATTTTCAAAAATTAAAGGATTATACATTAAATACGAATAATTCAATTATTTAAAATAACGTGTACTCAGTTTATTACATACGGAATAAAAAGAGTACCCTAAAATTACAACAGTGCTAAATTTTCCTTCTCTGATTTAAATAGTTTTTCTCGCTCTCTCTCCTGTCTGAATATGTTTTGTTTAAATAAGTGTTGGCACGTTATTGTCCAAAACTGTGTGAAACAAACGAAAACAAATGAAATGAAAAACAATGTAAAATAAAAATCGAATTTCTTATCAATAATGAAAGAATTGAGTGTTTAAAAAAACTTGAAAAATTAAATACCTTAAATCAAACAAAGAAAATTGACACACTCAAGCACTGGGGTCTGTGTCACTTTAAAAATGATATTGAAAAATAAATTATTGTTTCTTATCAGTTAAACAAAATATTAATAATTAATATCTGTTTTCATTATTTTTCCTATTTTAAATTCAGTTTGTTTTTAACGTGTCCAAGTAGTGCATTTAAAAGAGCAGCTTGATTGAAAGTTTTATAAAAATAAAATAAAATAAATTTTATAAAAATAAATATTACATACAGAAAATAAAAATAGTAATAAATATGCGTACCGCTGATCCTATTGAAAACTTCGCCGCAACGCAATTTGCTATTATCGTTAATGAGAGTGATATGCCTAATGATAAATGTGTTAATTTTTGCAACGAAGTTCAACCGATATTTATACGAAAACAACCAAAATTTCCCACACGTGAACGTCATTTAGCCATCAGACGCAAGAAGTCATGTGTGCAGCCACTTCGCTGTATGGCGGAATGTGAAAAGTGAGTAAAACAAATAAACGTTTAATTGGTTTAGTATATTTCTAAGAGCAATTTTACCCAGCGAAAAAAAATTATGCATTTCCAAAATATATGTAAGTTATTTAAGATTATATTGTTTAGGCTGCTAGTTAGTTCTAAGACATGAACTGGCCTACTTGGGTCCTGGTTAGTTCCGTTGTATAGCGTGAGGAGAGTTTGTTTTCTTTATTTTGTAGTAACAGTATGCCTATATGAGATGACCATTTCTTCAGAGTAAGAGAGAGAGAGGGAGAGAAAAGGGCACTGCAGTAGAAGTGCTCAATATTCTCCTCTTCCTACTCAGTTCTAACAGCTTCCACAGAAGTCGTTAAAAAAGATATCCCATCTATTGAAATGGACTTCTATAAAGCAGTGACTAGTCACAGTTACATGGGAGCGTAACTGATCGCGAAATGTTCTCTCTCGAAATGCAGAACTCCTTTAGTCATATTGGGCCAAGTTGACTTAAAAATATCGCAGGTGGCTGTAGCAGCTAGTCCATGTGAACCCAAAAGGTTACGGCTGAATTAACTTCATACTTTTATTTTTCATTTTTGCCTGATTGAATGCAATCATTAACGACCAATCGGTGGTTAATTATATACATACATGTTGCAAGAAAAATAAAATAGACTAACGTTGAGTATAATTGTTTGCTGTGTTGTTTGTATAAAAGAATTCTAAGCCTACTATGATTATGTATTTTGTAATGATTATTTACAATACTAAATTCTCATATTGTATTTGATTGGTTTGGCATAAGCATACGAGGTTGAATGTTTTCAAACTGCTTAAAGTTTACTGACGATTTGGTTTAGCTTAAGCCAGAACAAACAAAACATATTCTTATTTCTTTACATATTCTTATTTCTTTAAGTTACTTTCTTGTAAGAAAAAAATTATTTGAAGACTCTGGCAAATCGCCATTATAATATAAATTATTTATACTTAATATGGAAATTCATTATTTGGGATATTCTCCCCAACTAATCGTTAGAAACAATTAGAGCTTTTTGCAAAATGCATAGAAAAAATCAAAAGTTTGTTGTGTTTTTTTTATTTTTTCTATGCATAAATTATATATTTTAATTTAATATTATATATTCTTCGTAAAATATGTAAAAAAATCTATGTCCCAATATATAGAAAATAGCTTTAAAATTCGGCGAATAATCATGGAGAAATGACAAGCCTACATATCGCTCCTTTATTTCAACATAGTCATATCGCAAAACAAACAAAAATCAAACTGCGATTAAATGTTAGATACCATAACGATACTCTTTGGTGTAACGTCGGTTTAACTTTAGATACGATTCTTATCTTTTTTTCCACATAAAAAGAGGATAGTGGCGAATACTTCTTGTTTAATAACTTAAAAAGTTAAATTTTTTGAGATGTTACTTAAATGACTGATATGTTAAAATCATCAGGATCATCATCATACTTTTGATATTTTCAGATCACCATCTCTGAATTTTCTTTATTGAAAGTTCTTTTTTTAATGGGTTTTAACAAATCAAATCAACTGAAAAATAGAAGTAACACCAGCGGAATTCCATAAAGAAAATTACTTTTTATTTGGCAATTCATCAATTTGAAAGCGAATAAAAATGAGAAATTAATTTCCAGGATTTTTTTTTCTCTGTTCGTTGAAAAGAATGAATTGTAGAAAGTAAAATATTCGCCTATTTTATGCAATAAATTCTAATTGAGAATGTTACTTATAAGAGAAAAAGTTATCAGGAAAATAATAAATTTAATGAATTTTAATTAAGTCAGTTTTTGAATGATTTCCTAAAACATAATATTTACAAATTAATGTATTTTCGTTGTTTAATTAATTAAATTTGTTAATTGTATACTTAAAGTACGAATTAGTTATTAAATAGTTAAATGCTAAAATTCCTTTAATAAAAAATCGTATTCAAAAACCCTGCATATTTTATTGCCAAAGAAATCGTGTTCACAAACCATTTTGTACGAATATTTTGTAGCAAAAAAAAAAAATTATCTAATTAAAAATATTATAATTAAAAAATTTATGTAAATAAAGAATATAAATTTTTATATGAAATATATAAAATAAGGAAGATTAAACGGAAAGCATATTTGAATAACGAGCCTTTTTCTTTTCGTTTTAATTCATAAATTTTGTTATACATTTTTATTCAACTGTATAATTTAGTCATATTTTCCATTATAAGGAAGAAATAATAAAATATCACTAAAATCTAAGATTCCAAGCTTTACGTTAAGGCGCAACATGAATCCCTGTAAGCTGTATTCATAGAAATATTGGAGGTAAAAACTGACATTTTGAAAATATCCATTTATGATAAAGTAGGTTTATTGCTCAGAATGTTCTTTGACATTTTCAAAAAAAAAAAAAAAATTTTTTTTAATACAATTTTACTAAACAATGTTCAATAAAACTGTTTAAAGTTTTTATTAAATAGATCGTTAATATTTATGTATAAAACTCCAGATATATTTCAACCCATTTTTCGGTTCCCTTCTAATGCTGTTGCATGAATTCGTACTTTTTGTGCGGTAGAATGGAAGGCCAGCTGGCGGTATGCACATTTTCTATTTGGGCTAGATTTCGATGATTTATTGTATCATTTATCACTTGTCTTCATGGTTTAATTATAACGAAATTAGAATGACTCGGTAGACTAGCAGTGTGAAAGTTATGAGCTCGAATCCCACCCAAAGGCCTGGTCTGCTTTACTTCTTTGTTACTATGTTCGTTAAACACAAGTTATAATATAATTTGTAGTTGTATTCATAACATTTAAATAAATAAATAAATATAACGAAGTTAACTAAAGATATCTATCTAATCTTAATATTTTCAGTTCTCCGTTTAAAGCAGCTGATTTGCTTTTAGCACATTGAATCCAATGGTATTTAAATAATGACATTTAAATGTGTTGCTCTTGCGCAATATTAAATATTAAATTATTTATTTTTGTATTTTATTTAAATGTTACAAAATTTGTGTGAAGATAAGTTTTAATATGTATAAGCCTAGACAAAAACCTTTGGGCTTAACAGTGCACTGTTATTATGCTAACATGGCTCTGTTAGACATACAAAAACTTAATGAACGCATTTAAAGTTAAATAAAATTCTAATTTTTTATCATAAATATTAAAAAAATAGGCTTTTATTACCTAATGCCCTAAAATGAACTTTAGCCATGAAAATTCAACTTTAGTTATAAATGGTTTCTGTGAAAGAATTCGGCCACAGTGGCCACATGGGCTATTGGCATACAATGCCACTATATAAAAATATAAAGAAGGGACTGGTCACTATAAGAAACTAAAAATGATTCCACCGAATTGTTTTTGGGAGATTTTTGATAAGTCTTGAAAATTCAACATCAGTCATACATAATTTCTGTGAAGGATTTTGATCAGTTGGAAATGTAGGAAATTCGGACATACTTTTTGGGTTTATAGGAAAAGTTGGTTAATAAATAAAATTTTCGAGCGATTTCCTTCGGGGAAATAATGCAAATAGTTGATAATGAGTTACCCACATGTAAAATATAAAATAAATATTATAATTTAGTTACAGCAGTTTTTTTTAATGCTTTCCGAAATATGCCAATATCGTTTGAGAATATGCACCCATCCGCACATACACACAAGATAATATAATAATTATTATTTTCCTATTGAGAGCTTTTTGTGTTTGTAATTTGACATAATTTTAGACATTTCGCAATACACGACTATACAGGCCACATCTTTATGGCGAAATATTAAATTTGTTTAAAAGTGAATACATGCAACATTTTAGTTGGCAAAGAAAAATACACATTTGTTTTTAGTTTAAATGAAAAAAAAAAATAGATAAATTATTTAAAAATTTGCTGTCCATAATGAATGGGAATTTGATTTAAAACAACATTAATTATTTAAATTATACATGAATATTTATTTATACCATGTGCGAGAAATTATCACACTCACGAGAGTTAATAAATTACAAATCAAAATTATTTTTAACAAAAACAAAAGATGAACATATTTGTGAACCCGTAGTGATATTCAAATCAATAAATAATGCCACAGAAAAATTCATTCACCTTTTCATTTAATTTATAATTAAAAAGTCAAATCCACCACATGGACGATAAGCATAAAAAATATTTTTAAATATTATGTTCAAAATTAAAACAATGAATGAACGTAAAATTTTAATTAAACAAAATGAAATTGTGGGATAAACATTTTACCGCAAATTGTGAGTTTCCTTTTAATACAGATTCTGGAACTTCTTTGGTTCTATTTATTTTCTTCATACGTTTCACAGAATTATATAAAACGTTTTGTTTTTGTAAATAATGTCTGCATTTTATTTTTATTAAAGTTCAATCCACTCACTCAGTCACTCACCGTGCATGGTGATTTGATTGTTTGGTTTTATTACTTTGGGCTTTGCACTGTAAAATTGATAAAATTAAGTACTTGTCTGCATGTCGGCAGTGTATTCATCAATATTTTTAAAAGGAATAAAAATAATTTTATTGCTTTGTGGGGTAAGAGCAACTGTAGTTTCTTAAATTTTTTTTTAATAATTTCATAAAAAGGATTGGAATGAATTCATCGGCAAAAATTATGTAGTTGCGTAAATGCGTTGAGTGAAACGCAGAGAAGAGCGACGTTAACGTCACTTTAAATTGCTTAAAGTTTCTATAAATGGATACTGGAAAAATATATTATACTAGCGGACCAGGCGAACTTCGCCTCGCCCCAATTTTAATCCTTCAGACAAACTTTCTATTTTTTCATTTAAAAAGCCATTAAGGAAAAATTTCATACAAAAACTCGATTTTCGATTTTTCCAATTTTCCGACTTTTCCGGAGGGAAAATACGAACAACTGACAAAAAGTTTTACAGAAATCGGCCAAGGCGTTCTCATTTTATGAGTTATTGGATTTTGCCACGCTCCTCCGCCCACAGACCGAAAATAAAAAATCGGACTTCACAGTGTCACCCGCCCGAGTATTCGGAAGGTTCCCTGAAAATTCCGTCAAAATCGGCCCAGCCGTTTTGGAGCCATTACGTTACATACATACATACATAGATATAGATAAGCATCATATTTAACAAATACATATACTTAAACAAATACATAAAAATTTCGAATTAAAAAGCTCACAGTATTTCTTATTTATACGAAATTGTGACACACTTTTAGATAATATTCATAAATATTAACAGCCAAATGAAAAGTGGCACTAAAACCATGTACCTGAACACTGGTAATGATGGTCTGATGGTTTGGCGACCATCGAAAACAATACTATTCCGTTCTGCTACAGTAACAATTGGCTACTCCTAAGTTCTCCCTAATAAAAATAATTAAAAAAAATATTTATGCAATTTAAATTGACAAATTCAGTACTCGAACTGCAGGCAGACTAATTAATAATCAATTTAATAAATACGATATTTATGCAGAACAGGGTTGGAACTTTTATGCAAATAAAAATTTATATTAAGCGTCTAAAAATGCACATAAAAATTTAAAATATGCATAAAAACAAATATGCGCAAGAGATCCTTTATAATTTTTTTGTTAGTATCTAAAATAAAAACAACATGAAACAAAATTAACAATTTAAGTAATAAAACTTAAAAACAATTGAAAAAGTCTGTAAAATATTTACAAAAAAAAAAAAATTATACAGAATTCTCATATTGTTTTTGATTTGTTTGGCATAAAAGCATACGAGGTTGAATGTTTTCAAACTGCCTTAAAGTTCACTGACGATTTGGAAATGTCGGCATATGAACAGCGAAAGCCACAAAAAACAATACATTTTGAAAACAAATTATGTTTAATTAATTTTTAATTAAAAATATTATTTTTCATTCTGCCGTATAAATACATTCATTATCACCCGAAGGGCGATTAGTTGTATAAAGGTGGAAGTAAAATAAAAAGATGCAAATCGATTATAATTATTTATTGCTTTGTGTTTGTATAAAAGTTTTTTAAAACTATTGTACTTGAATGTTTTGTAAATCACAAGTAGAAAACTATGATTGAATTCTATAGAATTTTCATACAGTATTTGTTGATTTTTGTATAAGGATATAAGTTCGAAAACTTGATTTGGTTACCGCCAAATGCTGCTAAACCAACAACAAACAATTAATCTTTAAATGGTTGTTTTAGAGAATATCTCCAATAATTAGTTTAAAGAAACAGAATATATTATTATTTTTATTATTATTATTACTTTTTGTTGCAAAAAGTAAAAGAATGGTTTGTTGAAATCAGTTGCACCTGGTATGGCTTCAAACCAAAATATTTACCCAAAATTCACCATGTTGCCGTTGTGAATAGTCTTAATTTTTGAGAACGTCGAGAAATTTGCAAATTGGAATCTTCTTCAATAATGTGGCTCACGGCTGCGATGTTTTCGCTTGAATGACTCGATCGAACAAGTTTTGTTATTGATACATTATGTAGCGAGCCAGTGGACTCAAATTTATCGACCAAATTCTTAATAGCGTCTAAGAAGGACGATTATGTTTAGCGAGAATTACACGAATTTTAGGAAATGTAGCTTTTACAGATCCACCAGTTTAATAGTGAATTTTGAGTATTTTGATGCGATTTGCGAGAGAAATTGAATTCATCGTAAAAATATCCAAAACTTTTACCACTCTTATGTCTATAAGTAAAATGTCAAATCTGTCATATTCCAATATGCTCCAGTTGGCAAAGGAAGTTACTGAAGTTGTGGGACCATATTTTGATGAGGATATCCATACGATTACAGAAAGATGACTTAAGTGCCTCAGCCGCTCTTCCTCTCTACCACATTAAATATTTAACTTTTTATTTTTTTATATATTTTTGTATTAAATTCCTGCCGCAACGCAATAGTTTCTCTAAGAAAATAAAATTTGAGCTTCAAAAGAGAACTAAAGCAACCGTCAAATACCATGTTAAAACATTTTATCCAATTTCAAATTATTCTCCTTTTAAAATAGAGGGTAAATAATTGAATTAAAAACGAATGTCATTTTACCAACTGGTATGCATTTCGGAATATAATAATTACAAATTAGGACAATATTTTTTTTTTTTTTTTTGTAAAAGCGATCGCAATTTATCACAACATTTCAAAACGGTTGATTTCATATCAATTCATTTCCATCACAAGCCTTGTTGTTTCATAAAGGAAACTATTTTCCAAAACGGAAACAGAGTTACTCAAATTTTTAAAAGCAATTCCGATTTTTAATAAAATTAAGTCTACTTGACCTTCCAGGAAGTTGAAAAAATGCACTAATGGATTTTGAAATATGAAACTGTTGTTCGTTAAGATTGATTTCCATTTTTTCACAGGATATAAATGAAATATATCCTACAATCCCGATTATTTTCAAAATTTTCCCATTAAAAATTCTAAACTTCACTCAATTAGATTGCTTCCATACAAGATATCCAGCAAGTGGAAGAAAATTTTTATTTGAAAACGAAGTTAATTTGATTGCATAACTCATCCTTCTTTTTCGTTGAAAGCATTTAACCTGACAAACTCTTTTTTATTTGTAGTCAACTACTTAATTTATTTTACGATTGAACTTGTCTTCTTAAGCTTGCTACAGCCATAAATTTCCAGCAAAGCAAGAAACGACATACAGTCAACAGGTCTGACAAATGACAATTCAAGTTTATGGTTTCGTTTCTTATAACACCCGCATATCCGCAAAAGTAGCTTAACCTTTTTAAATGTCATTAGAAGTGTCTTACCGGGGCAAACAGGTTGACAAGCAGCATGAACATTCTCACACCCTTAAAGAAAAGTGCAATGAATATATTTTAATATAGAACAACTTCTTATTATTGTAATGACACAGTTTGAATTTGAAAATGTCAGTGTGCCACACTCTGTTGTTGCTTTTTTGTTACACGGTTACACGGTAAAGTAGACTGATTTTGAAGGGAAGAATTCGAAAAGTTAAGTGATGAAAGTGATCAATTCCTTTTACCATTTATAAATTGAACTAACAAGAGGTCTTAACGCTAAAATGATCGATTATTTAATTCCAGCCAATGTAAAAACAAACACAAAATTTCCTTTTCTGGAATGTCATACACATTTTCCCTTCCCGTTTGTGTTCTTTTCTACATATTTTTCACAAAATGTGTAACGTATTATGCATTCAACTTCACATCAGGGTGACAACTGTCTCAACTACTTTAATTATACAAATGTGGGTTTTATTTTGCTTTATTTTCGTTGACATATGTATAACAAATATGTGTGAAAAGTTTATTTAAAAAAAAATTAATAAATTTTAATAAAATATTTTAAGCAACTATTTTTGTTCTATTGTGAGGTGAAAAAGGATATCACTTTAACATGTTAATCGTTTTCCTCATTTAGAAGGCCTCTTCTGTAATTGCCTTTACGTCTACCGTGTTTCGCTAAGAGCGAAGTATTTCTACTTCTTAGCCGAATGTGGCACCTGTAATTTAGAATGTTACGGGCAAGAGGGTTTGGATGGTAACGAATCTTCTTTATACATTTATATTTTGTAGTTTTTTTTTACTTCATTTTAATGAATTGAATTTGTTTATTATTTAAATTTATAATCTTTTTAATACAAAAGTATTTTATATTTTTGTTACTCATTGAATATCATCTTCATTTCAATTTATTTTATTATTAAATTGATTTTACAAATAATCAATAACATACGAGAGCGGGTCAATAAGCCCGTGTTTTTTTTAAATTCCCCTCCTCTCAACTGTTGCTTCTGTCAACAGGCATCTGTCAGTTGACTTCTGTCGGAATTTGTGATATGAATAGAAAATGGGAAAAAGTGAATTTCATGTGCTCATTAATCATTATTTCTTGCGATAAAAAACATCACGCAAAAAAGGCTAATCATGATAAATACTATGGGAATTCTGCACCATCAATTTCAATGGTAAAAAAAGTGGTTTACTTACTGAGTTTGCTTATGGCCGTACAAGCACAGAAGAAGTTGAAATTTCCACAAACCAAAACAATTTCAAAAAATTCCCAATATTGTGTTAGCCGATTGGATATTGGAAAGGGTGAGAGATGGTGGAAGAAGTAGGCATATCACTCGGCTCAGTGGTTTAAAAATTCAACGATCACTTAAGTATGAGAAAGCTTTACGCAAGAAAGGTGCCGCGTTTGCTCACAATCAACCACAAACGCAATCGTATGACAACTGTGCAGAAGTGTTTTGTTTGTTCAACCACAATATAAACGAGCGATATAATCCATAATTTCAAAAATGTAAAACAATTAATAGCGAATACTCGTATTATGCCAACATATTGGGTCAATTTAATGGGAACTTCAAAAAAATTACCGCATTTAGCAAAGAAAAATATACAACGCGAAGGAGACTATGTTGTCATTCAAAACGTCACTGACTTATTGACCCGCCCTCGTACATATGTACGTAAATATATGTTAATCCGTATTTGTTAAATTAATTCAATACTCAAACATAACTTCCTCGAGATTAGGCTCAGTGAGTGTTGAAATATCGAAAAATAATATAATATTTATATGAAAAACATCAGAACCATGAGTAATAAATAAAATCTAATGTTGCATGTTTTGAAAACACAGTTTCAATTAGTGTGACATTTGTGGCGATTTCTTTTCTAAAGAAAGAGTGTAACATTTTTTGCCCTTTAAGGATAAAAAGGGGATTTAGTGTTCTTTGTAAAGCGCAAACTCATTAGAAAATAGGACGCAATCCTATAAAGATGCTTAGTTTTTTAAATCACAGCTCTTTTCCAGAAAATAAAGGGACATTAGATTTTTTTATGTATGTGGAAATTTTTTTGTATACTAGAGGTACGAGAATCTTACTTTATCGTCCTTGAATTTCCTATATGTTTGATGCTCTGGGAGTATTCCATAACTGAGTCCCATAGCACGCACTATATCTAGTTGAGAAGAGGAAGTGTGGAATCTGTACCGTTGAGTTTCTTCCAGTATGTCAATTAATTTTAACAGGTTTGAGTTTTACTTGTATCAGATTCGCTTCTAAAGTGTGTCTTCAAATGTTACAACGTCGATCGAGGTGAATATCGACACATTTTACCGCTATGTATTGCGGTATTATTAAGGACCAACTTGTATAGGTGGACACCTTTCGATATAGGTACAGATTATTGCTCTTTATCCCTAATTTTTCATGTTTTTCTTATTATCCTTCGAACTGCAAAATGTATTCAATTTGCTTCTTAAGTTCTTTAAATGTTTTAATATTTTAGAAAATTATACTACAATTAGCTTTAAGTAAAATTTTATTTTTTTTAATATTGCGCAAACCCATCGCCATTCTTGAATGAATATGTGGGTCACGTAGATTTTTTGATAATAAAAAAAAAATAAATCAAAATTGGTCCATCTCAAAAGCTTTTAAGAATAATCTACAAAAGTGGACATATGCTGTTATATATGAAACCCATGGATGCGTTAATTTTCTGCTTTAGCGTTCAAGTGTTATAAATATTTCGGCTGTAAATTGATAAGATCAATTAACTTCTTGTTTGCACACAAATTTACAAAAAGGAAAATTTTTTATTTTTAGCTTGAAAGTTCAATGTTTCAAAAATTGTCGCATACCGATTGTGGGTGTCTTTCTGTCTGTGCGTTTTGCTTTCAATCCATTCAACTAAATTTAATAATACGAATATACTGAATTCATCTGATTCATCTGAATATACTGAATTCATCTATATCAAGCGATCAGTTCGTTTGCATTTGTAATACTTATAATCTTCTTTGTAATATTTATAATCTTCATTATTTTATACAGTCTTCAGGAAATATTAATAAGAGAATATTGATTTGTCTCTTTTTAGAGCTATAAAAAAATACCAAACACGATTAGAATCACGCGCATATATTAGAGACTTGCCCAGATATCTTGAAGACGTGTTTAAGACAAATACTTTCGGTACGGTAGTACGGGCATCCAGTCGAAAAATATTGCGAATTCGATAATTGTGTTTCACTATGGTTTTTTTTTTAATATACATACAACCATCCGTTCGTTTTACGGCCTTATATTATTACCTTATGAAAAGGTTGTTTTAGACGATCACATCTTTAAGGTGGCAGCATTGTTTTGTTTGACAGCAGTATGACAACTGGCAGTTGCTTTGCGGTTTGTCCCAATGCATATTGATACCAGGAAGACTTTCTCCAACAACAGACACTTTACATATTTTTGCATTGTAATTTGCTGATGTCAAAAGCAGTTTTCAATATATACGAAAAATAAAATTTTTGACATTTGCAAATTATAAAAATGCAATCAGCTGATGACAGTTTTAACTAATAAGTTTAACTGGTACAATATACACTGGTTAGTATGACTATGACACCAGAGCAACGTTTGCAAATTGTTCAATTCATTAATTTATCAATTAATTTGACCAAAGATATTTTTGACGTACGAAAAATATTAAAAATGGTCCAGTTAATTGGTCACGAATGTCCGTCTACTTCGCTTAGACTTTTTTTTTTTTTTTTTTGAAACATGCCAAGTCACTTATCTACGGCGACAAATCAGAGAGCACTTGGAGCACGCAAGTAATTAGGGAAAAAGTAAGTGAAAATTGCTCATACAGATCGCGACATCTAAGCACAAGCAGCAGGGGCCAATGTCGGAACATTCATTGATGGCATCAAAATTATCTTTCTAATGGTGTAATTTTTATTAATATTATAACGAATTTTTCTTTGTTTCATTTTAATTTAAATTTGAGGACCTGAAAAACAAACTTTTAGATTCTAAAGTATAGCGTTTGTAAACTAGTTGTAATCGGAAATTTCAATTGTGTCTGTATGGCAATACAATTTGAATTGCTGGTAGGGTTGCCACATGGCCTGGAATGAGCTTGATTGTCAAGATTTTTTAGGTCCTGTCAAGCGTCAAGATAAAATATGACTTGTCCAGTTAATTTTTAAAATTAAAAAATTCAATGTTAAAAAAATGTATCATCATTTGTTAAACACCAAGCCCAAAAACTGATTTTTATTTTTTGCCCAACATCAATAATTCATTGCAATCGATAACCAAAAAAGTATTAACACTTGTAATTTCCCCCCTAACTCATCATTGACTTATTGCTTGTTTTTGCCCAACACTAAAAAATTACAACATTAAACAGCTGATTGAAATTAAGTGTAAATTTTTTTGATGTGAACAGTAAATTTAAATTGTTTAATGTTATATTCGTTTAAGAATTTAAAATAATATTGTCACAACATATTGAGCCTTGTGTCGTCCATTTACCATGGAAAATAACGAAGATGCCCGACCTTCAAAGAAAGGAAGATATAAAACATTCTGCGATAGATGGATTGAAGAAGCAGAATATTGCAAATGGATTAAAAAAAAGATGATTATACCGCATTTTGCAAATTATGCCAAATTGATATTTCTATAAAATATGAAGGAAGTCGAGCATTACACAAACATACACAAGCAAAACGGCATATGAAATTAGCGTTGTCTCAAAAATTGTCACACAGAATTATAAACTTCACTGTTCCGGCAGACTCATAGGAGGATTCACACATATCCAGGGTATAATTTGTTATGTTTTTATTGTTTTTTTTTTTTTTTACTAAAATTTAGCAGTTTTTCTGCTCATTTATACGTATGCGTTATTTTAATTGTCAAGATATTTTCTTGAAATCAAGCTCATTTAAGTGAGTGTCAAGCTGGCTGGCTTTTGGGATGTGGCAAGCCTAATTGCTGGTGAAATGTCCTGAATGCATCCAGAATTCAATTTTGCCTACAACGTCATGTAAATATTATTAAAATATCTTTGCAAGAAAATAAACAATTGAGCAGACAGCACCACTGTGTTTTGAATATATTTCAAATATAATTTTATTGTTTTGTTATTGAATAAAACATATCTGCAGTTTTATTTAAAAAAAATTCGAATAGGCCATAAAAAAGAAAATTTTATTGAAAAAAAGTAATAGTACGTCATCATGGCTTGAAATTTTTGTTGAAACTCTTTAAATATATCTTTATTTTTTCGCTTGTTTATAAGTTATAGTCACTTATAATACTTTTTTAATTACGCTTTTTACTAATTCCATGATATTTTTTACACATAAAAACGATTTATTACGCAAATATAAACATTTACTTACAAGTTCTGTTGCGTTGACTTGATATGCGTGTTTTCTAGAAATCTGGAAAAAAAAGATAAATTAAGAATGTAAATAAAAGAGCAGGAAATAAACTTACAAATAAACAATAATTAGTTTTCTTTTAATGGATTTTTCTTTGTTGGATATTGTTAAAAAAAAGTTAACGCATCATCGATTTTAGACACCCTCTATATGAAGATACACCTTTTCTAGCGGTTCGGTTCCATTTGACAAATATTTAATAAAATCATCTTTTTTTAATTAAATTTTTTTTAAATAATTAAAATTAAGAAAAAATTGATTTTCTTGTTTTTCGTTTTTCCATAACTCTGATACACTTATTTATTTAAAGCAGTGTTCTCAGGTCATTTTATTTAGTCCCCTCCCCCCCTTTGCAAAAGTTTAATTTAGTATCTACTTACTGTACACGTACTATGAAACTAAACAGAAAAATCCCCCAAATATAATTTTTGCCCCCTAAATATCCCCCTGAAATATTAAGTCCTCCAATTTGCAAATAAAAAGAAAAAATCTAGGGGCAAATCCCCCAACTGGTAAAATCTGATCCAAACCGTCTTCCAAAAGGCGAATATTGGCTTTGAGAGTTGTCGGTTGCCATATTGGTTTAACGGCGGACGACAAATCTGTTGCCCAAGTGTTTGATTATTAAAATCAGTCTTCGTTATGGCAAGAAAACAACGAAAATTCGAAATTTAGCAAATTTTAACGTTAACAACAATTTTGCGTAATTTCTTCCGTCTTATGGATCTTTAAGCAACTTTATGCATGGAATAATTTTAAATCAAATTTGTTTGGAAATAATTTAAGATTCACGCTAAAATTGAAAAAAGGATGAGAAAGTTTAAAAATGCTGACGAATTTCAAAAGTTGGTAGCAAATACTAAAATTAATAAAACGTTGCTTAAATTAAAATGATTTCCAAAACCGGGAGGAGTCGCGAAAAGGACGAAATTTTAGGAAAATAGAAAAGTATAATTTTAATTGAAAATAACTTGAATTTAAAAATATTTTCTTTAAATTTCAGCCATTGGATGATTGGATGGTTATTTCTTGAGTAATTCATAGTGATTTTAGGGATAGTTTTCCCGATTATTTATTTACGTTGTTTAAAGGTATTTTTCTTCGGCTTGAGGTCAAATTTTGAAAAAGTTTTATAAATAAAAAACCAATTTTTATTTGTTTTTTCTTCATTTATTAATGTTTTCGCCAATATTTCGATCAACTTCGTTGATCATCATCAGAAAAAACAAATAAAAATTGGTTTTTTATTTA
Source organism: Germaria angustata (assembly GCA_963681545.1). Taxonomy (NCBI): domain Eukaryota; kingdom Metazoa; phylum Arthropoda; class Insecta; order Diptera; family Tachinidae; genus Germaria; species Germaria angustata. Next base: position 52,828,387 of record OY813000.1, on the reverse strand, counting down.
TAAAACTTTTTCAAAATTTGATCTCAAGCCAAAGAAAAATACCTTTAGACAACATTGAAAATCATAGGTCAACAAATACAGCTTTATCGATTATTATTTATTTACTTTTATTAAATGATTTTTCAGCGAACTTTACGCTCTTATCTGTAACACAAATTTAAGCTCTTTAGTATTATGATTCTATATTTTGAAAGCATTAATTATGATCCCGATAACTTTGAAAAGAGAATTTAATTTTAAAATTTTTCAAGTTTTAAAATTATTTCTAATACAAATTTGTTTTGGACATCCGTTAAATAAAAATTTCATTAATTTAATTTTTATTATTATTATTATTATTATTATTATCATTATTATTATTCTTATTATCATTTTCAACCCTACCTCGCCCGTCAAAAAAAATTATTCTTATTATTTTTATTATGAAAATTCAATTATTTGTAATTTTGATTGAAATACTAAACTATATGAGACCTTAACACTACACGTACAGATTAAGCATTAAGATATTTCCTGCACAAAATTTTATGAAACTTAATAAATCATTTGGTTGTCAAAAAGATTTACATCTGACATGAAAAGGAAATCAGTGCCTTTAAGCTGCAAATGTCTATTACGTGTATTTATTATTTCCTCTTTGTATTCAGAAAATTTGGTGTGAGTGCTTACAAAATTACATTTCTGATTAAAATAGTCTCCCCTCTCAGCCCAGAGATGTAAGTTTTTTTTTTTACAATTTTAGCAGAATATATTGTGCTTGTCATACACATTATAGACATTTAATTTTGACTTATGAATTCTAATGGCAAGTGCAGACGAGGCTAAGGTATATTGCTTAAACTGTTGCAACCGAGTTTTAAAAGTAAACACGATTGCCTCACCGCTTGCCCCAAGTGTAGTGTTGTGCGCCACTAAACATATTTCGCTGAAAATAATTTTGTTAAGGAAAATTTTTTTTTGTAGATTTTGATGTGAAGCAGAAAGTGCCGCAAATGCCTAGAGTGTATTGAAATAATATAATAAGTGGCAACAGGCAGATTCAACAGTTGCCCCGTATATACTTATGGTTTGTAACATACGAGTATTCTGTTCTTCTTTAAGTAAAATAATTGAACGCCAAAGACAAATACTATTGAAAATTTTTTTTGTGCTTTTGCTCTACAATAATTTTCTATTTGCTACTGTTACCGGTGATAAAAACCGTATCTGTTGCATTAATGAATTTGTATGACGTCAAACTTTATCTTATTTTTTTATTTAATATAATTTTTTAAAACTGATATTGCAAAAACAGAGAAATACTTATGTACATATATAAGGGGAAAACAACACCAGACTACAATATTTTCTACTAAATAAATTTAAAAAAAAACATGATTATGTTATGGCATTTTTATTTCGAATAATATTGTCATACAAATTAAGAACCCACTTTTATATACACCCTCACAAAGTGATGATACATTTTTCCAGCTCACAATAGAACACAAATAGTTGTTTGAAATATTTCATGTTCATATAAGAAATTGTTTAATACGTAATATTGAAATTTGTCGGTATTGTGGCCAAAAAAAATTTACTTCCCAAATTTGCTAGAAAAACAAAATATGTATCATATCGAATATAATGGTTTGTTGTACTGTTTGTATAAAAGCGTTGTAAAGGTACTATGAATATGTAGAAAATTCTCATATTGTATTTGAATGTTTTGGCATTAACATATGGGATTGAATGTTTTCAAACTGATTTAAGGACCAATGAAATGACGGCATACATATGAACAGCGTTTGTAAATCTATTTCTAAACTTTTTTCGATTTGTATTTGTTTCTACAATTTATGAATATGATACAAATATCAATATTTTTGTCTGTGATAACTGAACAATATACTGGCCCGAATTAGAAACCAGGCGAATGGTTACCAAAATATTTATTGTATTCCGCTGTGCTTTGATGTGGCAGGCGTAAAACTGCAGCACAATATTCCATTCATATTGAGCTCTAGCCGCTTCGACTGTCAGAACTTCACCCAAGCAGGGTTTCACTGGTATCACAATGGATGGAACAACAATTTTGTTTTTAAATGATATTTTTTTTTATTTTGATCCATATTCAAAATTTTCTAGATTCTAGATTCTTTTTCTGGAATTTTTTTTATAGTGAGTACTAGTTGCGGCAACAAAAAGTTCGGTTTTTAACCCCATGTCTTATGGCGTTTTCTTTTGTGAAAAAAAAAATATAACATATTATTCTTCAGAAATTCTACTTATTTTAATTTGAGTTCCATTATAGGATTGCGTACGCTTTCCCAACAAGTTTACGCTTATTGAAGAACATTACGTTTTTATTTGAGAGGGCAAAAAACACGTTTTTATATTTTTTATAACAAACATAAGGACGTAAAACTTTGTTGCTCGGTGTAAAAACAGCTCAAAATCAAAACAAAATTTTTAACAATTTATTACAATAAATCTCTGTCTCTTCCGACTATTGAGTAAAAATATTAAATCATACATTATATAAATTAATAAATATGTACTTATGTACATATGTATGTTTGTACATACATATGTATGTATGTACATATGATGACCCTCCAACGTGTCTGTGGACGAACACGACAAATGTACTATCGTACTGTATGATATAAATGGTGCATCACATACATCTACATACATAGTATGTATATGCATTATGCCCAATTTTGTAACTTGCATGAATGATAATGTATTATCATTTGACACATTTTCTTTTGTATTTGTGCTCTTTTGTAAATGTTAGGTTGACACATTGACATTTTTGTTTGTTCGCTGTTCCCCAAGCGGGACAAAAATGTATTAATGCAATCAATGTAAAACGTTGTTGTCGTTGTGCTCATTAAAATAAATTTTCCAGCATTTATTTATAGTGGGTACAACCTGTTGCAGATAAACGATACATAAGTATGTATGTATGTACATATGTATGTTCGTAGGTATGTACTCGTATATAGGCATGCATGTATGTATGTATGTGTGTATGCAGAAGGAGGCCAACATTGTAAAATATTCATGCTGGTATAATATTCACAAAAGTATTTTAATTTATACTCCTCTATACACGCAGGCACAAATTTAAAATATTTAAGACTGCTATGCTTCGCGGTTGCCAGATTAATTGTAAAATATTTAAGTTTTGACGGTTTTCCAAAACTGAGATTGTCAAATGGATTTAGACGGAAATTGTAAGCTCTACCTATACCTTTGGTATCAATAAGATATGCATTCATTTTGTGAGAAATATACATATTTTCTTATCCTTATTTGATTGGAAAGGAAGTATGCAGAGGTCGAAAAAATTAAAATTTTAACTAGACTTTATATAATAACATACCGAACAACCATTAGATTAAATGTAACCAAATCTTCTCTTTAAAGAAATAAAAATTATATATAAAATATAAATGTATTATATTAAAATCATAATTCTAAATAGAAAATGAAATTAGAATAAATCCAGTAAATTATCCCATGGAAATCTCCAAGATTTTTTAATTACTATGCGGGGAAAACATTTAAACGATTATGCTTAAGTATTCCCAAGGAAGTAATTATTCGAATATACTTGCATATGTAATGACTTGTAATGACTTTGAAGAAAGTTTTGGAAAAAAATATTTGAGACAGTTAACAGAATTGGGTAACTAAGCGAAAGGTAATAAACCATCGGGGACTTAAAATGCAAGGCGAATAAGCACCAAATGTAGCTACTTACATAAGTGTGGGGTAACTAACTAATTGGATTCAAAAACACTTGAATAAGGTTAAAAATGGGAGTTATTTCATAATATAATAAAGCAAAGAATGTTTGAATACTTCTGGAAATTATCCCATTTTTACTTTTGGGCGTTAAATAAAACAACCAAAAATAAACTTATACAACCTTAACTGCTGTTATTGTTGTTAGTGTAATAAGCTGGGAGAAAGATAGAGAAAGTATGTGTTCTTTTCTATATTATTTTCAGGTGAATTGTATGCTTGCTTAGCATACACATTAAAAAAAATTTTGCACTTTCTTGAATTACCATCTTTTAAGGTTGTTATTCCCTATGGATTTCATAAAAAAGTTCTACTGCCATATGGGTCAGTTGAAAGCTATTTATGCGATGTATTTCACAAAACCCATTTTAACACATCGAATTTTGTTTCTATAGCTTTTTGGCAACTCTAGTGTGAACACAATGTAAACACTATTTGCAAATCAAACACGTGGTCGTATAAATGCAATTAAACACACAACAACAACATTAACAACATCAATGATAAATATTTTGCAAAGCAAACGAGTGTGGCTGAATAAATTGACTGACTGTCTTAACCTTTAGCAGCTGTTTCGTTAGACTTAACGCCAACAAAACATAACAGTAACTTCTACAGCACCATCGTTGTTGTAAATGTCAATGTTTTCGTTCATTGTTTATTGTAACAACGAAATACGATAACGGCTTTAAGAAAACGTACAGCAACATATGCATACATATGTATGTACATACTTATGTATGTATGTACATATGTACATACATACATACATACTTACATACATTGTATGTCCATACATAAAAAAGGGATTGTTTTTGTTAGATAAAAGAAATAAGCACCCCAAGGTATTTAACAAACACCATTAAATGGAGATTTTATTTCCTGCTTCTCCATTAAAAATATTTGGCGTCATCAGTTTTAAAATGTCTTGATTCCCTTTAAAAGACCACAACTTTCTCTCAAAAGGAAAAGTGGGATTAGGAAGAATATAGAAGCTAATTAAATGTAATACTGATAAAGATGGTCACAGTTAATCTCTCTCACCAGATGTGTGCAAATGAACTCCCACTTGCACACAATCGTACATACTTACATATTAACACAATGATTATTTCATAGGTTCTTATTGGGACATTTGCCTTCGTGTATGTGTGTGTGTGTGTGGGAGAGTGTGGGAAGGCAGAAGGTTTCTCTTGTGCTCTTTATTTTATTTTACCTTTTGAAAATATTAATTCAACCACTTTATTGCTTGTTGCTGTTGTCTTAATTTTTTATTCTTCTCCTTTTACGATATTTCTACTGTATGTTCGTGTTTTGTTTTGCAGCCAGTCATTCAGTCCGTAAATAAACAAAACAACCGTTGTTTTCAGTTTTGTTTGCTTGCTTGCCTGTCTGCCTCTGTGTTTGTGTGCAAGTGTGCATGTTTCTGCTTGTATTTTATGTTTGAATAAATTCAATAGAACAGTTTAAATTTGAAAGTTGAACTGATCACACACCGGATGGTCAATGTGTGTACCCAGTGTCATCGTCATTTTATTTGTTGATGTTTTATCTAGTTCTTGTCACAAGTGGCGTATGAGTGTTGTTGACTAATTTTCTAAACGAATACAATTTAAGCGCGCGCTAATACGCACTTTTACAAAACAATAAAAGCGGGCGTTTTTAGGGTAGCGTTAACGAACCAAAGTCGACAATATGTTTAACTTATTGTGAAAAATACTCTAAAGAATAGACATTTATAAATAATATTTGCAAATTTAAAAAAAAAAACTTTCAGTGAAAGTTTAAAAACAAAAAGAATATATAACTGCAGAGATATCAAAAAATATTGCAAAATTCTTCATAAATAAAATAAACAAAATTATTGATATAGCCTAATCTACAGTGAAATTTTATGTTGACTTTTAAAAATGCAATTTTAAAATTTTGCTGTGTTAAGCCAATTGCAACAATAAAAAAATATAATAAGTAGTATCTACAAATGAAATTATGTGCAAAAATAAAAATATAAAATTTAAAAAGCAATTAAAATATTGCTAAATTATCTTCAAAGTAAGATTTTTAAAAAATTCATATTATCGTAAAATTGTAAAATAATGAAATCTATGGCGTTTGTTGTTTTTCTCTACATTTTCTAGTTTTATGATACATACATAGTTTTACAACTACATAAATACCCTCGGATTATTCGAAGTTAAATTTAATATTCATATGTAACATTTATTCGGTTGCTTCTCTTCTTCTTCAATAAAAAAAATTATGAAAGCTTTAAATTTTACCTACTGAAAGCAAACAATTTTTTTTTAATATAATCGTTAAAAATAAACTTAGCTTAAATAACATAATTTTTGATTTTCACTTTCTCATCGCAATCAATAATTTGCTATCTCTAAAATTGAATCCTAAAGTTTTGTAATCGTTAGAAGTGACATCGCAAATTTAGAACAAAATCAATTTTGCAGTGACCACACAACTTGCAAAGGAAGTTAATAAAAACATTTCTTCCGCAAAATGTTGGGTTTGTCCCTTAAGTTTTTTTTTGCAGTTAAGGCACGATATGTACATACATATGTATGTACATATGTACATATAAAAAAACACAAAATTTCATTAGCTTTTTCACGGCCACGAGTTTGTTAAAATGAGTTCAGCATTTTTAAAATTATCCTTTGAACCAAAAATATAATACCTGATACGTAAATAAATACGTACATACATAGCAGAGACCGGCAAAAATCACGTTTTTTATGCCTTCACTCATGCATAACTTTTTTGTGTCCAATTATTCACAAACACATAAGCAAGCATGCGCGTACGCTCATAATCTTTATTTGTGTTAATCATTAGGAAGGCAAATACAAAAATGCCTATATGAATTTTTCAAGCAAGATTTTAACACAGAAGCTATTTTGAGCGTTTGCATTGATTAAACACAAAAACGAATGGCATTTATTCAACATGCCTTTTCTTTGCAAAGAATATTAAGAAAAATCATGCAATGATATATGCTGGCACATAATCTTGAGTGTGTAGGTATGTATGTTGTTAAACATTGTGGTTGAGAAATAAGGATGCCATACGAAGTTACCAAAAAACGTCGGTTTTACAATAAACTTTAAAAATCGCAATTTTCGGTTTAAAATCGTTTAAAGATCGGATTATTTTTTACTCATTCAAAAAAAACTTGTTATTTTTATAAGAAATACTTCAACCTTGCCAAATTTGTTTGTTTTATTGAATTTTACTGAAATTAAAGTCGTTTTTAACTCCCAAGAATAATACCGCTTTATTGGTTTGGTACATAGATTACTTAAAAAGAAGGGTCTTTAAGTGTATTTTTCTGAGCGCGGTGCGCTTTTTTTTAAATTTCGGTGCTTTTTTTAATTTTTGGCGGCACCGAAGCAAATTCCACAAATCTATTTGTTTCAGTGTGAGAAAAAAATCTTTGTACAATAAAATACACCCGTTTCAACATTATTTTATTCAACAGCGCAAAATTTTTACACGTTTATATGAAAATGATTATTTTCACGACAACACGGCTACATGGCTACACGACCACCGTTGTAGCTGTGGTAGATTTAGGCTAATTTATATTTTTGTGAGCGACAGTGAGAGTGTTTAATATATAAGTGCTTAAAATACTTTACTGTATTTAACAAAAAATAAGAATACAAAACGCATTGCTTATAATATAACCTCCTTCATGTATACACATATACACACATGTCTATATAATTACAAAATGATAATTGTAAAAATCGGGATAATTTTAAAAATATATTTCTTGATTAATTATCTGTTTCAGCGTATCGTCGTAAAAATGCTATTAAACTGTTAAGTCTGGCAACCGTGTTGCCTAACCATTCTATAAACACACAGCACCTTGTGCATAAATGTACAATTGTTGATTTTTTGCCTTTTTCACATTAATGCTTTTTGCATTAATGCCTCTAAGTTTTTGATTTCGATCATGAATGTGATTAAATAAAAATGTGTGCTTTGAAGAGTTGTCCAAAAATTCATGCACACACAGTTTTTAAACACTCAAACTGAATAGCTAGCATGCGGCAACAGATTAAATTTACATGTTCGCAAACAACCCTTATTTTGCTTAGCATAAAATAGAATAGACACAATGTTGATAAAGGCATATTTGAACGTTTGAGCGAAAATGACATGTTTTTCGAGTGTTTGATTAATCTGATTTTTTTTTAATCACCGGTTGCAGGTCTCTGATACATAGGTATATACGTAAGTACGTATATTTTCAAGCCATGTATATTTCATATACATACTTAATAATTAATATTACATAATTCGTTTAAGGGAATTTTCTTTTAAGCAAAGGTGTGCTTTGAAATTATTCAAAAACAAAAGTTAAGAATTTTTCTTACAACCGATTTTTTTCTTTTAAACGCCGTTCATTTATGTATTTATATCTATATAGGAAAAAAAATTTAAAATATTGCACAAATCACTTAAATAGGAATTATACATACACATGCGCATATCTACGTACATGTTTCGGAGGTATTTATCGGTAGTGGCTCCTAGAACGTTTATGATCTCGAGTGTGCCTACCTTTTTAGAATTTAACATGAGAAATATTCCCTTTTAATGTACCAATTTCGATGGAAAATAAATAATTTTTAGGATATTATTAAAATGTTTGTTAGAAAATTAAATTGTCAACAGTCAGTAAATGTGACTTAAGATTTTTTCCATTTTAAGCAAAAATTTTAGAATACCAAATATACTCATAATCCTTTTACGGAACGGGTATTGATTAACCACATAATATAATTCAAAAATAAATTTAAAATGTCTGAGATGTTAAACGTTTTATGTTCTTTTAAAATTCCATGTAACTCGACTTTTTTCAGTGAATTGACATTTCAGCCAGATCTGACAAAAATTTTCCATTCCATTTATTTAATGGCGTTTGCTTTTCTAAAAAAAAAGTGTAACATTTTGTTGTTGTAAATTTCAAATAATTTCAATACAACTAACGTATTTTTCAAAGAGATCACCCATCACCACCTAGTTTATTTATTTTCACAGGAATACGACTGCCCATTCAACATTTTTCATGCACATGTCTGCTGAAAATCGCACAAACTGATCTACTGGATTATGATTGCGTTCATAATGAAAAATTGAGGGAGTGTTGTGGCCATAGCATGTGTGGCATCATAAATAAACAACAACCAATTTCTTTTCCTAGATTTTATCATGATGCATCTTATGCACCTAAAATCACACCGTAAATTATTAAAATTACAAATAAAATGAACGAAAACAATAATTTATAATACGAACTAAAATGCAACGTATTGCAACTTGCACAAAAAATAATGATGATTGCTTTAATCATATTGAGAATTCTATAAAAAAATATACATTTCTGAAAAAAGTAGTTCATTGGGTTTTGAAGAATATTTATGTGCATTAAGCAAATTTTGCAATAAAAAAAATCTTTTTCCAACTAAAAAAATCCGCGTAAAATTAAAGCAAAACAATAATATTCTTTTCATATTTGTCAAACACTTGTCTAACAGATTAATTAGGAAAATAAGATTACTGTCATACCACGAGTACAACACAGACACAAAACAGATGCAAACAACAACAACAGCAACAATGACCAACAAATAAAAAAAGAAAATTAATGTAAAAGCTCTTAAATTGTTCCATCATCTCTTTGTTAATTACGTATGCAACGGCGAATTACAACAATTAAGTGCCATAATTCATTAAGAGTTGCCAGCAGGTGGCAAAAGTTTCGATGCAACGAAAAGAGAGGGAGAAGTGGGAGTGTGGAAATTAAAAACAGGAAATCGTAAAAATTTAAATAAATAAATAATAAAATGAATAATCAATTAATGGAAATTGTTTTTCAATGTGGAAAATTTTATATGTCGATTGAGCAAAAATAAACTCTCAATGTAACGTCTAAAAAAAATTAAACTCAAACCGCATCGAAAATAAATATTAATTTTTTTAAATCTTATTTTTGACATCGATAAAAGTAAAAAAGAAGCTTATCTCATATATCAGACAATTTTAAATTACAAAACAAAATTAAATGTGAAAAATTAGCTTTGCGAATTGTTCTGCAAATAGATCAGAAGCGAGTTTAAATATTTAAATAATGTTTTAAATAATGTTTTTAAATAATGTTTTTTCGCTTGCTTTTTTCATTTAGATTTATAGTTTTTTAATACATACAGAATTCAATATAAAGCATATTTGGAGACAACTTAACATCACAATCGATTTTTATTTGTGAAATTATGACGAACTTTTTAAGAAATTATAAAAATAAAAATTATAGAATAATTGCAGAAACCTAAAGGCGTTTACTTTTCTGAAAGAAATGTAACATCTTATTGATCAATTTGTAAAAAAATCTATTTATTGCTTTAATTTGAAAATTTTAACTCCCTTAGAGGATTGTGTGCTCCTTCCTTTTAAGTTTGCGCTTACTGACGAACACTGAATTCTCTCTTTCTTCTTGGAAGGATTATAAAATTCTGCTGGTTTTTTTTTTTTTTGGAAAGAAATCTTCAATAGGATGACTTTTAATTCTTATCTTATATGGCTTTAACTATCAACAAGCAATATTCTAATGAAATAATATTTAACTTTGTATTTCATATAGGATCGAAATTTGGTTTTAGGTGACAACACAGCACTATCGAACAGACACACACACTTTTGAATGTGATTAGAACTGCTTTCGGAGAAAAAAACATTGTCCTACTCTTTTCATTGATGTTTCTTTTAAAGGATTAATCAGGAAACTAAAACAAAAAGCTCCCTCAAATACTCATATTTAACTGGATAAAAAAATTCATCATTAAAAAACGTAATTTCCTATGCACACCACAGCAGATGGAAGCCGGAGGTCCTACATTATATTTGATACACATATGTACGCCTCCGACAAGCCAACAAGAATCAATGACTAAATTATCCCGCCATATTCTGAGGTTAAACAACTTGATATACACATTGACCGTAGTCTAACATGGAAGAGTTACAATGATTTAAAACTTATCCATATTAAATTGAAAGCAGTTCAACTTAATTGACTTTACTTGAAGAAACTTAAATTTAAATTCACGATCACGTGTGCGGCGAAACTAAAAAAAATCCATTCTATATGAAATGTATAATCTTCTCTTATTAGATTTTAATATACTCGGTGTCGAGGAGCAAAAATATTCATTTTTCTTACTCCTTGGATCTGTATTTCCTAGTAATCTTTCAAGCATCCATTCAAATAAATTTAATACACAAAAAACACACTATTTACTTAATCACAATTTTGTTGTTGCAACAGCTTTAATTCAATGTCAACTTAAGCATTTTTTCTAGTAGATGTTGATGGATCTAATTCTTTAAAAAAAATGTGCAAGGAAATCCATGTATACTTTCGAATTTCCCCTATAAAAATAAATAAACTTTGAAATTGCAAAGAAATTTCCATCCATTTATTGTTCTTTTTCTTCTATAACTCGTAAAACCGAGATCGTGGCAGAACTTTTTTTAAGTAAAAAAGTAAATTAAAATAAATTTTTACACCCACCATCGACGACGTGCATAACAAATTATTAGATTTCAACAACAATTTATCATTATAAACCGCACGACAAAACACATATTTCACTTTTAAGCTTTAATAATTGCAACCTCATCTCAGCGCTGCTACTCGTATTAAATGTATTTATTTTCAACTATAAAAGCATAACCACTTACTATAAGTGTGTCCACTTCAGCTACTTTTTCTTGCAACTATCCGCTTGGCTTTCTTGTTGTTTTCTTTTACGATGACACTTCTCATCTAAAGTGTTTTTATTGATGTTTTCCTGTGCCTGAAACTACGCAGACAGCGCTGGCAAATATTTCAATTGAAAAATATTTTTATCTTTTTTATTTAATTTTTTACTTTAGCTGGAATCGAAAGGACATTTTAGTTCAATCATTCATTAAGCCACATTACTAATTAGAGCTTCTGTCACTTTTTTATACAAAAATTTATGAATTAAGAAAAAAGTACAGTAAATATTGGAATTGGGGTAAACAATTAAAGGCATAATTTTTGTACTTCACCCGTTCATGTGTCTGCTTTATACCACTTTTTAGGTGGCTGCCAGTATTTAGAAATATTTAATACTATTTAAAGCACTTCCGTATCAAGTAAGAGAGAGAATGCATCAATACAGTATTAATATCGTTTGATACATTGCATAATACTTCGTATACATCAGGCATCAAAATTTCAATGGATGCCCGATTCGCTCATCTCTGAGTATCGATAACAAAACTGATGCATTTGTTAACAGAATATACATTGTCAATGTTTTGAGTGTTGCATTTAGGAACGACTTACAATGTATTGATTCAATGCAACCATGCACTTAGGAGGCTACTATGCCACACGCACCGTCATACAGGCACTCGTTAAACCCAGTATGTAACAAACTTCGGCTAAGAACAATAAATATGAAACATCTTAACTTACGAGTTAAATTAAAACAACTTTTGAATGCAAAAAAATTATAATAGTATTAACATTTCCACCTCTGTTGTAAACATATACAAGATCTGTACACTCCGATTTATAGTCTTGGGCATTTCCTAGGAAATCGAAAATTCATGTTTTTTTTTTTTTTGTTATGATCTAGGAAAGTGTAATATAAATCTATTCTAAATTTGCTAGATCTATAATCTTTGCAAGAGTACTTTGCAATCAAAAGTGATCTCCCCTATAAATAAATATAATAGAGAATAATATTTATGAAAATGTTCATCACAAAATAAAATATGTAATTTAAACAAACACAAACTATTCTTTGTAAAGTATTGTACATCATATTACAATCGAGAGGTTGTCCCTCCTGGTTGATACTCAAGCTGAGAAGGAGGCCCACTCTCGCTCTTAGCCGAAAACGAGAGACGTCCAGTTTTTTGTCTAGCATGGGCTGGACTTAAGTAATCGATAATCTTAAGGATTTCAGTATCTATTGTTAAGGTCAGTTTATATTCACAATTAATAATAACTGCAACAAAAAGATGACAATCACATCAATACTCGTAGTTTATACGATACATAAGTATTCATTAGCACTATATCTGCGATCTTTCCCACTGTGCGTTGCTTTTTAAAATCTCAAAAAAAACTGAATTTGTTTAATTATTTACAAATCACCCGTTTATTCAAAGAAATAAACAGTAACGAAAATTCTTTGCAATAGAAATTGACACTTAATAAATATTTACCATTTTTGTGTTTTCTTTATTGCCCTCTTAACGCCTCCATAAAAGAAATTTATTGTATTTGCTGGCGAAATTGTGTTCAGATTTGTAATAAAAATGGCCAACAAACATTTTAAGTTGGTGTTGTCAGACTAAAAAATTTATTATAAAAGTTTTAGACTTTCATAAACACAGGAAAATTGTTTTGGTACTGGCTGAAGGAGGTCGAGCTTAAACATTTGGAAAGGGAAATTTTACATACAAAAAAAAAAAAAAACTTTTTTAAAACTTCTTTGAGCAACGTCAAAGTAATTTAATTTTTTTGGTGAAGTAAAATGTCTCTTTTCCTTTCTTCGTCGATAAGAATTAATAAGCCCCGCCAATGCCTGCCGGAATTCATAACATGCTTCGCGTTAAGACCAACTTCTTTTGATTTTAAAAATACGTTGTTCTTTTCTATTGTTAAACAAAACATATCTTGTAGTGACAAAAAAACCATAATGCATAACTTCCAAATGTTTGCTGGGTTTTTAAATTGTGTAAATATTTACTTACACATATTGAATATGTATTGGAAACACAATAGAATTCGAATAAGCTGACCACCGTTGAAAAGAAAGAAAAATCGCTTATAAGAAAAGTTCTTAAATTTTGTTTTTAATTATTTATTTTTTAGAAGAAAATTCGCTTTAGCGAAAAATCGTATTAACGAAACACATTTTTTATTTTGTAGAAGTACAAGATTATATGACACAAAAATAAAAAAGAAATTATTTATGGCAGTGTCGGCTCATTTTGATCGTATAAGATGCATGCATGATGGAATACATGTTGATGTAATACATACATACATGGAATACATATTTTTCATTTTGCATAATTTTTTTCCGATTCGTAGAACAATTTTTAAAGTGCTTAATTTGTTTAAATGAAACGGCTTTATCCCAAATCTTTTTAAATGAAAAGGTCGCTTAAACGAAAAGCAACTCCCGAAAGTTTTCATTTTCGTATATCCGAATTCGACTGTATTTATGAACATTGAACTACTCGTATCCAATGGCATAAGAAATCGTGTAAAGCATAAAACTGTCAATTATTGTTAAATATATGTATGTGGTTGCTAATGATGACATTATTGTTATTTTTATTTATTTCGTTACAATTACAAATATGATCTATTCCAATTACATTAGAAGCGTTTGAGATTTGGGAATGGAACTGTTAATGTAATTTAATGAAAAAAAGTTGCGACTTTTGATTTGATTTTTTTCTTTAATTTTAATGAATTTAATTATTTAAGGTTAAGGTATTTTATTTAAAAAAACATTTTCTTTATTTTCTTTACACTTTGACTAAAATTATAACAAAATATATAAATTTTTTACGAGTATATACATACATACATAGATGATGTTTAGGATCTACCCAGTATGACGACTTAGTGTTTAATTTATTGTGAATATGTAACTTTTCCCTACCAGAGATGGAAACGTGAAAAACTTTTCGCTCGCAATCATGCACCCTCACTAACAAAAAAAGTTACTGGCGCGCGCTTAGGCATTAGCATTATTTTTGAGACAAAATTTAAACAGAGTGATGTAAATGTAAAAATAATAATTACAATCACAATTACTACGTTTTCTTCTCTCAAAAAAAAATTAATTTTTTTGCCATTTCAAAAAAGGGAACTTTTTGCGCCTTAATATGAGCAGACGTATAAGAAGAATCACGCAATCCTGTAGGATATTTAATGTGTTTTGAAATTCTAAAAATTGATAAGAAAAAAGCTCCATCAGCAACCTCAAATTATTTTCACGAATAATAATGAACTAGATAATTGATGGATATGAAATTTAAATATAAAATTTCTCAACAACACTTAATATTGAAATTTATTATTTCGGGATATTCTCCCCAACAACTAAAATATTTCTCAACAACATTATCCCAAAGGACTTCCTTCATTTCTATTCACATTTCGGAGATTATTAACTGCTTGTTCCGAAAATCACTCAACTGGTTTGCAAGGTTCGCGAAATTACAGTTAGAATTATTACCATAGCGTTTGGTGGCTTAAGAGTAGCTTTAGAAAAGCTTCATTAGAGCTAAAAAATCATTCTTTCATTTTAGTTTTGAAAGATACTTAGAATTAATCATATTAATTAATCGCGTTTTTATTTCTAAAAAAAGTATTGCCTTGAAAATGGGGATCACATTCTAAACACTCGTATTACCAGTACCTTCACAAAAAGACGCCTTTTTCGAGCTCACAATAGAACAAAAATAATTGCTTACAACAAAAAGAACAAAAAGAAGTCTTAATGATACAATCCAAAAAAAAAATACAGAAGAAGTATTTCTTTTAACTGCCTTTTCACTAAATTGTATGGAATTGCAAAAAGGATTTTTCTCTAAATTTGTAATGTCCCTTCTAAAGGTTACTTAAGCTTTTTCTGCTATAAGGGCACGACATATTGAAATTTACTAATTTTTTTGTAAAATTATGACACAAAAACAAATATTTAATATTAACAAAATCAGCATTAAACAAAACAAACCCCTTATTTGTATAAATAAAGCAGTTTAACACAATTGAAATAATTAAGGCAAAAGAAAAACCCGATTTCAATAAAAAAAGAGCCAATCGAACAGTTTACAAGGACATTTTTTATAAAAAAAAAACCAAACCTTAAGCAACCCCATTCAAATAAAAAAATTGAAAATCAGGAGTTATAAGCGATTAGCAATATTTCGAGCGATTTAGGAAACAAATTGTTTATGGGAAAAACTGCAAGCATGTCGCTTTAAAACAACAAATGATAGAGTCAAATATGCGCAAGAAAACATTAAAAAAATAGGGAGAAATTGACAACTTGCTCCTTTTTTGAAGTCGATTAAAAAACGGTAGTATCCAACCCTGAAATAAAATTGAGTGCAAAACATGTTTCATGTGTAAATGTTTTATGTGCAACATTTTATCTTTTTGAACTATTGCTTTCTTTTTCTTAGAACAGAACATAAACAAGCAGGAGGACCAACATACTTATGTGTAACGTATCAATCAGGAATGAAAACGTCTTTACTTTCACCTAAAATATCATCAATTATATTCTTGATTTTCATTAATTATCGTTTATTCGTTTGTTTTTTTTTTTAGAGACATAAATATTCGTTTGATTGTTTATTAGTCTTCCGGCAAAGTGTTCAGGAAAAACCATTGTTTAAAAAATTTTAATTTTTAAAAATTAATTTCATTCAAATGTCAGTTAAACTTACAAATATCAATAATTTTTACAATTTATTTCAATACAAAATATTCATGCATGTACATGCATATTTACGAGCATATATGTATGTATGCATACATACATATGTACATGCTTACATATATTTGTTTAATATCCAAATAAAGTAAATACGAGTTGAGTATCAAAAACGAAAAAAAATCTCTTCAGGAATTAAGAAAAACAAACACGAAACAATTATTCGTATTAATGTTTCAGAAGTGCAATCACGTTGCATTTAAATTATTTCCATGTCGAACGACAGGGTGAAGCACAAACAGTGAATTTTATGACATCTTTGTTTCTGACAATAAAAAAAATTCATAAAAAAAGTTTAAATTTTATTATATGGATATAATAGTGTTTGCTTTTCCAAAAATTTTAATGATAAATTTACTTAATCGCTTTTTATTTTGAAAAACTTTAGCTCCCTTATAGGATGCCGCCGTACTCTTTTCTAATGAGCTTGCGCTCACTAATTAACGCGAATTTCCCATTTTTCTTTGAAAGTGTAGCAAAATGTTAAACTTCTTTTTAGAAGATATGAGTTCAATGCCGTGCAGTCTTAAATATAAGATTGATCGCTTAGTCAAAGTCAGGGAGCTAAGTCGTGATCGACACAATTTCTCATCAAAATAATTTCAATAGATCCATTTTTTTTTGATGACGAAAGTCTATAAGACGCGAATCGAGTTTGGTTTAAATGTTGGATGAGGAGCGCTATTCAATACTGAAAAGATTAAAGAATGAAAGTAAACGAAAAACGTAAATGTAAATATTGTGCCTTAAACGCCACAAAAAAAAGCTTGAGGGACTAACGCAAGTGAATTAGTTTTATTAACGGCCTGTGCTGCTGTGAAATCTATTTTGCTCTGAATTTGTGATTCCACTTCTAACGATTATAAAACGTTAAGATTTAAATTTACAGATCGTAAATTATCGATTGGAATGAAAAAGTGAAGATCAAAAATTATGTTATTTAAGCTTTTTCGTGGACAATGTTAAGGGAAATTTTTTTTTTCGTCATAAATAAAAATAAATTTTAAAATAATTTTTAAGAAAATGGGCCCAACATTTTCCCCATCATCCTATTGAAATGATCAGTCTAAAGCCAGCTCGAATCCGCAACACTGAGTAGGATTTAAAATATTCGGTTATGACATATGACAGTATAGGTTTAAAAAACTCTTCATAGCCTGGAGGAGGTACAGCTCGTGACACAATTGGATGAGCCAATATGACGATAAGTAAATCCACGAGACACCCTGTCCAAAGTCTTAGCGCCCTTTAATGCTGGACTAAAGGCATTTAATTTTTTAATAATGTCTTGGGATATTGACTATCGCTTATCCTTGAGTCGTATGTGATAGAATTTTCTATCGTCTGAAATTAATTTTGTTTGCATTCGACCTGATAATAAATGAAAATTAGAAAATTTTACCAAACTAAATGAGTATTTTTCAATTACACTTTTTTTAGTTCCAATGACTTCTTTCAAAAATACAATTGCAATTAATAATTTGATAACGACTAAAAATTCGAAACGTTACACCCGCACGCAGGCTTATTATCCAGTAAAATTCTTAGAAATTTCAATACATTTTGGTCGATATCGAATGACAGAATCTCAAAAGTATAAAAAGTCGCCAGTTCAAGAAAATTTTGCGTAAAGGCTTGAGGGTTGTTTGGACAGCACGAGGAGTCTAAGAGCTGCCATGTGCATACTGAGTTTAACGTAACCTGAAAAAATGTTCATTGTCAAATATTAACAAATTATACGATTTAGTATCAATTACAACACTTTATTATTCAATACCCTGTCCATTAAAGTAAATTTACACACATGTTCATTTTTTTCACAATCTTTTTAAAAATATTTGCATAAATGTCAATAGTTTTTGTTGTTGTTGTTGTTCTTGTTGTTATTTATGTTGTTCATTAATTTTACTCAAGTTCATTACGTATTTGCACGTACATATTTGCAATATTAATAATTTTGTGGTTTCGCTGGCGTCCGTCTGCTCTTTCGCCTTTGTCTACCTGTCCTTTTTATTGCAGTGTTTTAATTTGTCGATTTTAAACATCATTGTCAACATGATTCATTTAGTTTGAATATTCAACGGCTGTTTCCGGCTTCACAGCTTGGCATGATTTTAATGCAATAGAACATTCGCTAAATATTTGTTAATTGACTTGTTTTCTATTAAAGGCATTAAAGGAAAATAAAAATAAATCAATGTCTATTTGCATATGAAATATTTTATTACAATTACATTAATAAATTGCACAGCAATATATTAAGAGTGTGAACAATTTTAATTGTTGCATCGCACAGTGGGGAACGAAGTAACATAATTTCCATGATTTATTTTATTTATTATTTATTTCACATATGATATTTTAATTATATCCCCAAACTTGTTTAAAATATATCACATGAAATGTGATAAGGCGACCAGGTTGTTACTATTCCTAAAGATATTAGATTAAAATGTCCCAATTTAAGACCGCTTACTTATTTTTATTAATTTTTCTTAAATAATTCTAAAATAGTTTCTGAAAGAATTCATTAACACTATATATTATTTGAAATGATTAATTCGCCTTTTTTCGTTCTTGCATTTATTGCCGAAATCTGTTCAGCTGTTTGACATTTTACACGCCACAAACATAGATGTCAAATTTCTTTTTTTGAAATTTTACACGTGTTTCCATAAATCATTTCTCATAGTCTTTGATTCAGAAAAAAAAATTCTATTCCATTCCTATATTTTATGTATTTATAAAAATTGTTTACTGTACAAAGCTGTCAATGCTTAAAAAAGTTTTACGGTTGCGAAAGCCTTCACCGAAAGTGCCAACGATGGCATTTAATTGAATATGAGAAAATAATGAAAAGTGAAATTCTAAATAAAACTAAAACTCCAATAATTCAAATAATTTTTTAGTTTTATTAGACTTTTTTGTCTTCATTTTAATAAATATTTATTATTGAGCATGAAAAATTTTATTCCAAAATAATGGTTTTATTTTGTAATTTTTTTTTAATTTTTTGCCCTTTAAAAAAAATAAGTGCATTTAGTGGTCTATAATGAACGCAACGTTTTTAAGAAAAATCTCGCAGTCCTGTGAGGGAATTAAACTTTTTTAGTTTATGGCAATAAATAGTCTTTTTTCATTAAATTGATCAATAAAATGTTACACTTTTTTTCAGAAAAGAAAACGACATAACTCAATTAATCAATACCTCTTTACGTAGGATTGTTTGATGGCATAATTTTAGGAGTATTGTCACCATTTTACTTAACTATGCCTCAATCTGTGCTAACTTTTTGTAAATAGTGAAAGAATTAACTTTTTAAGCCTAGTACAGAGATTTAGTGCTCCTCTATGATCCCCAGTTGGGGATATTTTGTCCACTTTGGTTCTTGGAGGGGCAATAAATCTTTGAACAACATCAATTTTTATTCGCCCGTCTTTTTCCGTATTCCTGGAATCCTTAATAATGTTTTGAGAAGTTTAAAAATTTTGGTATGTGAAAAATGAACGTGAGGTGTTTATGTTATAAAAAAATATATGGAACAGGCAGCATGCGTGGCATATTTTTTGTTTACTGGGTCAAACAATGTGACCGTAATTCCACTTGAAATACGTGCTCCTAGATTTGTCATGTTTAACAAACCTAAGTTACGGCTTAACAGAACCCTGTAATGACAAGTGGTTTGTGTCTAGGGTTATAAATTTCGAAATTTATCTTCACACATATAAGTATAAGAACTCGAGGTCAGGACTTGTGAGTATATTCACAAATAGTCAGATGGCCATCGGAGCAATCTCAGCGGAACGCACTGAATCACGTATAGTTTTTGGGATTGCAAAAACGCTATTAACAGTTAATGGAAACCTGAAACCTTTTGATGCACTTAAATCCGAGCTAAATACTTGGGCACATAGAGCCCATTCAACTCTCTGGAATAACAGAACCATGGGAATCGATACAAAAATTCTATGGGAGAGATCCGGACGAGAGAGGAACGAGGGAGCTGCTAAGACTTAGCAAGCCCGAACTAAGTAGAATAATGGGAGTTGTCACAGGGCACTCTCAACTACTGCTACATCTTAAACGCATGGGTATAGCGGGAGTAGATAAATGTAAAGCATATGGGGGGAGAGCGAAACATTGGAACACTATTTGTGCCAATGCCCCGCCTTCTCACAAATAAGGTCCCGATATATTGGGAGTGACTCCTTACCGGACATAACACGGTTACGGGGAATATGCTGGAGGAAATTAAGAAACTTTATGAGTGACACGGAGTTTCTCTAGACCTTTGGGTGAATATGTTATGGTTAAACCCATGGGAGCATACAACAAGCCTTCACTGGCTTAGGTGTATGTCGTACGACATGGGCTATCGCACCCCTCCTGTCAACCTAACCTAACCCAACATATAAGAACTCGTGTAAAAATACGGAAATTTAGGTTCATAAATTCCTCAAAGAAATTTCTAGTTACTAGTAAGCAGTTCAAAAAGAAACGTGTACGGAATTTTTTACATTTGTTATCTATTGCAGAGACTTTTTCTGTCAACTAAAACAAAAATTAGACCGATCCGATACATTTGTCACACAAATTAAAAAAAATTATAAGCCTTTATTTCAAAATGAAACATACATTTTAAATTTTTTAATTATTTGAAATTCTTTTGTAAAGAATGTCAACACTTCAAAGACATTCTGTGAAAATTTAATGTCTTCTAATACATTCTTAATTCCTTGTTAATGCTTTATAATTTGTAAAACATTTCATTAAATTAAATTTTCTTTGAATTTGCTAACAAAAAGTTTATATGATTTATGTGCTTATAGGGAAATTGAATTATCAATTTGGTATTAGAAAACAAAGTTCCAGCAAAAGAATTCTACGTTTTATTAAATAAAACCAAAGTCAAGAGGAAGTAAATCCGCAGAACTAAATTACCTCAAATAATCAGACAGACGGATAGACAGACACACGGACAAATAGCATAAACAAAAACGTAAAAAAATCTAGATAAATAGCCAAATAAAGCAAAAATTATATGAATAAAACAACAACAGTAAGAACAACAAAACAAATGTATTTAAAAACAAAAGAAAAATAATAATTACAATTAAATAAAAAAAATTAATATTTAAAATTTTATATCATTAAATACCTTTGATTTGAACAATTAAGTTCATAACAGAGCTCTTATCGCCATTTCGAACAAGCAGAGCACATAAGAAAATCTTTTTCAATTAAATACATTCAAATTATTATCCATTTACTTTTATGTGGCGATTATAAATTGAATACAAATGGAATGGATTGTAGAAAAACACTTATTTTTAGTCAATGAGTAACACTGTACAACACAGAAAAAATTTTAAAATTTTCAAGGGCTGATCCTGATTCTAAAAAAATATCGGAGTTGTTATTCCCTAAGTCTGGCCTTTATTTGAGGTGTAGTGTAGCTCTAGTTATAGTGAAGCCGTAGTGAAGGTTTGTTCAAAACTTTTTATGCAAAAAAAACTAACGAAAAACATTTTTGTGTTTCATCTTAACCCTCCAAATTTGTTGCGTAGTGGCTCTTTTTTGTTCTATCCCTTGAAAAAGGGTAAATATCTCCCTCAAATGGAGATATAGCGGACAAAAATGTTGCACAAATATACTTGTCATAAAATTTTAATATAGCTCATCATATACGCCAAAGCTCAAACAAAATTCAACGTGAACGCCAGAAATAAGTTATAACTTAAAATGCGTTTAAGGGTTAATTTTATACTTATTTGTTATTGTAGCACCCAGTGTAGCCCTTTCGATTTAAGTATAAGATGTGTATAGGAATATTTTAGCCCTCTAACTTTACACTTTAACCCCCTAAATTTTCGATGATGGGGTCTTTTTATCCCCTTTCTTGGTGAGGGGGAAAAAGCTTCACCAAAAAAGCAATATAGTAGGCTGAAATGTGCTTTAAATATATTTGTCATGAAAATTTCAAAACATCGATAGCTGTGTGTTTTTTGGTCCTCGTTAACTTTGACTTTGTTGCACAGTGTAATTTAATAGTTTTTGTTTTGTTTTTGAATTTCTATATAACAAATATTAGATAACAAACGTTAACGTTTGTAGAATAGATAAATAAATGTTAATTGTTTTTACTGAATACTTTCATTTTCATTCGTACTTCCGCTAATTTTCGTTGCTTGGAGGCGGGGGTGGGTCTAGTAGACTACGACCTCTTGGGAAAAATTTTTGATCAATTTTATCATACCATTAAAAAAAAGATATATTTTTTATCTAGTTGTCCTAATTGTTACAAATTATGTTAACAACGCATTTAAGACAATACCGATGAATTATTTATGTATTTCGTAAAATATAGGATAAGAATTCCGGTTAATTGGGTTACGAGTATTTCGGTGTCTTTTGATATTCACTGTTCAAAGTTCGGATTACAAATAATCCTAAATAAATAGTTTATAAACAGTTAAAATAGAGATCTGTTACCGCTCTTCGAGTCAGTAAAAGTCTTCCAGAAAATTTGGCTCCGAAATCTCGAAATCCCTGTCAAATTACTTTGATATATCAGATGTCTAGTAATACTGCTGTATAATAGCGTGTTGTTTTCTAAAAAAGGTGTAAAATTGTCTGCCTTTTCAAAAAGAGAGAAAGAATTTAAATATTGATTAGCAAGCGCAAAGTTATTAATGGTGGGTTCTTTTCTGGAAAAAATTTTATTTGTAAAAGGGGAATACAATTTACATGTTGCCCCGCTCCATTGTAAAGTAATGCCTTTTTAAGCTCACTAGAAAAAATTTTGCTGATTTAACATGTATATTTAGGGCGTTTACGTTTCTAACAAAAAAAAATTTGCACATAGTTTGCTCCTCCTGCATGTTTGTGTTCTTTTCAAAAAAAAAAATGCAATAGTGCAAAACAATAAAATGTTCTTTTCTACATAAATGCTCAAAAAACATGTAAATACGCTACATGCACTCTTTCAAATTTATTTCAGGGTTACGAGTATATGTACCATTTATACACGAGTAAATTGACAAGAATTTCGTTTTAGTTTAATTTTCGCTAATACGTTTTTTATGGTTGAAAAGTTTATAAAAACTTAATAAATTTTAATATATGGATATTAAAAATTTCAAGCAATTAATTTTGTTCCATTGCAAAGACTCCGATTCTGATAAGTAAACTAATTCCGGCAACCTCGACTTCAATACGGAGAGCCAATTGAACAGAATACAAAACCGAAGTAAGTGTGGATTAGTTTAAAACCCGATATAATCCATTTTTAGGTTATATTTTACTCACAGGGGAAGCTTGTGGTACCTTCTTAAAAAAGTGTTTTTTTTTTTCAAAATCGGTCCATCGGGGAGTTATAAGAAGGTCAATAATTGGGATGAGAGGGGGAATTGCCCGTCCGATTTTCTAAAAAATTCGTATATGCGTTATGCGTGTGCAAACATTAAAACAAAGTTTAAAAAATAAACACGAATTGATAACGTCCTTTAGTTTTGAAATCGGTTAAACAAAAATTTTCCGCATTTCGCGCCACAACACGCCACTGTGCGTTATAAACTGTTGTTGCGCTTTAAAATTTAAGCAAAATAAATAGTTGCTATAAAATATGGACATGGACAATATGCAATTTCAATTATTCAATGACATTACGTGCTACAGTGGGCAATGTACATGAATGACTTGAGAAGATTCAAGAAAATTCAATTCATGCTACCGAGGCAGCGCTATTTATACGTGGCTGTCTTCACTATAATCAAGTGATTCCGTTTTGACTCTGATGTCAACATTATTTTTATTGATTTTTGTGTTTTTCTTCCGACGGGGTTTGTTTGAATTTGGGACGATTTTTTTGTTTACAAACCAAATTTGACGTGGGATGACGGAAAATCGTCCCAAATTGTTTTTATTGTTTTTAAGTCGCATGTGTATACAAATATCCCGAAATTGCTCGATGTCCTCAAAAGTCAAAACAATCCTGGTGAACTGTCCAATACCGACGGTTCTATACAGTGAAGCTTTTACAAATTTTCACCTGCGAATATTGAGAATTTTTTATTCAACTGTTTTTATTATTATTATTATTTTTATTATTTTTTTTTTTTGATATTTTATAATTGTAAAATTTCCATGACCTAAAATTCATTCATTAAAAATTTTCACCTTTCGCATTCGTGATATTATGCGAATTTTAAACGAGTTTTATAACGATGTTATATTTCACAAACGATGACTTCGATGCGATTTTCCAACAACAACAACAAAAAGAACTTTCCTTAATACCCCTCACACACACCCTATTTTATAGCACGTCAATTTCGACCCTCCCTTATATAAGCCTTTACATGCCTTAATTAATTTTTTTTAATTTGTTCCAAATAAGTTGACATAAAACATTAATTGTCATCCTTTGTTTATTTCTTTGTGTGTATGTGTATGTACAAGTATATACATCTACATATATTTGTGTCTCTAAATATTTAAATGAGGAAAATTAATTATATCCGATTAGAATGAGTAATTTTTATAAAAATTTCTTGTGCAAATATTATTTCTATTTATCTTCAAGTCAGTGGTGGGGGCCACAACATTCACCTTTTACCGAGATGTGTAATTAATTTAAATGACTAATTTATTTTATTTGTTCCCATTTGAATCAGATATTTATTTAAAGTCTTATTAACACTCCTTATCAAAGGTTTATGAAGTAAATGTTTCATAGAAAAACTTTTTATAAATTATTACGAGAAAAATTTTTTTATTTGAAAAAATTATTGTAAACATTATTGTATTCTTATTTGTAGTGCCGAATGTTTAAGGAGAAGTGAAAAGGGTAAATACATACTCGTATATAAAGGGTTGTCCGAATACAAGCAACTTTTTAAAAATTAAATGAGGTGTGATGTCATGGTGATTAGCAAGGTGCCCCATCCTACTAAAATCAAAGCTTATCCAAGTTCATATCTTTCATAATCATGGCTTTGTAGCGCTTGCAGTTGACTGAAAGGCGTTTCCTACAGCATTTTAGAAAAAAAATGGGCCAATGATACCATCACTCTGAAATCCACTAAACTATCACTCTATGCGGATGAATTGGCTTCGCGGCAATGACATGCGGATTTTTTTTTTTTTTTTTGTCGACATGCCCGCCGAGATGAAAATGCTCCTGGTCAGATTTTTGCGGCCAAATACGATGTACGATTTTTTTTGCAATAATTCCCAAAGTAACGCGACTCATTTTGACCCGCAGAGGTATTATATTGACTTATAGTTAATAATTCGGACAGGAAAAACGCTTCCGTGTTAAAATAACATATGATTTCAAAAGATACTTGTATTTAGACCACCCGTTATATGTGTATAAATGATGTTACAGAGCCCAGCAGCCCTAAGTGTCCTGCTTTCGTTGAGACTAGGTCAGGCGTTGGCATGAACTTGTTGGCCATGAGAACCATGTAGAAAACACGGCAGCCGACTGTTTAGCCAACAGGAAGCTAGACAACCTTTTATTGGACCAGAGACTTTCTTTGTCTTAGCCAGAGGCTATTTTAAGAAAAAGAACAAACCAAGCAATGAAACGGAATTTGAACGCCATTGGCAGACTATATCTGAGCGGTGATAGGTGAAGCGATCTCTACAGATCATGAAACTATCTAATCTTAACAAAAATTATCTTAAAATACTAACGGTATTGTACTCATGACTACTGTGGTCTGTCTCAGAGGCCTTCAATAAGTCATAATTAACAGTGGGATCAAACCATATAGATTCTGTGGATTGTTTGTAAAGGTGCCGGTGATTGCCCAACTCTGGTAGAAAAAATTATCAGGCACCTCGAAGAGCCATGTACAGTGTAGTTCGGTTATAACGTACACCGATTGTTTATAACGAATTACTGCGTTCAACAAATAACTTTTCTGATCCCCACACTTTTGTACAAATATTTCGTGCAAACTATTACGGTTATAACGAACTATGGTTATAGCGAACTTTCGCTTATAAAGAACTATTTTTTTAATACCAAATACAAAAATTCTTCTAAATGATTACGCTCATAACGAACAAAGTTATATCGCAAACTTTTTAAGCCGTTAAAATAAATATTTATCTAAAGGTATTTGACCAATCGATTAAAAGAAGCAAGATTTGTAAATGTGTAGATATATAGAATTCGGCACAAAAATATCGAAATTAAACTGACAAACTTCAATCTTTCTTACTTCAATTTATTGGACAAAATACAAATATTTGGTACGGTTATAATGAACTTCGTATATGACAAACTAAAACAAACAAACAAACAGTTATTTGTCTATTCTATTAAGGACGCCACCACCGAGCAGAGTTAGAAATTCTATTGAAGAAACCTTTGGCATCATAGTCGATCACATGCGGTTTAACAATAAAAAATTACTCGTACATCGATCATGTTTATAGGGATCTTTCGTTCTAGCGAACCATTTCTATTCTGTATATGTTTGCCATGGCGCAACGGTTTGTTCTTAAGAGGCGAGGAACCTAACTGATGAAATGGGCATCAGTAGTCCACAAGACTAATCCTGGACTGGTTGTTGCTGAAGACACTTCGGGAAAATCCAGAAAAAATTTGGTTAAGGACAATATATATAAAGGAGCCAGTACTAGTAGCTGGCTTTTGGATACTCAGCCAAAATCGCCATAGCGGTTGACTGACTATCAGTTGGCTTTCATTTTATGTTGTTGTGGTTAGGTAGTCCCAACTCCTTAACAAAGGATTGGGTATGACCCCATGAAGAATTGTACAAAAATTGTCACCTGTAAGCCAGTACTGCAATCGGTCTGCAGGGGCGAGGATGCATTTTGTTTCACACAGTGGTAACACCACCGTGAGGTAAGGCAAAAAGTCCAAAACTCAAGTGAATTTTGATCACATGTATGGCATTACAAATTTTTTTTATTTTTATTTTCCAGTTGCCATCGGCAGTTGCAAACAAGTAAATTGGCAATTTTCTTTATTTACTTCTAGCAAATCCTTGTCATATAATAAACCGAGGGTTGCTCTATATCGCTGTGCATGGCGTTATTTTTATTAAGTATGAAGAGTAGGAAAACGAATTCTTTCAGAACATAAATGATGGAATTGGTAACGACTATTACCAATTTTATTGTTTGTTTTTTAATGCTACGTTGTTTAATCAACATTTTGTTTAGAGAAAAATCTGACAGCAATACTTTTCCTTAGAAAGGTTAAATATTTTTCCTGCATACAAAGAGTAAACAATAAATTTTATTTTAAATTTTTGTAATAGTATTGGTTTGGACATCTCTGAGACTTAAATTAAGATTCATTTGTGTCTTAAAAACTTTGTTGCACAAACTTCTTCTTTTCTTTAATAATGAATATTTATTATTGCTATTCATTATGTATTTTTGTTTTATGAGAACAATTTAAAATCCAAACAAATCGCCAGGAGTTTAATCAGGCGCAGGTGGCGTTACGTTTTCCTGTGTGTATAACATTATTTACGTGACAAGCTTTTGATAAATTGCTTTCTGAGGTCTAGGTATGTACGCGTATATGAGCAGGGAGTTGGTAAACCGAAGCAGGCGGAACACTATTATTTTAGGTCCCTTAATCATTAAGGGTTTTCCTTCGAATTTTTTCTAATTAATAAAATATAGTGATATTTTTACAAAGTAGGAAAAAAAAGTAATTAAAAAATATTGCTTCTTGGCTTTCCTACGTATCCACATAGACACACATATATATATATATGTACTATATATATGTATATACTTCAGTATCATTAAAGAATGTTGTATTTATAGGTTTATTTTACAAGCAAAATATTATCGCTTGTTTTTTATTGCTGACAAAAAAATGGCTCAATACATCAAGCCGTAAAATACACAAAAAGAAAACTTAAACATATTGCAGAACAACATGTTTCGACATACCAAAAAGTATAATCACACTTTTTTATGGCTTTTTAATCTTATCACAAAAATAATAAAAAAAAACGCAAAAAATAATCATTATAGCAAATTGCAAAAATAAAAATAACTTTTTAAAAGAAAGCTTTTTATTTTACCTAAACACTCCAGACTAATTCTAAAAGTTAAAAAATAAATAGAACAGAAGAAGAAGGAAGCACTTTCAAAAATATATAAAAAATCTAATATAAAAAGCATCTTCACACGCAGCTTATACATTGCTTTGCTCAAATTTTCAAGACACTGATAACCCAGCAAACATTGTAAACATAATTTTAAACAATTGCACGTTTTCAATTCAATGTGAATTTTACAAAAACCAAAAAGAATGATCCTAATAATTATTGTTTTGTAATTCTCATATGATATTAAAAAATCTTTATATAAGCATACGAGGTCGCACGCTGTTTCAACATGATGGTTAAAGTCTACTGATGGCTTGACAATATTTTTGTTATTAACGAAATTAATATTGATAATGTCCTATAATTTTAATACAAAGTTTACGAGTTCAGTCTATTTTCAACTTTGCAACTTAAATATAATTAAACTTGGTTTTTAACAAAGAATTCCGAGTATAATAGAATATAATCAAAAATTTTACTAAAAAAAACATACTGTCAAAAACTTGTCTATTGAGAACAATAACAAATTTGATTTACCGACTGTATTTTTGGTAGTTCCCACAACAAGCTTTTTTTGTAGTTTAAAATTGCAAAATTATTGGTCATATGGAATAAGTATTTATGATTTAACTTTTAACACGCAGGGACAGCATAAAAGAGGAAAGAATGAAATACAACTTTCTCAATGGATACATAGTGCTCTTCGTTGTGTCTATTTTATTAATAATGTAATTGATGAGTTGATTAAATAACACTTAAATATTTATTACCCATAGCACTTGAATGTGCAATGGGTAATAAAAAGAAAATAATAGTTAATTGAAAATTAAATTTTTCCAAAGTAGTCTACTGATGACTTGGCATTAGCATATAAAGGCATATACAAAGCTTTCTCAAAACCCTCAATATATATATTTGTTTTATTGCTAATATAAAGAGCAATAAACTGATTGGGACTATCAAAATAAGACCTTCAACAAATTAATAATAAGCCAGCAGTAATATTAACAAAGTGATCGTCATATTTGAAATAAACAAATATCAGTATTATTGAAAATGTGTCGCGATCATTAAACCATGATTTGTATGACAGCTATCCAAACAAAATGCTAAAATACTCATGACCTTACTAAAAGCATAGATCTATGTAATCCTTAGTTTCACTTAGAACATTAAAAATGCCTCTAATAAGCGCAATAACTTAGCAAACTCTTTATAAATAAATAGATCATTTACACTTGATCGAAATCTAGTAATTAGGATATTTTGATTATTGTGTGCGAAACCAAATCTACCTTGCCACTAGATTTTAACTAAATCTACTCAAAATTTAGTAATACTTAGTGAGGCAACTATGATTTCTTTTTAAAAAAAATTTACAGCAACAAAACACTACGCTGTGTAAAAATTTTAATCCATAAGTTAAGCGTGCTCGTATTAGCTGACTTCTTTTTAGTATTTTCGTTTTATGTCTTTGTAAAAGAAAATCAAGAAATTTTAATTGAAAATGTTTCTATGTGGTCGCTTAGGGAAGACATTCACCCTTATAATATATGGCGTGGGTAATTTTAGCACAACATCAATTTAACACAACAGCAACGCAAGACAACACCACAAATGCTGACGATAAAATCAAAGGCAATTAGAGACAATATCAACATCAATTTTGCTTACAGAATACCAAACATATGTTGAAAGTTATTAGTAACTGGCAATATTGCCAACTGGAATACCGATTTGCAACAAAAATTTAAATAAAACGGCGTTGCCTTCTATTGCCGTCGCCAAGTAGAATAAGGCTTATTATAAATGTGGCAACTTCAAATGGCTAAAACTTGCGAATAAAGTTAGAGATTTGACTTACTTTTACCGTTGGGTAAAAGTGAAATTGTAATAATGAAAAACTGTTCATTCGATCCGATAATATCCTAGAAATAATTAACGCCAAGTTGTAACAATGGCCCTTTGAGCTTTTATTATTATGAAAATGAAGTCCTGCTAAATGTTGAATGACAAACGGTGTAAACGTTATACAGATTTCAATTCAAATCTACTAGATTTCGGTCAGAAGTAAATGTACTCTAAGAAACAAGGGAATTAGAAGCAATTTTTCTTTGTATTAAAATATCCTGGTTTTGGAAAAATTTTCAAATCAAAAGCAACGGCCAGACCCCATGTATTGGCCTCCTACAAAATAAAGCGGTTTAGAGTAACATTATTGAAATGGCAATCAATCGTGGTTTTAAGAACTTTAGTCAACATAAGCTCCTGGAATTTTTTAAAGACAACAAAATCTTTTCAAAATTATTATTTATTTTCGTTTCGGTGGCAATTAATTTTAAGCCTAAAAAGCTTGAACTTTGCCACAAAAATGCTAAACAAGGTTTCTTTTGAATCCAGTGATAAGAAATAAAACTTGATTGTTTGTTGTCATGAATTCCAAAATAGCAGCGCAAATCATGTCGTCTAATTTTCTATTTCTAAAAGACAAAAAAAAAAACATAAATAAATCCATGATTCTCTAACGGAATATGATGGGATTTGAATTCGAGTACAATAACAATGTTTATTTTTTATTATAATATCGTTAAAATAAAAAAGCAATATGAGGAAAAGTTAAAATAACTTGCTTCTATATGATGTTATGATTAAAAATTATCATATA
The DNA here is from genome assembly GCA_963681545.1 of Germaria angustata. NCBI lineage: Eukaryota > Metazoa > Arthropoda > Insecta > Diptera > Tachinidae > Germaria > Germaria angustata. The sequence continues at coordinate 52,797,223 of OY813000.1, read as the reverse complement.
ATGATAGTATGAGTTTATAATCAGACAACTGATGGGGAAATCCATCGATTTCATAATGATAACTTTGAAGTGGTGAATTTCGATTGACCGATTTTGTGTAACTCTTTTGTTCAGTTTCCCTCACATACCCGTCCGTTTTGTGTCTGATAAAAGAAACGTGTCAAAGGAACTTTCCTGGAAAGGATTTTATACAATATTTTGAAGGCCTTTATCTACTTTCTGTTGTATAATGAAATTTCCTTTAAGAAGCATAAGATTTAAAACACTAGAATAAGTTGAGAAACGATTTTTTTTTTCGTAAATATTTATTTAATTATCACTGTATTAACGTTAAAATATTTATTTTATTTATTTTATAGTTCTTGCAAATTTTTTTCCATCCAATTTTTTTAATCAATTAGATCTTAATAGCAATAATTAGAAATAATGCAACTTATTAGAAAACAAACGAGTCTATTTTATTAATCTGTTTTCACATTGCGGCACAGTGGCTTGTATTGTAATTTTAGTGGTCAAATGTGAATTTAAGATTATTTTAGTTTGATAATGTTTTTAAAATTATAAGAAGGAATTAAGAAATTTCATTAAATAGGGAATAAAAAAGGACATTTTTGGTTAGAATTGAAATTCCTATTTGGATTCTATTGAAATGTAGTTAAATTTTCATTAATTTATTCTTAAATAATTGACTTCAACAATAAGGAAGAGGGTATAAATTCGTTTGTTTTGTTTTGTCCAATAAGTGAAAGAAGTAGGGGAAGGTGCACCCCCTATACAAAGCATTAATTAATTAATTTTTTTGAGTATTCAGAAGCGGTATTAGGCCCACTAAACTAAACTAAAAACTAAAACTAAAAAAAATATTTAATTTAAATAGTTTCAGTCATCTTGGCGGCGGCTTTAAAGATCCTAGTAGGAAACGCATATAAAACTTATTTTGTTACTCCAAACTTTTCAGAGCCAGTGTTTGGAGTACTTAAATTTTTTTTTTTAGTTTTCCAACACATTTATTATAATTTTTTTTTCTTTTTTTTTAAAAATTATAATTCAGCTCACCGGATATTATTTTGTTTTATAGTTGAGTCCTTGTAGAAACTCCATTATATTTACGATTTCGGTGTTAAAATATAATAGTAAAAATAAAAAATTTTGCCAGGAAACAAAATATATGTATCTGTATAACCACTGTGCTAAATAATTTTCTCACACTATGGTCTTCTGTTTATTGTTTTGTTATTGCTAATCATCAGCAACATCATCATCATCATCAGCATCTTCATCATTTAAAAACATCCAGCAGAACAAATAAACAATTTTAAGAAAGTACAAAAACACTGTTTGTACAGTGATCCACAACGGTGATGATTACGATGATGACGTTTAAAATTATAGATGATGAGACGCCGATGGAAGTGGGATGGTTGTGGGGGCATAATCTGGTCTTTTCCAATTAGACCATTATATTCGCCCAGTCTGTCATTTTATTTGGCTGCCTGCTGATAGAATATTAAGAAAAAATCTTTCATTTATTACCTTAGGGAGAAATAAACAAATGCCATATACATTGTAAAAAAATTATTTTGATTATTTAGATAAAAAAAAACTAACAACAATAAAATGTACATCTAGTCCTTTTCAAACGTGCCATGTGATATTCGTTTTAAATAATTTTTTAATTATAAAACAAAAACCAAAAATCGTAAAGATCGTCATAATATTGTTGACCATAAAATGGTAAAAATGCTTGATATGGATCGTCACGCTGATTGCCCCTTATGGGAGGCATTGGCTTCGAATCAAGTTCCTTGGACTGGCATGCGCTACGCCTGCCTCAATGTTCTGCATGCGTATTGTAAAGTATTTGATAAGAAAGAAATCTATGATCTCATTGTAAGGTAAGTTTGCAATATGCATTTATAAGAATATATTAAGTAAAGTTTAAAAAATTAAGTAAAAAAGTAAAAATTAGTCTTCGATAGTATCAGGGTTATATGCTATAGAATTTTGTACGAGGCGTGAATGCCTTTATTTTTTCGCTTAAAATAAATTAAAACATTTCCAAGGCTTATTTATAAGGTCAAGACGAATTCATTACAACAAAGCCGAAACTGCAACTGTCAAACTCCTTATGAAAAAGTTGAGGGAAAAATTTGACAATCATCTCACCAATTACCTCGGATGTTGCATAGACCTTATTGATGGGCCTTGTCAAAAAATATCATACTAACACAGTCTGGGATGTAGATAAAAATATTATTGAAACGCTGTCACGGGTCCATAAGTTCATGACTTTTAGAATTTCTCACCTCTTAACTAAAAGGACAAAACTACTCCCATAAACATACAGCTGTTAGTTGACTCCATGTCATAATTTGAACATGCTGCGTCATTAAGTTTGTGTTTGGACAGCCATTGATAGCAGACTACCGCATGATTCGGGGAGAAAATGAAAAAAGTGAATTTCGTGTGCTCATTAAGCATTATTTTTTGTGAAAAAAACCATCACTCAAACCAAGGCCAAGCTTGGTCTAAACTCTAGCAATTCTGCGCCATTAATTTCAGTGGTAAAAGTGTGGTTTACTGAATTTGGTTATGACCATACAAGCTCAGAAGATGTAGTGCTCATCGAACGGAGATTGAAAAAGCGAAAGATTATAGCAGTTACAGCCTCAATGGTTTCAATTTTGAACGTTCACTTGGGTATTAGTAAGCTTTCCACAAGAAAGTTGGCGCGTTTGCTCACAATCAACCACAAACGCAATCGTATGCCAAGTTCGCAAGAGTGTTTGGCGTAGTTAGTTCAACTCCAGTATGGAGAAGTTTTCGCAGCGTTTCGTAGCCGTAAACGAAATGTGGATTTACCACAACACATCAGAGACCAAATAGTATTCAAAACAGTGGATCATGGCGACCTTCATGGCGACTACCTTCAAAAGGGTAAAACAATTAATAGCAAATATTATGATAACTTATTGGTGATATGAAAAAAATTACCGCATTTGGCCAAGAGAAAAATTATTTTCCACCATGACACATGTGCAGATTCCATGGAAAATTTCTATGAATTAGGATACGAATTGCTTCCTCATCAGTCCTATTCATCGAATTTAATCCCGAGTGATTAACTCTTGTTTCCAAACCTGACGAAATGGCTCGGCGGAAAGAGATTTGATTCCTACGATGAAATCATTTCACAAACGACAAATCTTATTTTTATTTATAAAATATTGTGTTCAAATGTACGTTTATACACACATATTTCAAATTAATTACTTGGGAAATTACTTGTATTTGTTTTACACAAAAAAAATTGATCGTAAGTTCAGTTAAGATGCTTTTCGAGTAACATTTTTGCGGCAATTAAATACAAAAAATCTGCTCAACCGTTTGAAAGCTACGATGCCGCAAATAGAGATAGAGACATGCACGTACAGATGTCAAAGACACAATATAACATTTTATTACTACATCGTTTGCTAAAAATAGGAAATATGAAACATTTTGAGAATATCAAATGAGTCACTATACTGAAACGATAATCTTAAATGTAAACAATTATTATGCTATAAACTTTTCCATCCCTGATTGCTATTGTACACGTATGCAAGAGCTGTATGCTATAACTTTTCGCCTTGCAGACTCACTCAACTGTATGAAATCGAAATCTCTTATATTTCTTTGATGTAGTGCAGGAAACTGTGGCATATATTCTCGACTTGCTACATGTACTCGTACTAAGTCTACAAGAGCAATTTACAACCAAGAATGATTTCCGCTATTAAAATAATTTAATTTCAACAAATGTAATATTAAAAAAAATTTTTAACCGGGCGATATTGCTATCTGATCTTTTGATTTAAGAAAACATTAACGAACATTAAAAATAAACTAATTGCAGTTTTCAATGTGAAAATTTCTAATGAAATTTTCTGTTAAATCTATAAAATCAGGCAGTTTTTAAATTGTCTATTTGTCGCGATCAATATTGTTGTTGTTTTCGAACCGACATCACTTTTGACATCTTAATGAACATTTTCTAACGATCTTGCAACCATGTTGACCGCTTCAACAAAATACATTTCAATTATTTGAGTCGATTTTTTTTTTAATATAATTTAAATTCTGATTTAAATGATGAAAAAAATAAACGAAATTTAGTATTGCTAGAAATGTCGAGGTCCGATGAAAACCTAGTTTTCAAAAATCGAGATGAAATCAATAACTATAAATTTTTCTTTAGGTACGGGAAACTAAAATAATATAAAAAGGATTTAGTTTTTGGAGTGATCCTTATGTAAATTTTTTGGACGAGTTCGCCATCTGTAAACCAAACGTTAATTTACAAATGAAAAGATTTCAACTACCATTTCTAAAGAAAATTCAAGCTCATCTCAACTCGAAAATGATGAGAGAAAATTTAAACTCATCTCAATTCGAATGAGTCAAGAATGATGAGAACAATACTAACAATAAAGGTCAGGGCTAGATATTTCAATTTCAGATGTAGTACTTAAAATTGTAAGTGGCCTTTATATCTATACTAAAATAACATAAAATAATATAAAATAAAGAAAAAAACGGTATATAAGAAAAGATATAATAGTATTTTGTACTTTATGTGGAAAATCATATCATTATATTTCCCTTTTTTTCATTTGAATCGTTTCAAGTTGCCTTCTCAATGTTCTGGGTATATCAAATAAATTATCAAAACAGGTGTTAGGACATTAGAAAAAATCACACAATCATAATATATTGTTAACTATCAAAATAACAATGGAAAATAAGATAAGAATAGATCATAAAACAAATCTACGCACAAATAATACATGTAACAACCATTTGTTAGTGCAAGACAAAAGCGCTCACTGGCAAAATGTAGTGGCGCACGAGGGCCCTTTTGCAAAATAAATGGTAATAAGTCTAATATATATAT